>JAOTQR010000007.1:9546149-9614844 GCA_025774065.1 Solanum ossicruentum
TTGATCTTGCATTTGATTTGAAAATATAAAATTAAAAATTTCCCCATTTATTGAAATTAAATAAATTAAATATATAAAATTTAAAAATTTAAAATTTCACCATTTCACCAAAATCAAATTCAATAAATTGTGTAATTTTTAATTTTTATATCTTCAAATGAAATACAAGATAAAATTTACTAAATGGTAAAAAAATTATATCTTCCAAATACAGATATATTGGTGTGAAAAATTTTATAAAATTTATTGGTTATTAATAACTTTATCATATTTTTTAGGCTATTGGAAAATGATATTTTGCATTTAAAATAAAAAAATATTCTATTAAAATATAACAAAAAAATTGGAGGATGACCAAAATTGTACCACTGTGGTTAACATTGTGTACTATTAGTGCTCCAATGAAAAGAATATAGATGATTTTGAATCAAGTCCAAAAATAATTGACTATTTTAGCCTTTCTCGTAAACTTTGTGTACTATTTGCACTTCAAGTAAAATAATATGATGATTTTGAGTCCAAGTCCAAAGATAATGAACTATTTTGGTCCTTTCCTCAGAAATTCAGGGCATATCTATTAGGGACCAAAGATGTGGTGCACACAGACCACTCAACAATGTAGTACATGATACCAAGAAGGATACACAACCATGGTTGATGAGATGGGTACTCCTTCTTCAAGAATTTTGTTTCAATCTCATCGACAAAAAAGGGACTGAAAATCAAGTTGCAGATGACCTTTCCAGGTTAGAAAATGGAGCCATGTCAAAGTTTTATGATCGATTGGAGATCAACGACCCATTCCCAGATGAGAAAGTGTTGGCAATATCTCATGATTTGATTCCATGGTTTAGAGACTATGTAAACTACTTAGTTAGTGATATTGTGCCACCTGACCTGAATACCTACCAACACTGCAAGTTGATATATGATGTGAGAAAATTGTTTTAGGATAATCCATACTTGTTTCGTGTATGCGTAGATGAGATTATTTATCATTGTTTTCCTGAGGTCGAGATGATGAGTATCCTCGAGGCATGTCACTTATTGTTGGTAGGTAGGCATCATAGTGGAGTCTGGACAATACATAAGATCTTACAGTGTGGTTACTATTGGCCCACCATCCACCAAGATGCTCATGACTACACCAAATCATATGATAGGTTCCAGAGAGAAGGTGGTGTTTCCTGCAAGCATGATCTCCTTCTAAACCCTATTATGGTTATTGAGTTATTTGATGTGTGGGCAATAGAATTCATGGGCCCCTTTGTTAGTTCGCATGGAAACAAGTACATCTTGGTCTCTATGGATTACATATCAAAATGGGTGGAGACAGTTGCTCTTCCTAACAATGAAGCCAAAAGTGTCACAACATTTCTGAAAAGGAACAATTTCTCAAGGTTTTGTACCCCTAAAGCGATCATTAGCAATAGAGGTTCTCAATTTCCAATAGATTATTCAAGGACCTACTTGAAAAATTTAAGGTAAATTATCGGGTGGCAACCCCTTACCATCCTCAGAAAAACGAGCAAGTGAAGGTGTCTAATGGGGCAATTAAATAGATTCTCTCTAAGATTGTGAACGCAAATAAGACAAATTGGTTGATGAAGCTTGATGATGCATTATGGGCGTACCAGACAACATTCTAGACCTCTATAGGTAGGGCTCCCTACAAAATTGTCTTTAGGAAAGCGTGTCATTTGCTGGTGGAGCGTCAGAAAAAGGCGATGTGGGCATCGAAGAAGTTTAGTCTAGAATAGAATAATGCAACAAACTCTAAGCTGAGCTAACTCAATGACCTTGATGAATTTCATTTCAAGGCATATGAAAGCTCAGCCTTATATAAACAAAGGATGAAGCCGCAACAAGATGATTCATAGAAAATCGCCAATTCGCACTAGGGAACTTAGTGCTACTTTATAACTCCAGGTTAAAGTTGTTACTTGGGAAACTCAAGTTCGTATGGTTAGGACCTTTCATGATAACACATGTCTTTGATTATGGGCGATCCAGTTGGAGAAGAGAATTGTGGGACATTCAAAGTGAATGGTGAAATGACCATAAAAAAGTATCTGAAAATGTGCCTCGGAGTTGCCTAGAATCGTGATTTCCATATATCTAAAAATTCATGCGTGATATCAAAAATCCAACCTCATATTCTTTTTCAGGGGGAAAAATTGAGTAGAAAATAGGTCTAACCCTGATTTTAGAGAAACCATATCAAAATCCAAAAATCGCAAGAATACAATTTCCAGTGGGCATTCGCACCCCTGGCACGACGTGCGAAGGGCGCGCCCCTATGTTAATTTTTTGTAGGTTTTGTGTTCCGATCTGCGGCTTTTGTGTCTTGGGCCCAATTTTTCCCTTATGTGAAAGTACCTATATCATTCACCATCATATTATTCAAGACATTCCCCAATGCTCATTCAAACACTTAAAAAAATATTCCACCCTAAATTCTAGTGCTGAAAACCTATCCTTTTCTTAAGGATTTCACTCAAGCTTCAAGTCTTCATTTCAAATCTCTTCGAGGATTCTCCAAGGTGAAGGTATATGACTTTCTTTCATGGATTCCTTTAACCCATGATGCCCAAGCTTCCTTTTACCTAAATTTTCATGATTTAAAGTTGATTTACTTATTGGTCCTATTTATTATGAAATTCTCTGCACACTATGTTGGGGTTTATGAAATTGTGACTATTTTAACATGTTTTGAGCTACGAATCTAACATCTGTTGTGAGATTTGATAAAGGGTTTTAATGTATATTGTTTGAGGGTGTTATAAAGTAACTATTAATGGTTTTATATTGGATTTTCTGGCATGATTCCACTCTTGAATTGCATGGTTTTACTCTAGGATTACACACCCATCAAGTGTTTGATAAAATGCTAAGGATTTTTTAAGTTTTGATGATCTATTGGTTGCTTTATGATTCAAGTGACTCTATGATGATTATGATCTTTCCAAAGATATTTTTAACTCATGGAAATGTTGATGATGTTGTAAAGCCGAGTTTAAGCCCTTTCTTAAAGATTTCACCTCTTGTGAGCCCTTCAATATTGACAGGTGATGCAAGGGTAATGTTGATGATGAACTATTCTTATGTTTGAAGTTGGGCTCCCAATTAGAGGTCAATGATGTTTAGTGCTACTCATGTTACGTTGCTATGCTTTTTTCTAATTATTAAAGCTATGAATATGTTATATATTTCATGGGATTAGGCTTAGCACCGATGGATGGAGGGTTTGCTCTCTTTCCTTGAACTTTGTGCTACCATAGGAATATGTTATACCCTTGTAATACTAGTGGATCTATTTAGTACACTTCCTCTTAAAATCCTTTTAGAAATGGGGCGGGACCCTATAAGGAGGGTTACTTCATCCAAAATGGGGCGAGACCCCATAATGTGACATATGGTCATAAATCCTTTCCAAAATAGGGCGGGATCCCATAAGGAGGGTTACTTCATCCAAAATCGGGGGGGATCCCATAAGATGGAGAATGGTTTACCTTGGCAAGTAGACCACCTCTTTACAAGTGAGGGGTAATCATCGAGATTACAAGTTGTAGCTTGCTTGGTCTTATTGTATGTTGGTTTAGGACTCTTCCCACACTTAGGTATTATGATCTGTACAAGTTGACTTGGATGTTAAGCATATTATATTTCAAGCATCATTCATACATGTTATATTGTTATTATGCTATTCATTGCTTATGCTTATGCATTTTGACTATGTTGCCTATTTCTTGTTGCATTGCATCCCACATACTTAGTACATTCAAATGTACTAATGCATACTCTATGCCTACATGATGTTACAATGTAGTAACCAGAGCTCCATTTGATTATTTTCCTCCTCCGCGTGGCTAGTACGATATCTCTCAGCTAGTTCGTGAGTCCTCCATTTTGGGGACATTGGTCTATGTTCATATGCTATATATTGCTACTCTCTTGACTATGAGGGTGAGTCTGATTGCTTGTCTTGGCCCCCAGTCTTATCTATGTAGTAAAGGTGTTATTGTACATTTTATGTATCTATGCTATGAGCCTTGACTCTCCTGTTTTTGGATGTTTTGATATGAAAGCTTTCCCTTAGTCCCTAAGTCTCCTATTTCTAACTTTTTTGTGTCATTTAATTGCTTCTGCGACCAAGGATGTGTGATGATATGTTAAGGGGCTTGCTTGGGGTCCCTTCGGGTTCCCAGTGCCCTAGTTAGTCCAGGACCTATGCTTGGGACATGAAAAATTTGGTGTCAGAGCACTAGGTTGTTAGGTCCTTGTCATCCAACACATCGCATCAAGTGGAGTCTTGTTAATGGTTGTGTTGTACACTACAACGATGAGCAAGAGGCTATGAGAAGATTTAGCAGATGCTTCCCGTCTTCATGTTTAATGTCATGCTATAGAATTGATGTAAGGTTATTCTCCCCTAACGATTGTTCTTTGGTATACTAGATCACGCCTAACATAAGAGAAAGAAGAGCATGCTCTCTGGAAGAACAACCGACTCATGAAGTATTTCAGGATGCACTCATTGTCCAACCCAAGTTATGGCTAATCAAGACAACTAAGGGGCTAAAGCCCCTCATGCTCCTATGTCTTCATCTAGGGTGGGGGGCTTTATAAGGATGAATCCGCCGGAGTTCTAAGGGTCAAAGGTAGATGAGGACACTTAAAATTTCATTGATGAGGTCTACGAGATATTGGCTATCATGGGTGTTAGATTGGAGGATAAAGTGGAGTTGGCTGCCTACAAACTTAAAGGGGTATCACAAATATGGTTCACAAAATGGAAGGAAGAGAAGGTAGTTGACAATGTGGTTTTGTGTGATGAGTTCAAGGTGACCTTTCTTAACCTATTCATCCCTCTTGAACTTACGGAGGCCAAGTTAATGGAGTTCATGAACTTTAAACAAGGATCAACGAGTGTGAGGGTGTATGCTCTCAAGTTCAACCAACTCTAAAGGTATGCTCTACACATGGTGGTTGATGCAAGGTCGAGGATGAACAAGTTCATGATGGGCGTGTCAATTTGGTTAATGAGGATTGCCGG
Source organism: Solanum ossicruentum (assembly GCA_025774065.1). NCBI lineage: Eukaryota > Viridiplantae > Streptophyta > Magnoliopsida > Solanales > Solanaceae > Solanum > Solanum ossicruentum. Next base: position 9,551,206 of record JAOTQR010000007.1, read on the forward strand.
TCGGTATGTTGATTAGAGATAGGGCTGGCATTTCCGCCCATATTAATGAAATCAACCTATTTAATCCATATTAAATAAGCTGGGCTACTTATTTTTAAGTGGGTAAACATAAATATCAATGAACTTCTAAAGCCTATATAAATATAGGTATATCTTGACAAAATAAGTAAAATATGGGTACCTATTTAAGTCCAAAACAAACCATCTTTCAAAAATCCCTAAAAGGCCTAACTCCTAATGTTGAAGATTAAAGACCCAACTCAAATAACTTCATCGATTCATCCATTGTTGCTCGTAAATAGGATGTGAAGACCCATCCTTATGCTGCTGAAGACCTATTTGGACTCCATTATTGCTCGCAAATAGCTAAAGATTCCACTACTTACAAAAATCCCTAAAGGCATAAATCACAAATCATTACCTCTCTCTCTCTCTCTCTCTCTTTCTCTCTCTGTTGAAGACTCCATTGTTAAGGTATGTATTTTTCATTTTTAATACTTCGATTTCATTTTCTCTTTGCTAGTAATATTATTTATGGGCAGTGGAGCTTGGAAGAAACTGGTTATTTGATACACTAATTAGGAAGTGGGAAATGGCAAAGTAATCAGATTCTGGACGCATATATGGGTTGGCAAAAAGTGCCTAAATACTAAACTTTCTAACCTATTTAACTACCCAATTAATAAGATGGGAGTTGTTGCATTTAGATTAAGACTGCAAACTTGAGTTTAGAGTTTAGACTTTAAAACAGTTTCTTCCAAGGAACCATCACAGATCTGGTTACTTCATATTTCTCAGCTATGGGCTCTGATTCGAATTAGGGCCTCTAAAATTTGCTTATTTTTTTATTCCCTAAAATCACTAGATTCTCTAAAATCTGCTTGTTTTCTTGACAGAGGTGAATGGAGGCTGATGTGACTTCTTGTGAGATCAGCTCGTCTATCTTAAGAAAATGAACTAAAAGGAATACTTCAATCATTTGGAACACTTTTTCAAAATTTCCTCGTACTAGTGACAGTGAAAGTTTAAAAGAAGAATGTCAAGTATGTCATGATATCCTTATAGCTGATGCTGGTACTTCAAATATGAAGTGTCATACAGAGAGACACTTGGATAATAGACAAGAATGCGGATATGTGCCCATTGATCAAGTAATTTATTGTGATAAATTGTCTGTTGCTATTTTAAAGCATAATTATCCTTTTAGCTTTGTTGAACATCAAGGGAACAGGGATATCCATTCATACTTAAATCCAATGGTAAAAACTATTTCAAGAAATACCGGTAAGTCTGATATTTTGAACTTATATGACAGGGAAAAAGAACATTTGAAGTGTGAACTTGCAATGATTCCTAGTAGAACTTTCTAACTTCAGACATATGAACTTCTGTAGTGTAAAATGCTTATATGTGTTTAATGGGTCATTATGTTGATTTGAATTGGAATCTTCAAAAAAGAGTGTTACTTTTTCGTCATGTTCCGCCACCACATTCAGGAGTAGTTTTGGGTCCATTACTTATTGAGTTTATTAAGGAATAGGGTATCAAACAGAAGATTTTCTCTCTTTCTCTGGATAATGCTAGTTGCAACAATGGTGTGGTAGATCACTTAGAGGAATATTTATCTCTAATGCATTTTCTAGTTTGTGATGGAATGTTCTTTCAAGTTCATTGTAGGAACCACATCTAGAATTTAATAGTGAAAACTGGTTTGGAAAAAGCAGATGAAGCCATTGAAAAAACCAGAGAAGGTGTTTAAGCACATAAAACATTCGGAAGGAAGAATATTAAAATTTATGGAATGCATTAAGAATCATGGATTGTCTTATTCAAATAAGCTTAGTCAAGATGTAACTACTCATTGGAATTCCACTTACTTGATGCTTGATAGTGCCATACTTTACCAACACGCTTATATTCAATATAAATTTCTTGATATTGAGTTTAAGTATAGTCTTTCCGAGGAGGAATGGAAAAGGGTAGAGAGTATTGCTAAATTCTTGAAACCATTTTATGAGATTACTACAACATTTTCTGGAAGTATATATACAACTACAACTTTGTATTTGCCAAATGTATGGAAAATACAAATGTAGTTGATGGAAGCAAATAGTAGTAGTGATCGAGTTATGAATGATATGGCCACATTAATGCTGATGAAGTTTATAAAATATTGGAGGTCATATAGCATGATTTTATCAATTTCCATTATCCTTGACCCTCGATATAAATTGAAGTTTGTCAAATTTTTCTTTTCCAGGATAGATCCTGTGACCGTTGATGCTAAGGTTAAAAAGGTTGTCGATCATTTACAATTGTTGTCAGAGAATACTTGATACCTTCAACCACAATTTCTCTTTTAGGGGAGAACATTTTTAATACAACCAATAATGAAATATGAGACGATCTTGAGGAGTTTGATGTGTTTGAGAATCAGTTGGAGTCCGGTGAAACTAAAACACAATTGGATTTGTACTTGGAGAAGCCTAAACTTGACAGTAAAGCAAATCCAAATTTAGATGTCCTTGTATATTAGAAGAAAAATAGAGGAAGGTACCCAAAACACTAATTGATGGCATGAGATGTATTGAGCATATCTATTACTACGGTAGCTTCACAATCCATCTTTAGCATTGGAGGTCGCATAATTGGGAAGTTTCAAAGTTCTATTTTACCTGCAAATGTTGAAGCGAAGTTATGTGCTAGAGATTGGCTTTGCAGACAAGAAGGTAAGTTATTATTTGCATATTGCAATTTTATTTTATTATAATAGCCTTATTTCTAACGTTTAACGTCTTATTTTTCTAGATTGTGATGAATTAGACACTGATGAGGATGAAATCGCGGTGAAACTTCAGCTGTATCTTGATAAACTTGGCTCACATTGATAGGTTGGTTATGTCTCTATATACATTTTCTTAGTTACAGAGTCATATCTTATTAGTTGGACAAATTGAGTGTGGTTGGTAGCTAGTGTGGAAGTGAGATTTGTTGGGTTGCTCTGTGGTACTGCATTAAGCATGTTGCTTAGTGGTACTGCATTGAGCATATTGCTCTGTGGTACTGCATTAAGATGCTCCAAACTTTGGGCACTTCTCTAATGGCTAGTTTTCCTTTTTTTGTTAGTCTTTTTTATCTTTTGATAAGACAGATAACAATACAATTTTATAAAACTTGTGGAGAACAAAAACTTGTGGAGAACAAGAAATGCACCACATAAGATAAAATGTGACTACAACAAGAATCAAACCTGTTATGACTAAACTGCAAAATAGTAACAGTGCTTTAGAATCCAATTTTTTTCTACTAGGTTCCTTATTATCGAGAGAAGTATCAGTTCTAGTAATAACACTTACATGTATAGAAGAAATTGCAGACAAACAATAGAGTACTTTGAAGTTTGGATTTTGTTTGTTCAAGGCAGATTCTTGGATATTAAGGTTCATATTCTTATCTTTTACTTGAACCCCATGTTGAATTTCAATTTAATGTATATGATTAATGTTATGTTAATGGTGGAATTTACTTTAATTGAACTAGGGTTATGATAATTTTCAGAAAAGTTTGCAACTTTTTGCTGTAGAAACTTTTGAAGTTTACATTTTGTTTGTTCAAGGCAGATTCTTTGGACTTTAAGGTTCATATTCTTATCTTTTATTTGAATTTCAACTGTCGATTCTTGAGTTTTGTTTCCTGTGGTGTTATTTGCTTATAGAGTTCAATTTTTTTTTTCTCTTTTTTTGATGTCAATGGTGCTTGTATGGTTTGAATTTGCTTTACTTGAGTTGGGTTATTGATAGTTTTCAGAAAAGGTAGCAACTTTTTGTTGTAGGCTTAGCTTGGATGTTGTTCTTGGGAAGCATGCTTGAGTTGATTCTTTAGCACAAGTTAAAATCTGTAGGAGATAGAAATGATGAGTGGTAATTTAGGCCAACTTCAATTGAACTGTAAGGGTGTTTAAAGTGGGAAAAGTTGCGTCTTTCTAGTTGTATTGATGGAGGTTGGTGGTATGAATTGATTGATTGTCCCAAAGTTCTTCCTTTGGTTTTAGGTACTATCTTTATCACAAACAGAATGGACAGTGCATTGACTGCAGCATACACAATGAAAGTACCTGCAAACAATGAAACCAATGTGAGTTTTTTCCTTACTGTTGAAATGATTTTTGTGTTGAATGCTTAAATAAAGAATTCCAGGTCATTAGGGAGTTGAAAATGTTGAATGCATCTTTTTGTTTGAGATTTCGATGAAGATGACATTTGGTCTTGGCGTCTTGCAACATTGTTGGCTACTGCTCTATTAGCTTCTGCACTACTAAAGATTGAGGAGCAAATGCTGCATTTTTTTGGTTTCTTATTTTAGAAAAGATGTAGTAAAAAGAAATCATACTTAGTATATCCCTATTACAACTAAGCTTGTGTTATTGTACTTGTGTTTTTGTACTTCGATTATCATATTTTGATGTTAATATTTGATTTCAAGAAGAATTGATGAATAGAACTAATTTATATTTGTATTGTCGAGAAAAATAGATAAATTGAAGTCATGAAAGGGATAACATTTGTTGGAAAAAGGTCAAGGAAACATAGAGGGGTTTTAAATGGGTTAGAACAATACTTACTCAAACCATATTTACCCAAATCTATATTAATCCATATTTTATATGGGTGGATTGTAATCGAATCCATTTTGACTTTGTCCGTATTCAACCTATCCAAATCCAATCCAAACCACCCATTTGCCACCCCTAATTAGAGACATGGATTTGTCTTGCTTGATGACACATGTCAACCAGTTTGAAGGGGAAAAGTTGAGGAAGAGGAGGAGTAGAGAGGTCAATAGGGCCCTATTGATGGTAAGTTCCAAAAGTCCGAAGGATGACCAGTTCCATCAAGGCTAAATGTCATCCAATGCTTTGAGTGGAAGGTTTGCTAATGCTAATCCAAGAAACCAAGGTGGTAATGGTGGAGGGCCCAACCCCAAGTGTCCTACATTTAGGAAGAACCACGGTGGCCCGTGTTGGAGGAACACTAGTGCTTGATTTGGATGTGGTCAAATGGGTCATAGGGTCATTGATTGTCCTCATGCTCAAATCGAAGCTATAGATGGTCGCCTTCATGGCCAAGGGGGTTCTCTAAGAGAAAATAAGTTCTATGCTCTTCAAGGGAGGAAAGGTGGTGATGAGACACCCGATTGTTCTGCTTGTAAGTTGGGTTTCCTTTGACTTTTGTGTGTGTGAATTGATGGATCCAAGTTTCACTATTCCTTTCATTATTACATCTGGTTGCTAGTGGGCTTCTTGTGTGTCTCGACTTGTTGTGTGACCTTTTTGTGCCTACCTTTTTATTGAGTATATTGTTGCTAAGAATGTTCATAGGTGTTGTTCCGTGTTTATCTTGCCTTAGGTCTTGCCTTATATTATTAGAGTTGATTTGGAGGATTTGATGTCATGCTTGGGGTGGATTAGCTGCATGCATATTATGTCCCCATGGATAGTAGGACCTGTAGAGTTAGAATTCGACTCCCTAATGAACCCGTCTTTGAGTGGGAGTTGTCAAATAGTGGCAAAAGAGGTAGGTCCATTCTTGTCTTAATGTACAATTTATTTCTAAGGGTTGCCCAATGTTCTAATTGCATAGAGTCTTGTCTTGTAACCTTGGTTGAACTTGGTTTGATGGGTTGGAGGTCTTGGGTGGTTTGGCTACTTGTATAGCATGCTTTCAATAAGTGTAGAACCCATAAGGTTGTAATATGATGGTTAAGGATGGTCGATCTATTTTGTTAACTACAATGGGTTAGTCAATTCTTTAAGATTGATCTTTGATTTAGGTTTGGTCCCCAAGTGAGGATGACGATAGGTGATATCCCTAAGTGTATTGTCAGATTAAGAGTGGATATTTTGAGTATTGTTGGAGTTGTTTGTTTGACTTATGCACTGGCTATGTTTATGGGTTTCATGAATAGGGTCTTAAAACCCTACTTTGGCGTGTTGTGGTTATCTCTAGTGATGGAGTATTGATTTATTTAGAACTTATGGGCAATAAGAAGGTGGTTAGAACTCCTTAAGGTTTATGATATAAGTGTGCATTAATTCCCCCGATAAGGGTAATGTTGTGGTCAGTGCTCTAAGTAGCCTAGCATGTGTTGATGATGGTGGTAAAAGATGACTAGAGAGGTCCATCGGTTGGCTAGATTGGGGGTTAGGTTAGAGGAAGTTGAGCATAGTGGTGTAGTATTCATGATGGTTTCACATGTTCTGTGGTTGAATAGGTCTACATTAATCAAGGCCTTGTTTCCACCTTATTAGAGTTGGAGGTTTCAGGTAAAAGATGGTAGTGTGGTGGTTGTCTCCCAAGGGGGAGATGGTTGTTTGTGGTACCAGGTGGACTATGTATGATTAGAGATGATAAATGAGTTTATGGTTGTGAGTCCTTGTAGAGTGCAGAGGGAGATTGGTAAGGTTGCATAAGAATTGGAATTACCTTGGGATGTTAATATAGTTCATCTGGTTCTTCATGCTTCGAGGTTGAGGGGATGTTTTGGCGATTCTAGTATTATAAAACTCGTTGAAGTTATGGGTGTTGTGGAGGATAAGTTGATTTAGAAGAAGACCCGATAGAGGTATTGGATGGAAGGTGGAAAAGTTTATTAATAAGGATGTGGTGGTCGTTAACGCCCTTCGAAAGAATCGTCAAGTCAAAAGTCTCTCTCGGGGAGCTAGAGCGGGAATGATCGAGCAACATCCATGTCTCTTTCATTCTATTCAAGCTTATGATAATGCGTCAAGTACTTTTTATGATTTCAAGTCTTATGTTTCAGCCCCTATGTCATTGCATGCATTCATGTTGACGTTGACAATTTCATGATGATTTTAACACTTGTATTGAGTGTTTGAAAATGTCTTTTAAGAGCGTTGTTGCATCTTTTTAAGGGATGATTTCTTCGTGATTACTTTTCTTATATATTTTTCTTTGACATTCGTGGACAAATGTTCCCACGGGGGAGATATTGAAACGACCCAAAAAAAGTGCTCGGAATCGGAATTTCCATATATCTCAAAATTCGTGCATAATATCAAAAATCGAACTTCATATTCTTATTGAAGGGGAAAAATTGAGTGAGAAATGGGTCTAATCCCTACTTTAGAGCAACCGTATCAAAATATGAAAATCACAAGAATGCATATTCCAGTGGGCATTCGTGCCCCTGGTGCGATGCCCAAGGGGCGTGCCCATATGTTAAATTTGTGCAGTTTTTGTGTTCCGGTCCAAGGATTATGGGTCATGGGCCCAAGCCTTCCTATATATGAAAATACCTATACTTAGCTATATCTCACCCTCATATCATTCAAGACATACCTCAATATTCATTCAGAAATTTAGACAAATATTCCACCCTAAATTCAAGTGCCGAAAACCTTTCCGGATCTTAAGGATTTCACTCAAGCTTCAAGTCTCCATTTCCAATCTCTTTAAGGATTCTCCAAAGTCAAGGTATGTGGGTTTCTTTCATGGCTTCCTTTGACCCATGATGCCCAAACTTCCTTTTACCTAAATTTGCATGATTTAAAGTTGATTTACTCATAGATCCTATTTATTATGAAATTCACTGCACACTATGTTGGGTTTATGAAATTGTAATTGTTTTAGCATGTTTTGAACGGTGAATCTAAGATCTATTGAGATATTAGATAAAGGGTTTTGATACATATTGCTTGAGGGTGTTACCAAGTATATATAGATGGTTTTATATTGGATTTTCTAGCTTGATTCCACTCTTGAATTGCATGGTTTTTTACTCTAGCATTACACACCTGCCAAGTGTTTGATAAAATGCCTTTTTAAGAATTCTTTAAGTTTTGATGATCTATTCGTTGCTTTATGATTCAGGAGACTCTATGATGATTACAAACTTTCTAAAGATATGTTTAACTCATGAAAATGTTGATGATGTTGTAAAGTCAGGTTTGAAACCCTTTCTTAAAGATTTCACCTCTTGTGAGCCTTTAGTATTGACGGTGATACAAGGGTAATGTTGATGATAAGCTATTCTTATGTTTGAAGTTTGGTTCACCATTAGAGGTCAAGGATGTTTAGAGCTACTCGTGTCATGTTGCTACGATTTTTGTTAATTATTAACTATGATTATGTTATATATTCCGTTGGATTAGGCATAACACCAATGAATGGAGGGTTTGCTCTCTTTCCTTGAATCATGTGCGACCATAGGACTATGTCATACCCTTGCAATACTAGTGGATCCATTTAGTACACTTCCTCTTAAAATCCTTTCCGAAATGGGATGGGACCCCGTATGGAGGGTTACTTCATCCGAAATGGGGCGGGACCCCGTATGGAGGGTTACTTCATCCGAAATAGGGCGGGATCCCATAAGGTGGTGTATGGTTTACCTTGCCAAGTAACCATCTCTTTACTAATGAGTGGTAATCATCAGGATTCCAAGTTGTAGCTCGCTTTGTCTTATTCTGTATCGGCTGAGGTCTCTTCCCACACTTATGTATTATGATCTATACAAGTTGACTTGGATTGCAAGCATGTTTTCAAGCATCATTCATACATGACATATTGTTATATGCTATTCATTATGAAATGACGCCATAAAGTGCCCGAAAACATGAGTCGAAATGTCCAGAATTTTAAATTCCATATATCTTAAAATCCGATTCTTATTTCAAAAATGTGACTTCATATTCTTGTCCAGGGTATCAAAAATAGGGGGTAAAGGGTCTAATCCTGATTTTTGAGCAATCGAATCATAATTTCAAATTTCAAAAATTTCAATTTACAGAGACGATCTGCGACAGCACCGCAACGCGCAACTATAGTGGACATGAGTTAATTTGTCCTCCACGACAGGTCCGCATCGCAAACATGTGTATTTTGCTTCCAGTGATTTCTATCTCAGTCCAAGGCTTTGGGGTCCTGGGCCTAAGTGTCCCCAAAAATGTTTTGACCTATATTTATCCTTATTTCACCCTCATATCATCCTAAATATTCCCCAATACTCACTCAAAACACAACCATTTTTTTGATGACAACACTTGATGCTGATGCTCCTATAAGAAAGTAGTCATCGTCAGTAATTAACCTGACCGAAGGTTAGAGTCAAATCTATAGGGAATATAGGGCTTGGCTACAAGACTTCACTATTAATCATTCCAAGCATCAATAACTCAAATCTCGAAATGAGGCATTTTGGTCATTCAAAAACAAAAATAAAACAAACACTAACCATAACGCAAGGAAACTATCAATTTTGGGGACAACTTGGGAATTGTGCTCCCTATGGTTCGTCAACTTGATTTGCTTAGATAACATAACTACAATTGGTGATTTGCATGCAGGACGATAACTTAGGTTTTTCGAGCTCTCTTGTGAAGGTGATTGTCGTACTTCACCATGGCACATGGTCGACAACTATGGCGTGCCAACTAACCGTTAACTATTGTCCTAGTCAACCTTCACTTGGTCAAGGTTGGTTGATTAGATGAAAACACATCAATCGAATTTTGTCATCTATTTCCCTTTTTATATTCATCGATACCTTTGGGATCATGATAATAGGCAGAGTTTGGTGTTGGTCACCACCAAACAACAATAAATGAAGGGAAACAGACAATACATAAAAAAATCTAATCATAGAAATGTAATAAACCTAGGTTATTTCAAGCCAACTACCCATTGTTCTCACAACCCCAAGTTGTGAGTGCCTAGCTACTCATGGCTAAGGCAAAACACACAAAAATGCAAATAATAGACATAGTTGAGAGTTTCACCAACTCAATGAAAAGTGAAGACACCACAAGTTGAAAATCTAACAAGCTTGATTGGTCAACAATAAATACAAGGCAAGAGAATGAGTTTTCCAAGAGAGAACAATAAACTACTCTAAAAAACTAAGAAAAGATTCAAAATGTGATTGTAGATTGTCGACTAGTCGAACTCTCATCTAAAACCTAACTAAAACTTTATATAGTATCTACAAAACATCCCTAGAATTTGCATTGAAATGACAGTTGGCAGCTGATAAGTCTTGCAGGTACGACTCGTAAGATGACTTACGAGTTGTAGTCGGGGTCTTGTATCAGGTTCTTGGCATCTTGGACTATGCTGTGACCCATAGGTATGAGTCGTTGCTTGAGCTATGACTCATATGTTCCTCTCATAGTCTTGGCCTTTAGTTTTTTGTCCAACATTTTGGCTCTTTAATTCTTGCTATGAGTCCACCTATAAGAGTCATTGTGTGTCTTACGACTCATAGGATGTCCTCGTAGGAGTGACCTTCACTTGGTAGATTTCTGAATTTTTGGTCTCTTATTCTTACTATGACCAACTCTACAACTCGTAGCTTGAGCTATTACTCGTAGGCGGGCTCGTATGGCCAACACCTCAGCAAAATCTTCAACTTTTCTTCAGAATCATGCAGACCTAACTTGTTTGCTAGATTAACATAAAAACACATCAAAACCATAAAAAATCTCTTTAAGAACACACAAAATGCCTTGTTTAGGAACCAAATGTGTTGTATTTTGATAACACATCAACACCCTCAACTTAGAATTGTTGCTTGTCATCAAAAGACGAATCAATCTACGTAGACAAAGAGAAATACATTGAAACAATACTAATGGCATATACAATAGTCCTTTTGATTCGGGTACCCAACTACTATTTTCAAAACAGGATTGCAAAGTTCTTAAGCAAATGAGAACATAGTGAGATACTTGACAATCCTACTATGACAAGCTAAGGAGCATCAACTATCTACAATCACTAGTATAGTCATATGTTACTTAAGTAGTGCAAATTCCCTAACTAGAAAGAAGTCCCTTATACTCACTCAAAAGCATTTAGAATTCAGGGACTGAGGAAGCATTCTCACTCTCACAATTGAAATTCAATGTATATTGAGTAACACTATAGGCATGCCTCTATACTTATTTTCTGGCTTGGTAATAAAATGGAGGTGGATCACTTTAGGACTTATAGGCTTGTAACATTAGTTCAGGGTGCTTTGGTATGGCATTTTTGGCAAGTAGTGACTAAAAGCTATCCTTGAACTATGTTTACCAACACTTTTTGCTTTCATGATCCAACCCTTTTAGTCAATCCATCATTATTCTCCTGTTTTGAACTTTTCTCGAGTGTTTTCTTTCTCTTTTTCAGTTGTACCTTGATTTCAAACTCATTTTTGCTATTTTTTCCTCAACTCAAGGAACTTTTCTTTTCTTTTTCTTCACTCAGTTCATACTTTTTCATTTCTTTCTTGATTTCCTATTAATACTTTACCAACATAAGGGCCACCCTTAACTTAGGCTTTTAGCCTCAGATAAAATACACAATATCTGTGCCTCAAACCAGGGCCACCAACTGCAGCCATCCTCAAGTTAGGCCTTTAGCCTCAATCAAGGTTCAAATGTTCAAGGATAGACCATGGCTAATATCAAGATATTTGATCAAACATGGTTAAGCTAGCAAGGTATCAAGAAAGAATGAGTACATGAGAAGCTCAAATGTTTTGAACAAGGGATTCACTCGCTCATCTGGTGGGTCATTTAGGCCAAAAGTAGTTTCACTTAAATAACAAAGGCCAAAGATCTTTTCCATATCAACCACATCACCAAATAAATTTTAGAGTAACAAGGCAAGTTCTAGGTCCTTACAAGATGCATGAATACAACAAAATAAGCTCACAATACAGATGACAATTGCATCTACAGTCATGTATAGACTCACAGGTCATGTTTTCAGTCTTAGCTTACCTTCACAATATCAGAACAAACATTACCAGATACTAAAAAATGTGTGTATACATCAATAATCACAACCTCAAAACTTTTTAGGTACCTTATTTTTCATCAAATAATTAAAAATATATCTAAAAATTATGCATATGCCAATAGATAATGCTACTATGAATTTATACATTATCTACACTACCAAAACATGCTGGTTTAACAGAAAAGTAAACATTCACAAGAAAAAAGAAGCACGAAAGAAAACCTTGGGATCAAAAATAGGGGAAGTTATCGACTTGAGGCTATTCAGTCTTCACCTTAATCCCTAACATCCACCACCCTACAAAAACATGATACTTTTTCCCCAAAGTAAGAAGACAAACTTAAGACGCAAAAATGAAAACATAACATAGATATATAGACATTAAAAACTAACAATTAACAAAACCAATATCCAAAATCCAACATAACAACATTATCCAACAAAAACATCCAAAACTAACAGTAAAACAATATTGTCTAACACAAGGACAAAATATCCATAATGAGAAATAAGAGCTTGGGTAAAAAAAAGGTCAAATATCATGGTGCTCAAGCACCAATCTCGGGCTGATCTTTGGGGTCCTAAGACTGTTTTTCCTCATCGACTACTTGGGTTGTAGCTACTCATGAGGTACCCTCTCCATGTGGGGTCTGCTCCGCTCTATCACTCTGAATGGCCACCACCGCCAAAGACTCTTGCAGCACCTCCTGAGTATGGGCTCCTCATCGTGTCTAGGCTTTTTCAGGGTCGGCTCTGGGTCATCATGCTCAAGGGGCCTTTTCCATGGTGTTTGGATAGTCGATGAGCCAATCAAATGCCTCATCACCTACCAGAGCTACCTCTGGGGCTGGAACTACGGCTGCCAATATCTGTAATAAGTCATCCTTTATCTTGGGCAACTCCTCAGTAACTGCGCTTGCATTGGTAGGCCTAGCTCCCTCAAGCCTCTTGTGGACTCTAGTCTCAAACGCATCGACCCGGGAATCCACCACTCAGACTCTCTCATCAATTAAATCTTGATAAAATGCTCTCATCCTCTCCTCGGAGTCTTAAACCATCTGATAAATCAATGGTCGGATCGGTGCTGACAACTCACATTGCCTTCCCTCTGCTACAGTGACCCTACATAATAAAGCCTGAAATGCAACTTCAGAGAAAAGAGGTTGAACTTGTAAAGTAAATGTTGCTAATACTGGAGTTTTGGAGGATGGTGTAGACTCAATCTCAACCGCTGGTGTAAGCTCTGCAGTAGTCGTAGTAGTGCCGGTAGTAGCTGGAGGTGAACATGGGATATGAGGCCCTATCGAAAATGGCTCTGGGGTAGCTAGAGGAATAGCTCTTTATAGGGCTATTGGGTTTTCATCAGTGTTGATTAGGTTGGGGTCCATCGTATGCAAAGCCTCTACATGAGGGTCTAAGTGGAGAGAAACCTGCGCACCAGCTTCCTTGCATAATTTATGAATCAGAATGGCGAATAACAATGCTTGCTGAGTGCGAACTGCTGATTCATGGATTTGTTCTGGCATAATGCAAGCCCAATTAATGTCATGCCCTGCCAAGATGCTCAAAAAGAGCAAGACCCTCTCTAATATGATCACATTATCCGTGAATATAGGCCTGATGCGCCATTGGATTATAGACAACCAAAACTTTGCCCTAAATGAGAGATGGGCCTTTAGAATATGCTTGGCATGGTTTGTAATCCATATCGATTCAACACCTTCCTCGAAAATGTGGCCCGCTATCCACCTCAATATCTCTGTTCTTAGCCCGGCATCATTCTAATTAACTACTTTCCTCATGTCTGGCATCCTATGATCATATTTTGCTATGGAATGTGGAGTTCTGTAATTAGGCCCAAATTGTACCCTTTAAATAGATTCTGTTGAGATGTTGACAACCTCACCCCAAACCATGACTTCACTCAACCGTGGTGCAATAATGGGCTTTATGAGCCTTGGAAGGTTGCCACACATAGTAGCATAGTAAGAGGCAAAGAATTCTTGGATTAGGTAAGGGCATACTTCCCTAGCACTTATGATAACCATGCTAACCTATGGCGGTCAATATCAACTTCTAAACCTAGCATACCTGTCAACTCTGAGTCTATCAACCTTGCTTCCTCATGAAATCTCTGCACCGGCCTCCCTCTACTCTTAGGTTCCAGTCCCTTATCATAGATCTTTTTCATTCCAGGAACATAGCATCTTGTGTTTTGCGGGTTGGTGTAAGTAGAATCAACTAGCTGTGGAGAAGTAGTCTCTTCTGGATGAGCCAGAGACACCTCAAGGGAAACAGAATAAGAAGTGGAGTCATCATCATTTGACCCATCTTCTTCACCCTCCTCATTAGATTAGGAGGAGCTATCCACTTCTATCGGTATTCTGGTTGAGTGTGATCGTGTTAAGGACACGTAAGCCTCAGGGTCAGGGTGCACATTCATCTCTTCCATTGATTGCTCATCCTCGGAGACTCATCCCTTAGGCGATGACCTGAAATAGAGGCAGCACCTCTTCGACCTCTTGGAGACATATCTCTAAAAAATTGTCTACATGTTAAAGCATGATACCCATGATGTTTTGCTTCAATCAAACAAGTAACAAATGAAACAATCAAACAAGAACACTAAGAATACTTAAGTAAAAACAAACTGAACCAGGTGTAGGTCTGTAGGTGCAAGATGTAGGTACGACTCATAGGAAGGCCCACGAGTCATACTATAGCCTCTTTGATCTAAGAAAAACAGATAAAAATGCATTTCAGAATCAGGTTTGAGGCAAAGATACGACTCGCAGGATTACCTACTAGTCATATTCTTGACTCGTATCTCATTTCAGAGACATTTTGAGAATTTAGATATGGGCCATGAGAACACCATTATGATTAGTAACAGGTGCTATGGGTCATAGGCGAATCTTGCATTGAAAATGTTAAGGCACCATGGATGATTGTTTCCTTCTATGAAAGGCCACTACGATATTAGAGAGACGTACGACTTGTAATGGGTCCTCGTAGCAGAAAACAGAGAGCTCGTCAGGTCTCTCTACCCTTTCCATAAAGGCCAACAACAAATCAAGAAGGACGAATTTACCAAATGCATAGGCGATACAGCAGTAAACATAAGTACCCTTCATTACCAAACGTATCAATACAAAGCACGAATTTTTCCTTAACAGTTAAAAATTCCTCTAAAATAACAACATTAACGCACACTAAAAATAGAACAACAACACACCCCAACCCAGTAATTTCAGTCCCATGTGATCTTCATAGTGTTCCATAAAATATGCAACAAAAGCACATGGTTGTAATATTAGATATCAAATCACAAAGAAAAGACAAAATTCAAGACTCAACCTTTTACCAAGATATAAACAATTGTACACCACATTCTTCTTATTATCATAGGCACTTTTACATGGTTATGCTAATCATGATCTAGAGGCCTTCATTTACTCATCCATAAGACAAGGATTTTTTCAGAGACAAACCAAATTTAACCACGAGAACTTACTAGGTAAATGCGAGATTGTGTTATGAGAAGAAGAAAAGTTGGAAGAGTTCTTGGTGTACAATTCACTTGCTGGGGAATTTTAGTGGGTGAAAGATATAATGATGAATAAAATAGTGAAAAGGGAATGATGGGGGGAGTTATGAACTGAAAGGGGACACTTCATGAATTGACATGAAGAGCCAAGACTCATTAGACTTTTAGTATTCAAAATAGTTCGCCCTTTAAAATTCTGTAGATTGGTCTTACAAAATTTTGACTTATGAGTCGTATAAAGTCACACAACTCGTAGGTACCGATCTCATAGTGGACCCAACACTTAGGAAAATTATGACTTTATACTTAAGCACTGCAAATCTCACTTACGACTCATAGGGGCCCCTACGAATCATAAGGTTGGCTCGTAGTATGTGTGCCAGCTTCTGTTACTTACTATTTCCCTCTACGAGGCATGACTACGAGTAGTAACATTTACTACGACTCATAATCCTGCTCGTAGAAGCTGCATCCAAGCATAATTTTTCCATTCTTTAGTTCTTTGCTTGTTCCTGCAACCTATTACTTAACATACGACAAAATGCAAGTTGAACAACTGGCTCAAAGTCTTAGCAATCTCAACAAAATATTAACTACCACTAAACATGATAAGAAAATAAAAATATCTCAAGATAAATGTAAACACAAAATATGCTTAGGTGCGCCTCCTAAGAACCACCTTGTTTAACATGGTGGCTCAACTTTGCCTTCACGGACAATCAGAATTCTCCATGAGTACCATCACTGCTCCTTCTGCTCTTCCTTTGTTCATCTTGCACTGCATCTAGTTCCTCAGTAAGCTGCTCTATCCTATTACCAAGAGTTTGCATTGATATAGTTTGCTGTTCCACCTTGTAGTTACATTTAAGGAGAACAAACTTTACTTCCTGGATGATATCATCTTACTTATTAACCTTAGTCAGGACTTTTTCAAGCATATGCTCAATCCATATTAGCGTATTAGTGATGCAATATTAGTGCGGTAACCTCGGCCTATTTGCCACACTCTTGCTCTTGGGTTTACTTGAGCTTCCTTTAGCTCACTGGTGGATGGTCCGACTTGTCCTTAAAAGGGTTGTTAGACTTAGGCAACTGCAGATAGCTTGTCAATACTCTCAGTGATCTCATTAAATGGTCTTCTTATGAACTCCCAACAATCCCCTCTGAATAATGCATCTGCCTGCCCTTGTTTCTCAGAGGTTAATGCTCGGTAGAAGCTAGCAACCAATTTATCATCAGTCAGACCATGGTTCTGATTTGCTATCAAACACTACTTGTATCTTTCCCAAGCCACTACCAATGGTTCTCCTGGCACTCTTTTGAAGCTATAGATATTGTTTTGTATCTTTTGCTTGTTGGACTCCTTATAGAAGTTCATGAGGAAGACTCTCGGTACTTCCCCCCAGTTAGAAGAAACACCATGTGGCAGAATTGACCACCATTCTGCAGCTTCACTCTAGAGAGTCATGGGGAAAACTTGAAGAGCCATGGCCTCCTAAGCAGGATATCGTGTACCAAGGACCCCCTCAATGTTTAGGTGAAATTTTGTAGATGGATTTGCGGATCTTTGGACTCTTGCCCATAAAATAGAGTGTGCCCCTACAGAGCTTCTAACAAGTCATTCACAATGTAGAACTTTTGTTCAGTCATAGTTCCAGCCAACCTACACCTAAAATCAACTAACAAATACAAATAGAAAAAGTAAAATATAGGAGAGTTCAGATATCAACACTAGAACTCACTAATAGTGAAATAAATTCAAAACCTAGCCGTATTCCCTGGCAATGACGCCATAATTTTATGGTGACAACATCTGATGTTCATGCTCCAATACGAAAGTGGTCATCGTCAGGGCTTTACTAGAAGACTTCAATGCTAATCATTCCAAGCATCAATAACTAAAATCTCTAAATTGGGGGTTTTTATGATTCAAAAACAAAAATAAAACAAACACTAACTATAACGCGAGGAACTACTCAATTTCGGGGACAACTTGGGAATTGTGTTCCCCATAGTTCATCAACTCGATTTCTCTAGATAACGTAACTATAATTGGTGATTTGCATGTAAGATGGTAACTTAGATACTTCTAGCCCTCTTGTGAAAGTGAAGGATGAATTTTACTGTGGTGCTTGATCGGCAACCATGGCGCGCCAACTAACCGTTAGTTATCGTCCCAGTCAACCTCCCCTTGTACTACAAGGAAATAAGTCTTTAACAAGGGAAAATTTGATCGCTAAAAGTATAAATCTAGTCGTTATTAGTCAATAACGACCGGTAAAATTCTGTCATCACTGGTCGTTAGTAGCTCCATCATTAAAAGTTAATGACCCAATTAAATCCCACCGTTAAAAGGTAACGACCAGGTTAAGTTCGGTTGTTAAAGCTTGTTACAAAAGATTTAAGGACAACAAAAATCCAGTTGTTATACCTTTTTTTAAGCAACCAATCTTTTTCTTCACTAATTGATATTATAGTTATTAAAAAAAAGTGGCAAGCCTAGTGCACTTTTCGAGAAGGGTACGACCACAAAGATCTATTGTACGGTAGCCTTACCGTGCATTTTCTGTCAGATGATGTTACCATGGTTTGAACCCGTGACCTTCTGCTCACATGATAACAACTTTATTAGTCACTCCAAGGCTCCCTTTAGTTCTAGTCATTAAAACCTTAATTATAACCACAAATCATATCAAGAAAAGTGCAAACTGCATATGTATTCAAACACAAACAAACAAATATGTGCACATATGAAAACATAGAAATTGATTATATTCATATAAAATTTCATAGTTCACTATAAAGAATGATGTTGCGTAAAGTTACAAAAATATAGACATACAAATTTGTATGATATTATATTTTTTAACTCTTAAATAAAAGAAAAACTAGTATATCTTTAAGCAATTTCTGAAATATGAAATGCTTCTTCCTGTGCTTCAAAATTTTCTGTTACTTATACTTGTTTACACTTTCTCTAAGGATATGTTCTTCAAACTGCATGATCTGTCAACAGACAAGTATAAAAACTTCATGTAAAATTATTAATAGTACTCCTAAAAACTATTATCTTCTTTTTTCTTTTTCACAAAATCAAAGATTAACTACAATAAAATATAAAATTTGTTTCTATTCTCACAACCAAATAAAAGAAAGTTGGGCTTTAGTTCTAGATATAAAGTTGTTTGTTTTGTATTTTGCACCTTAAGTTGTTGATTTTTTGAACATTGCATCATAGATAAAACCCCCCAACTTCTTTTATTTTCACTTTTTATGCTAATGGTATTCACCTAATGTAAATAATTCAATATGATCAAAATTACTATGAGATACAAATTAATTATATCATCTTAAATTTTAAATAATAAAAAGAACCCAGGATTTCTTAATCAGTTAGTTGTTGATTATATGTCATGTAAAGCTTTTCAAATTTTCTATTTGTAAAATTTCACATTATACTTTTCTAACTCAAACGAATAATTTTGCTTGGTATACACTTTTTAGTTTCACAACCAATAATAAAAAAACATTGACACAATATATATTTTTTTATTAGAAAAGACATTATTACGAAATACTGATTCTAAACTCTATTGATCGAGGTAACTTGCAAGTGGAGAAAGATCTATCCTCTTGAGAAAATTACTTACGACAAAATTTGCATAACATTCTACCATAAATTAATCTCATAAGCTCATAATTATATATTTAATATTATTATTTTATTTTTAATTTTTTTCATTACAATGTTTTGTTTTGACATACTTCATCTTGCATCTTTAAAAATGTCAAAGATGAATAAATTGTCTCTCAAAATAAAAACAGATATAAAAGCTATATCAAGAAAATATTTAAGTCAAAATAATTATGCCAATCTAAATTATAAAAGATAGAGGATAATTTTATCAGTATGATTAAAGAAATGCCACTTGTGCTACTTACAACATGATTTGGTCTGATCTCGTTAAACTCATATTAATTAAAATAAAATTTTACACTAACTAATATGCTTAAACGATGGGACGTTATTCTTTTTAAAAATCAAATTTGTCACCTCGTTAATGTTGGATTAAAATTTATCTTTAACGATTGAAAAATTATTAGATCAGTATAAGTGCATTTTTAACAACCAAAAAATGAATTGGGTCACTATAAGTATATTTATAATGAACGAAAAAAATTGATCACTATAACTGTATTTTATAGCGAACGAAAAAAAATTTGGTCGCTATAAGTATATTTATAACGATCGAAAAACATTTGGCCACTATAAGATTAACGACCGAAAAAATTGGTCACTATAAGTATATTTATAATACCGAATTCATTTTCCTTCGTTAAGAAATGATTGTTAAAAGTCTTTTTTCTTGTAGTATTGGTCAAGCTTAATTAATTAGATGAGAACACATCAATTGAATTCTGTCATCTATTTTCCTTTTCCTCTTCGTCACTACCTTGGTCGGGATCGTGATAATTGGAAGGGTTTGGTGTTGGCCACGACCAAACAACAATAATAATGAAGGAAAATAGAGAATACATGCAAAGCCCCAATGTTAAGTCCACTAGACATGGTTCCCACAACTCCAAGTTATGGGTACTTAGCTACTCATGGGGAAGGTAAAACACACAAAAATACAAATAATAGACATAGTTAAGAGTTTTACCAGCACAATGAAAAGTGAATACACCACAAGTTACAAACCCCACAAGCTTGATTGATCAACATTGAATACAAGGCATGAATTGCAATCCCAAAATGGTTTTTCCAAGAGAGAACAATAAACTACTCTAAAAAACTAAGAAAAGATTCAAAATGTGATTGTAAATCGAACTCTCATCTAAACACCTAGTTACACTATGTATAGTATTTATAACTCAACCCTAGAATTTACACAGAAAAGACAGTTGGCAGCTGATAAGTCTTGCAGGTTCGACTCGTAGGTCATCCTACAAGTCGTAGTCTGGGTCTTTTATCAGGTTCTTGGCATCTTTGACTAAAATGGTATGACCCATAGGTACAAGTCATTGTTTGAGCTATGACTCAAATGTTCCTTTTGTAGTCTTGACCTTCAATTTTTGGTCCTACATTTTGGCTCTCCGATTCTTGCTACGAGTCCAACTATACGAGTCGTAATGTGTCTTATGACTCGTAGGATGTCCTTGTAGGTGACCTTCACTTGGAAGATTTCATAATTTTTGGTCTCTAATTCTTGCTACGGCACACCCTATGGCTCTTAGATTGAGCTATGACTCGTAGGTGGGCTCGTATGGCCTATTCCTCAGCAAAGTTTGCAAATTTTCTTCAAACTCATGTCAACCTAACTTTTCTGCAAGATTAACAGAAAGGCATATCAAAACCATAAAAAAGTCGCTTTAAGAACTCAAAAAATACCTTGTTTCAGTAACCAAATATGTTGTATTTTGACAGCACATCAATTTTCAATCGTAAATTCAACTCTCAAAGCCTCATCCTTAACTAAGGTTTTCCTTTAAGGTTCTTCTTCAAGCTTCAAGCGTCTGTCTCCAATATTCACCAAGTTCATCTCCAAGCTAAGCTATGTGAGTTTGTTTCATGGGTTCCTTTCACCTATGATACCCGAACCTCCTTTTTACTCAAATTGCTTAATTTAAAGTTGATTTACAAATAGGTCTTGCTAATTATGAAATTTACTGCACACTATGTTAAAGCCATGTAAAGTTGTGAATGTTTTGCTATATTTTGAGCTATAAATCTTTGATCTGTTTTACGAATTGAGAAGGGATTTTGATGTATATTTCTTGAGGGTGTTGCAAGATATTGATTGATGGTTTTATAATGGATTTTCTTGCATGAATTCATCTCTAAATTTCATGGTTATATACTACCATTTCACACCCTCCAAGTGTTTGATAAAATGTCCGGATGTGGTTACTTGAGGAGTTGAAAGTCCTAAGCATGAGATATGATATGATTGACTATATGATGATAAAAGGAGCTTATGCATATGATAAATTCTATATAAAGTGTTGCACTAGACCATTCCCAATCAGGGGGGGTGAGTAAGTACCCGGATAATCTAGATGGGGTGTTGTACTTATCAATCGAGGAAAGCGTTTGTACTTCTCTACCTAGTGATGGGGCGGCATCATCACTAATCTAGATGGGGGTTTGTACTCATCAACCTAGGGAAGGGTTTGTACTTCTCCAACTTGGTGATGGGGCGACATTATCACCAATCTAGATGAGGATTAGTACTCATCCACCTAAGTGATGGGGCGGCATCATCAGTAACCTACCAAAGGGTTGTACATTTGGAAATCTAGCTTGGTCTCTTCTACACATATGATATCCTATATGAGCATGAGTTACCTATGCATGTTTTACTTATGCATTGATCATTCATGTCATATTGTTATAATATGCCTATTGCCTATTGTTATGCATTTTGATTATGATGCTTAATTCTTGTTTGCATTGCATCCTACATACTTGGTACATTCAAGTATACTAATACATTCTCTATGCCTAAATGATGTCACCATGTAGGAAATGGTGCCCAAGTTAATCATACTCCTCATCCACGTGGCTAGTTCGGTGCTATTCAAGCTAGTTGGTGAGTCCTCCACTTTGGGGACTTGAGTTTATGTTCTCTTGTTATGTATTGAGACATTCTTCTTGATTGTCTATTTTGACTATGAGGGTGATCCCGGTTACTTTGTGTTGGCCCCCACTTTTATCTATGTATTAGAGGTGTTTGTTGGACATATTATGTATCTATGTTCAGAGCCTTGACTCTATTGTTCTTGATGTCTATGATATGGAAGTGCTTTCCCAAATCTCCATTTTCCCCACTTTTATCTCTTGATGCTTGTTTTATTGCTTCCGCGACCAAGAATGTGTAATGATGTTCTAAGAGGCTTGTTTGGGGTCCCTTGAGGTTCCTTTTGCACCATGTCACGTCTAGGACCTAAGCTTGGGTTGAGACAGACATTGTTTCTGGGCACTAGGCTGATAGATGCTCAGAGTCTAACACACTACGTCGATTAGAGTCCTATTCATGGTTATGATGCGCACCATGACTATGAATATGAGGCTATAAGATACTTTAGGAAACATTTCCCTTCTTTATGTTCTAAGTCATGTTATAGAGTTATGTTAAGTTTTTCCCCCTAATGATTGTTCTTTTCTTTAGTAGATCATGACAAACACTAGAGGAGGACGGGCCCAAACTCCTGAGGAGCAACCTATCAATAGTGAGCTTTGAGATGCTCTCACAATGCTTGCTCAAGGTGTGGCCAACCAAGTCAATCAAGGGGCCCAAGCCCCTCATGCTACTACCTGGGAGCTAGGGTAAGATACTTCAAGAGGATGAATCCTCTGGTATTCTATGGGTCAAAGGTGGATGCAGATCCACAAGAGTTCATTGATGAGGTTTACAAAATCTTAAATATCTTGGCTGTTGGGCCAGACGAAGGGGGCAAGTCAAATATGATATGATTAATGGAAGGGTAAGAAGGAGGTTGGTATGGCTCCCATTGATGTATTTTCTACATATGGAAAGCGTCATAAAGGCCCGAGTGTGAAAGATTCTAAAGCATGCTTTGGTTGTGGGGAGATTGGGCACAGGAAGGTAGATCGTCCAAGAAACCATGGCAAAGGGAGAGGTGGTCCTCAAGGTGGTGCCCCAAGGCACAATTGATTTTATGCTCTACATGGGAGGCAAGGGGATGGTGAGGTCCCCGATGTTGTTACCTATATGTTGAAATTTTTGACTTTGATGTATATTCTTTGATTGATCCGGGTGCCACTATTTCCTTTGTTACTCCTGTTGGTACTAAAACTTTTCATGTTGTCCCCGAGTTGTTGCATGAACCATATGAAGTATCTATTTCTATTGGTGCCTCTATTATTGCTAGGAAAGTTTATAAGAGTTGTCCTATTTGTATTTTGCATAAGTTGTTACCTTGTCATCTTGTTGAATTAGATATGTTTGGATGTGATTCTTGGGATGGATTGGTTGCATGCCTACAATGCTTCTATTTATTGTAGAACCCATAGGGTCAAGTTTCAATTCGGAAATGAACTCGTCCTTGAGTGGGAGAGTCAAGATATGGTTGTCAAGGGTAGATTCATTTCATACACTAAAGCCCAAAAGTTGATCCCTAAGGGGTGTCTTTACCATCTTCTGAGGGTTAAAGATGTGGAGTCCAAAGTCCCTTCCATAGAGTCGGTTCCGGTTGTAAATGAGTTTCTTGATGTCTTCCCAAATGACTTTCCTGGTGTCCCTCCTAAAAGGAAGAAGGATTTTGGCATAGATCTCCATCCCTATACTCATCCAATCTCCATTTCCCCTTACTGTATTACCCCGATGGAGTTAAAGGAGTTAAAGGAACAATTGAAAGATTGGTTGGAGAAAGGATTTATTAGACATAGTCAATCACCTAGGGGTGCCCCAGTGTCATTTGTGACAAAGAAGAATAGGTCACTTAGGATGTATTTTGACTACCGGCAACTCAATAAGGTCACTATAAAGAATAAATATCCTCTTCCAAGAATTGATGACTTGTTTGACCAATTGCAAGGTGTCAGCTTCTTCTCTAAGATTGATCTTTGGTCCAGGTATCATCAAGTGAGGGTGAGGGAGTGTGATATTCGCAAGATGGCTTTTCAGACTAGATATAGGATTATGAGTTAGTTGTGATGTCGCTTGGGTTGACTAATGCACCAGCCATCTTCATAGACCTAATGAATAGGGTTTATAAAGCTTACCTTGATTTCTTTGTTGTGGTCTTCATTTATGATATTTTGATCTACTCACATAGTAGGGAGGAGCATATGGGTGATTTGAGGGTTGTGTTGCAAAGGTTGAGGGACGAGGGTTTGTATGCCAAATATGACAAATGTGAGTTTTGGTTGAAGGAGGTTGCATTCTGGGGTCATGTGGTGTTGAGAGATGGTATTAAAGTGGATCTTAAGAAGACCAATGTTATTAGAAATTTGCTTAGACCATTGACCTCATCGGATATTAGGAGCTTCTTGGTCCTTGCTGGTTACTATAGAATATTTGTGAATGGGTTCTACTCCATTGCTTCCCCTATGACAAAATTGACTCAAAAGAAGGTTAAGTTTGTGCAGATCGATGAATGTGAGAGAAACTTCCAAACATTGAAGGATAGGCTTGTGTCCACTCATATATTGTCACTACTAGATGGGCTTGAGGGTTTTGTTGTGTATTGTGATTCATCTAGAGTTGGTTTGGTTTGTGTGCTAATGTAAAATAGTAAGGTCATAGCCTATGCTTCTAGAAAACTCAAAGATTTGGCATCATTATTCGTAAAGAGTGCATGTTGATGTCTTAGCCGATCGTAAGAGCATCCAATATGTCTTCACTCAAAGAGATCTCAACTTGAGAAAAAAAAGGTGGCTAGAACTTCTCAAAAATTATGACATAAGTATGCATTATCATCAGGGAAAGGAAAATGTGATGGTGGATGCATTGAGTAGGGTGTGTACGGGTATCCTAGCCCATGTTGATGGTGGTGATAGGGAGATGGCTAGAGAGGTCATAGATTGGTAGATTGGGGGTTAGGTTGGAAGAAGTGGGTGATGCTGCTGTTGTTGTTGATGGTTCCAAATATTATCATGGTTGATGACGTGATAGCAAAACAAGATCTTGGGTCCTCCTTGCTTGAATTGAAGGCTTTGGTGAAAGAGGGAAAAGTAGAGGTTTTCTCCCAAGAGGGAGATGGTGCCTTTAGGTACCAAGGTAGGTTGTGTGTGCCTTGTGTTGTTGGTTTGAGGGAGAAGATCCTTGATGAGGCCCATAATTCTTCTTATTTTATCAGCCGTGGTTCCACCAAAATGTATAGAGTATTGAGGGATATGTATTGGTGAGGAGACATGCAGAGGGACATTGCCAAATTCATTTTTGGTTGCCATAGGTTTCAACAAGTCGAAGGCGAAGCTGAACATCAATGGCTCAATAGCCTAACCCAAGACATAGAGATGCCCACTTGGAAGTGAGAGGTGATTAATATGGATTTTTTGGTTGGTTGACCAAGACTAGAAAAAGGTTTTGATTCCATTTAGGTGGTAGTTGATAGGATGACGAAATCAACTCAATTTCAACCAGTTAAGACCACATAAGGGGCTGAAGAGTAATCAAGGTTGTACATCTATGAGATAGTAAGATTGCATAGTGTTCCTTTGTCCATCATATCGGATCATGGTTCATAATTCACTTCACACTTTTGAAGGTCTTTCCAAAGGGGTCTTGGTACAAAAGTTCACCTTAGTACGACCTTTCACCCTCAAAAGGATGGCCAAGCCGAAAGAACAATTCAAACCCTTAAAGATATTCTTAGGACATGTGTATTTTAATTGGGCTTAGTTGGAATGACCATCTCCCTTTGATTGAGTTTTCCTACACCAATAGCTATCACTGTAGCATCGGTATGGCTCCTTTTGAGTCTCTTTATGGGAGACATTGTAGATCACTGGTTGGTTGGTTTGAGGTTGGAGAGGTGACTTCATTGGTACTGAATCTAGTTGTGGAGACTCTTGAGAAGGTTAGGGTGATTAGGGAACGGTTAAAAATAGCCCAAAGTCATCAAAAATCTTATGTCGATGTGTGAAGAAGAGACCTTGAATTCAAATTGGTTGAGTGGGTCTATTTGATGATTTCTCTAATGATAGGTGTGGTCTGTTTTGGTAAAATAGGGAAGTTGAGTCCAAGGTATCTTGGTCCTTATGTGGTGATAAAGAGGGTTGGGAGGTAGTTTATGAGTTGAAGTTTCCTAGTTAAATGAATTTAGTTCATCCGGTGTTTCATGTCTCAATGTTGAGGAAATGTGTGGATGATCCTATTGCTATTTTGCCTCTTGATGTTGTGGGTTTTGTTGAGGATAACTTGACCTATGATGAGGTTTCAATACTGATCCTAGATAGGCAAGTCAAGAGATTGAGGAACAAGGAGGTAGCATCCGTTAAGGTCCTTTGGAGGAGACAACAAATCAATAGTGCTACTTAGGGCCCCCGAAGCGTACATGCAAAAGAGGTATCCTTATCTTCTCAAATCCACTCAAGCTAAGGTACTAATTCTAAGTCCCCTGTGTGATTCCAAGTCTTATATTTCATCCCCTATGTCATTCACATGTATTCATGTTTAAGTTGGCAAGTTATGATGATTTTACACTTATGTTGAGATTTGGAAAATGGTGTTTTAAATGTGATGTTGCATTCATGTTGGGGCTGATTTTTTTTATGATCATTCTTGTCCTCTACATCTCTTTTACATTTGGGGATGAATATTCCCAAGGGGGAGATATCGAAGCGACCCCAAAAAGTGCTCAAAAACATGCTTCAGAATGCTCGGAATTTTAAGTTCCATATATCTCAAAATCCATTGGTTATTTCAAAAATTTGATTTCATATTCTTGTTCAAAGGGACAAATTTAGGGGCTAAAGGGTCTAAGACCAATTTTAGAGCAATCATATAACAATTTTCAATTTGAAAAATTTCAATTTCTAGAGACAAACCGTGGCAGAACCGCGACGTAGCTATCGTGGACATGTGTTAATTTTGGCCTCCGCGACAGGTCCACATCGCGAACCTGTACTAGGTCCAAGGCTTTGGGGTCTTGGGACAAAGTGTACCCAAACATGTTTTAACCTATACTTAGCCTTATTTCACCCTCATATCATCCTAAACATTCCCCAATACTCACACAAAACACATAGCCATATTTCACTCCCAAATTCAAGTCCCAAACCCTCATACTAAACTAAGGTTTTCCTTCAAGGTTCTTCTTCAAGCTTCAAGCCTCCATCTCCAATCTTCACCAAGTTCATCTCCAAGCTAAGGTATGTGGGTTTCTTTCATGGGTTCCTTTCACAGAGGATACCTTACACACCTTTTACTCAAATGGCATGATTAAAAGTTGATTTACAAATAGGTGATACTTATTATGAATTTCACGGCATACTATGTTAAAGCTATGTAAAGTTGTGACTGTTTTGCTATGTTTTGAGGTAAAATCTTTGATCTATTATAAGATTTGAGAAAGGATTTTGCTGTATGTTGCTTGAGTGTGTTGCAACGTGTTGATTGATGGTTTTACAATGGATTTTCTTGCGTGATTTCATCTCTAAATTGCATGATTTTTTACTATCATTTCACATCCTCTAAGTGATTAATAAAATGTCCGGATGTGGTTTCTTTAAGAGTTGAAAGTCAAAAATATGAGATATGATATGATTGACTTTATGAAGATGAAATGAGCTTATGTATATAATAAATTTTGTATAAATGTTGCATTAGCCTATCCCTAACCCAGGGGGACTAAGAAACTGAATAACCTAGATGGGGTTTTCTGCTCATCAACCTAAGGAAGGGTTTGTACTTCTCCACCTAGCAAATGACATGCTTTATCAAAGACAAGTTGGTAGGGAGACGTGCATATAGGGGGTCTTGAATGATGTTTGGTATGCCCATATTGCTTCATCCAGCTTCTATGACCAATTAGTTCGATTTACATTCATAATCTTGGATAGAGTGTGTTTAATAACACTATTAGACTCCTGCATCTATTCGCTCGTCTGAGGATGATAAGGAGTCTCCACCCGATGTTAAAATTCATAGTTTCCAAGAAGAGCATTGAAGATTCTATTACAAAAGTGAGAGCCTCCATCATTGATGATTGCCCGATGGGTGCCAAACCTTGAGAAAATGTTCTTTTCAGAAATATTGTGATGCTTTTACCCTCATTGTTGGGTAGAGCCGTGGCCTCAACACACTTTAATACATAATCAACAGCGACTAAGATGTACTTGTTTCCATGTAAGCTAACAAAAGGTCCCATGAAATCTATCCCCCACACATCAAATAACTCAATCACCATAATAGGGTTTAAGGGAGATCTTGTTTGGGAAGCTCTACCTTCTCTTTGGCACCTATCATACACTTTCCCATTCTCGTAGGTGTCTTGCTGGAAGATAGGCAAATAATACCCACACTATAAGTCCTTATGTGCCACGTGGACCCCACTATGACGCCCACCTACCAATGACGAGTGACATGCCTCAGGAATGCTTATCATCTCAATCTCAAGAACACAACAGTGAATATATCTGCATATACACAAAAAAAGTATGGGTCATCCCAAAAGAACTTCCTCACATTGTATGTGATGAAGTGTGTTCCCATCAAGAGACATAATGTAGCTCACTAAATAGTTTGCGTAGTCTGAAAACCATGTATCAAGACATGACATGCTGCAGAAACTCTTTCATATGGAAATGAATCATTGATCTCCAATCCATCATTAGACTTCGTCATTGCCCCATCTTCTAGTCTAGAAAGGTGATATGCAACTTGATTTTCTGTCTCATTTTGTTCAATGATATCGAATTTGAATTCTTGCAGGAAAAGTACCCACCTCATCAACCTTGGTCTTTCGTCCTTCTTTGCAATCGAGCATCTTAGTGTTGAGTGGTCTCTATGCACCACCACTTTGGCCCCTAGTAGATATGACTTGAATCTTTCAAATGCAAATACCACCGTGAGTAGTTCCTGCTTAGTGACAGTGCAATTCTTCTGGGCCACCTTTAGAGGTTTACTAGCATAGTAACTGGGATTTAGTATCTTGTTTTGGTGCTATCCCAATACTACACCTAGTACAATCCTACTTGCACCACATATGATCTCAATGGGCTTCGACCAGTCTGGAGCTACAATGATTGATGCCGAAATCGACCTCTTCTTCAATTTATCAAAGGTTTAAGGCATGATTAATTGAACACGAACTTAGCATCTTTCTCCTGCAACTTGCATAAGGGGTGTGCAATTTTAGAGAAGTTTTTTATAAACCAACGGTAGAATCTTGCATGCCCCAAAATCTCCTCATACCCTTAGGTGAGATAGGTGGGGGAATCTTCTCGATCACCTCTACTTCAGCTCTATCGACCTCAATCTCTTTGCTAGATATTCTGTGCCCCAAAATAATGCCTTCATTCAATATGACATGACACTTTTCCTAATACAACACCAGGTGGCCTTCCTCACATCTTTGCAACACTACATTCAAGCGCTTCCAGCAGTCCTCAAATAAGTCTCCAACCACACTAAAGTTGTCCATGAAGACATGAATAATATCCTCCACCATGTCTTAGAAGATGGATATCATGCATCTTTTGAATATTTTTGGAGTGTTACACAACCCGAATGGCATCCTCTTGAATGGGAGGTACCATAGGGGCATGTAAATGTCATCTACTCCTGCTCCTCTAGAGAAATTGTTATCCAATTATAGCCTGAATATCCATAAAGAAAGCAATACCAACCTTTCTAGCTAGTACATCCAATATCTGGTCCATGAATGGCATAAAGAAGTGATCTTTTTTGGTTGACGCATTCAGTTTTCTGTAAACCATGCATACCCTCCATAAAGTGACTGGCCCCATCAAGATCAACTCATTGTTGGCATTTGATGAAAATGTGATACAACTTTTCTTTGGAATGCACTGAATGAGACTCACCCATTCATTATCGGCAATCAAATAGGTCACTTTTGTATCAAACTGTTTGATGATCTCCTTACGTACAACTTCTTGCATAGTGAGTTAGAGACGCCTTTGGTGCTAAATACTTGGCTTGTAGTCCTTAACCAGTTGGATTTTATGTGTATATATCCCAGGAGGGATATCAATGATATCTATATTCATCCATCCAATGTCCTTCTTAAACCGTTTAAGCACCATGATAAGGGCACTCACCTGCTCATCATTCAAATCCATAGCAACTATAACTAATAATGTGTTGTTTGATCCCAAAAATGTATATCTCAGATCTGCTGCAAATGCCTTCAACTCTAACACTAGTGGTTTTGATTTGCTACAAAAATACAGTACTTTTGATGCTTAAAAATGGAATTTTGTGTTTCCTCAATGCGATGTTAGTGGTTTTTATGTGTTTTTGTGTTTATATTTACAGGATTACAGGTTTCCTATGATTTTGGGGAAAGTTACAAAAGTTGTTGCAGATTCGCAATTATACGAGACCCTTCTATGGGTCATAGAACATTCTATGAGATGTAGGGAGGTTTCGTAAGGAATTCCAGTGAGGGGCCAAGTTTCTGAATTTTATTCTACAATCATGTAAACGAGCCATAAATGAGTTTACAAGTCGTAGAAGAGGATTCATACCATGAGGGTTAGAGAATGAAGACTTTTCTGAAGTTCATTAGAGGAAACCTCCTTTACGAGTGGTAAACCATTATATGAGTCATAAAGGGGAGTCGTAAAGATGTAGTCCCATTTTCCAGCAATAACGTACGAGACGCTTATTAGGGGCCATAAACTTCAATATGGGTCATCAAGAGCTTTCGTGAGGCATGTCAACCAGTTCTCCTAAGTCGTTTAGAAATTGAATTTTAATTATTATAAATAGGATTTTCAGGTAATTTTTCATAAGTTCTCGTTAGTTCTAATAAGTTTTAGCCTAGTTCTCAGAGAACTTAGTCTTTTGAGAGACAAAATTCTAAGAGACGCTTTGAGATCACTTGTCGTTGAATTTAATCTTAAAGCTTGTGATTCTTGTTGATATTGGATTGCTTATTTTTAAATCTATTGTGTGTGTGTTTAATTATGTATTCTCAATTCATATTTTCTACATCTACACATGAATAGCTAAATCCACAACTAGGGTTGTGGGAACCATGAAGATCTAAAAAAGTACATCTAGATAATTCACAATTCTTGGAATATGTATATGATGTTTTAATTAACACTCTTTATTTTGCATGTTTTCTAGTGGTGACCAACATTAGAACTCTCCTAGTATTACTAATTTCACCAAGGTAATAATGAACAGGAAAAGAGATTAATTAACAGGATTCGATTGATATGTTCTCTTCTAATATACCAAACTAGGCTAATGGGAGGTTGTACTGGGACTTATAATGTAATGGTTAGTAACACACACTATGGAGATGGGCTGAGTCATAGGGGGAATTCACCTCTCACCTTTGACTAAAGGGCTTGGTGAACTTAAATTATCGTCCTGCATCCTATACACTAGAAAGGAATCAGGTTATCAAGTGATATTGTGTTGGGGAATCATGGGGAACACAATACCCTAGTTTCTCTCCATATTGATTTCTCTTGTGAAAGTTAGCTTAGTTTTATTTTCTCAATTGATTATTGCAAACCACCCCCCTTTTGGGGAAGTAAGTTGGTTAATTACTCAGATTGTAAATAGTTGACTAGACATTGTGAATTCATTAGCAATTCAAGTGTTAATTCTTAGTTCCCCTATTTTACTTTTGTTTGTTGCTTTTGTTTCTTTCCGAGGTGCAGGTCTAGTGTATGCCCAACACTCAGAGTCAAAGCAATTCTTTAACTCTATTTGGTCCAAGATTCATAGAACATTTAGAAGAATGGGCCATGACAATGCAAACAACGCAGCCAATGCAGCTCTAAATAGGAATAATAATGAATATGCTGGGAATGAGAACCCACATCCTTTGGAGGACATTCCACAGCCTCACGGTTTCAATAGTTGATGCTTACTAGTGAAATCAGTACAAGTTGAATCCTATGGCTATAGAGGTTACTGGAGCTATTGCGTTACCACCACTACCAATAGACACAAAGTTCACAGTCTCGAGTAAGTTACTTCAGAAGTTGTAGAACCATGGGCTATTTATAGTCTTACCATCAGAGGATCCACACAACCACCTACACAATGTGGTATTTGTTTGTGAGAGTGTGATGGGAACACAAAATGTGTCTATCAATATTATGGGACTTCGTGTCTTCTCATTATTTCTCATGAGTAATGCTGCATTATGGCTATCAGAGATCCCGTAGAGTTCAATCACCAGTTGGGCAGACTTGCAGAAGGCCTTTCGAAGATATACTTCCCTAGATCAAAGAAGCTTAAGCTGAAGGACCAGATTAACAACTTTGAGCAACTTCCTGGTGATTCGATAAGCACTACTTGGGAGCGGTCACAAAGTGTCTGAGATGTGTCCCTGACCACAAAATAGTTAATGACACCTTGGTGAAGATCTTCTACCATTCCATTGAAGAGAACAGTCAGGCATTTGCTGATAATATCATAGGGGTCATGTTTCTAGATCAACCATTTGCAGGGATTATGGAGCGAATGGAAAGAGTGGTCAAAACAAATAGTGCATCGGGGCAGAGGGATAGATCTTTTGCAAAGAGTTCATGTGTTTTTAGTGTGGGTCTAGTGTAAGCCAAAATTAATGAATAGATCCTGCAGCAGCTTGCTCAGATTCGCACAGGTATGGAGGTGATGATGATGCAGAGCAAAGAGAGAGTGAATATAGTGGTTCATCAACCTCCATGTGCACCCATGTATGAGGTGCCATACTATGACGAGGATGCATGCTTTGTTGCTGATCAGATGGGGCTTTCCGGACAAATGCCCAAGGGTCAAATCATGACTATTGGTGCCAAGGTCAGGGAAAATAAGGTCAGAACTTTGGAATAGATAGAGCTTACAGGAATAATCATGGAGGTTATTATGATAGGAATAGTGGTCCATATGCAGATTGGGGTCATAGAGAGTGCTTTAGAAGTGTTCTTTATATGCCACTATATAACCGCGATGCAGGTGCAAATAATTCAAGAATTGAGGAGATATTTGATCGCTTGTTGAAGAACGCTAAGACATATGATGAGACTTTAAGAGGCATGGAATGTGAGATTTTGAGTATCAATCAGAAACTAAAGTCTAACTCTGTGGTTATTAAATAGCAGGAAAAAGAGTTTGGTCAGGTTCCAGCTAAGCATAATCAGTATCAGAGGGATACATTGTCGAGCAAAACAGTGCAAAATCCAAAAAATAAAGGGCATGGTATGGCGGTCACTAGTCTGGGTGGCAAGGGCACTGTTGATCCTGTTATGTTGGTAGATGATGAAGATGTTCATGAGGAGATGGTTGCAGCTAAGGATACGGATGAAGGGGATGATTGTCACAAGGATAGAGAGAGTGCAACTACTGTTGTAGCACAGAGGTTGAAACCTATTCCTAGGCCTTCTCCTCCCGTCCCTCAGAGAATCAACAACAGGAAGGAGGAAGGAAAATTCAAGAACTTTTTGTCCATGCTAAAGCAGTTCTCTATCACCATCCCTCTCAACGAGGCATTGTACAAGATACCAAGGTATGCAATGTACATGAAGGACTTGTTCACTAAAAAGCATATTGTCATGAACCAAGCCTAGGGCCTAGAAATGACATGGCGAATAGGGAACCCAAAGGAACCCCAATTAAGCCTCTTCAGTTATCATTACACATCACTAGCCGCGAAGTATGTGAATGACATAAGACAAGCATAAGGGGCAAAGGGGCTAAGGGATAGCTTGCTAAAACATCAACATCAAAGACAAGGGGTCATAGCTCGTAGCATAATTACATAACTTGTCCAACAAAAACCTCTAAATACATAGATAGAGAGGGGGCCAAGACAAATTTTCACCTTCAGTTATCATTACACATCACTAGCCGCGAAAGTATGTGAATGACATAAGACAAGCATAAGGGGCAAAGGGGCGAAGGGATAGCTTGCTAAAACATCAACATCAAAGGCAAGGAGTCATAGCTCGTAGCATAATTACACAACTTGTCCAACAAACACCTCTAAATACATAGATAGAGAGGGGGCCAAGACAAATTTTCACCTTCATAGTCAAAATAGAACATAAGAAAGTGTCTCAATACATAGATAATAACAATCATTGACTATGGTCCCCGAATTGGAGGATTCACCAACAAGCTTAGAATAGCATTGACTAGCCACATGGAGGGGGAGGATGATCAACTTATGCACCAGTTCCTATACGGTGATATCATGTAGGCAAGAGTATGCGTTAGTACATTTCAATGTACTAAGTATGTGGGATAGAATGCAACAAGAAATAGACATCATGATCAAAATGCATAGCAATAGGTAATGGGCATATTATGGCAAGATGGAATGTATGAACAATGCATAAGTTAAACGTGCTTAAATAATTCATGCTCATATAAAGTATCACATGTGAAGAATAGACCAAGCTAGATTCACAAGGTATAAACCCCTTGAGGTTAGTGATGATATCGCCCCATTACTTAGGTGGTGAAGTACTGACCCTTCACTTGGTTGGTGATAATGCCTCTCCATCACCTAGGTGGAGAAGTACTAACCCTTCCCTCGGTTGATGAGTATAAACCCTCAACTCGGTTAAGTGATGATGC
Organism: Solanum ossicruentum; assembly: GCA_025774065.1. Classification (NCBI taxonomy): domain Eukaryota; kingdom Viridiplantae; phylum Streptophyta; class Magnoliopsida; order Solanales; family Solanaceae; genus Solanum; species Solanum ossicruentum. The sequence continues at coordinate 9,585,795 of JAOTQR010000007.1, forward strand.
CGCCTCATCACTAGGTGGAGAAGTACTGACCTTTCCCTCAGTTAATGGGTACAAACCCCCATCTCGATTATCTGGACTCCCCGAAATAGGCATGGTTTAATGCAATTTTATATAGAATTCATCACGAATATAAGCTCATTTCACAATCACAACATCAACGATATCATATCTCATGCTTTGGACCTTCAACTCCTCAAGAATCCATATCCGGATATTTCATCAAACACCTTGGAGGTGTGTAATGGGGGTTAAAGACCATATAATTTAAAGAAGAAATCATTCAAGAAAATCTATTGTAAAACCATCAATCAACACCTTGCAACACCCTTAAGACATTAATATCAAAAGCCCTTATCAAATCCAACATTAGATCCAAATCTAGAGCTAAAAACATGCTAAAACAACCATACTTTCAAGAACATAAATCACTGTGCAGTAAATTTCTCAACATACAAGACCCATATGTAAAATCCACTTTAAATCATGCAATATTAGTAAAAGAGGGTTTAGGTGCCATGGGTGGAAGGACCCAATGGTCCAACACCACATACCTTGACCTTGGAGAACCCTTTAGGATGACTAGAAATAGAGACTTGAAGCTTTAGTGAGATTCTTGATGAAATCCTTAAGATTAGTCTTGAGTTTGGGAGTTGAATTCAGGAGAAAATATTTGGCTAAGTGTTTTGGTGAGTATTGGGGAATATTTAGAGTGATATGAGGGTGAAATATGTCTATGTATAGGTAAAACACATTTGGAAAAACTTAGGCCCAACACTTAGATAAATCTTGACGAACTAAGAAAACAGTGCAGAATTTACAACTCTCTACGTCGCGGAGAGGTCGTGGACCCTCACTAGAAATTGCACCAAGTGCAAATTTCATAAATTGATTCATTTGCTTTAAAATTGAGCTTATACCCTTATACCCCTAATTTAGCCCCCTTGAACAAGAATATGAAGTCAAATTTTCAAAATAACAAATGGATTTTTGGATATATGGAAAACAAGATTCTTGGCACTTTCGAGGCATGTTTTTAGGCACTTTTGGGGTCGTTTTAATATCTCCCCCTTGGGAACATTCATCCCTGAATGTATAAGAGACATACAAGATACGAATAATCATAAAAAATTGGCCCCAACATGGATGCAACATTACATTTAAAACATTACTTTAGAAACTCAACTTAGGTGTAAAATCATCATAATTTGCCAACTTAAGCATGAATGCACATGAATGATAGAGGGGATGACATATAAGACTTGTTATCACATATGGGACTTAAAATTAGTACCTTAGTCTGGAGTGGTGGAAAAGATAAGGACACCGATTTTGCATATCCGGTTTGGCCTCCCAAGTAGCACTTTCGACTTGTTGGTTCCTCCAAACAACCTTAATGGATGCCACCTCTTTGTTTCACAATCTGTTTACCTTCCTATCCAAGATCTGAATCGAAACCTCCTCATAAGTTAAGTTATCCTCAACAACACCTATAGCATCAAGAGGCATAATGGCATTAGGATCACTGATACATTTTCTCAACATAGAGACATGGAACACCGGATGAACCAAATCCATTTCAATAGGCAACTTCAACACATAAGCTACCTTGGCAACCCCCTTTATCAGCTTATAAAGGCCAATATACCTTGGACGCTATTTCCTCTTTTTACTAAACCAGACCATACCTTTCATTTGAGAAACCTTCAGATAGACCCAATCACCCACTTGAACTTTTAGGTCTCTTCTTCTTACATCGGCATAGAATTTTTAACAACTTTAGGCTGTTCCCAATCTTTCCCTAATCATCTTAACCTTCTCAAGAGCCTCCATAACAAGATTTGGTCCCAACAAAGCTCCGTCTCCAACCTCAAACCAACTCACCAGTGATCTACATTATCTCCAATAAAGAGCCTCAAAAGGACTCATACCAATGGTAGAGTCATACCTATTGTTGTAGGAAAACTCTATCAGTGGAAGATGGTCAGCCCAACTACCTTTAAGCTCCAAGACACAAGCCTAAGCATATCCTCAAGTGTTTGAATTATCCTTTTGGCTTGGCCATCCGATTGATGGTGGAAGGCCATACTAAGGTTAACGTTGGTACCAAGACCCCTTTGGAAAGACCTCAAAAAATGTGAAGTGAAATCTGCACCCAAATTCGATATGATAGATAAAGGAACCCCATGTAACCTCAATAACTCTTGGATGTACAAACTTGTATACTCTTTATCCCCATATGTAGTCTTGACCGGTAGAAAGTGAGTCAATTTCGTCATACTATTGACCACCACCCACTTTTCTAGTCTTAGGTATCCCAACCACAAATTCCATAATAATCACCTCCCACTTCCAAGTAGGAATCTCTATGTCTTGGGTTAGGCCACCCAACCTTTGATGTTCGCTTTAACTTATGGACAACTATGGCAATCGGAAACAAATTTAGCAATGTCCCTTTTCATGCCACCCCACAAATGCACATCCCTCAAGTCTCTATACATTTTGGTGGAATCGGGGTGGATAGAATACGAAGAGTATGGGCCTCATCAAGAATTCTCTCCCTCAAAAAATCAACATATGGCACACATAACCTACCTTGGTACCTAAGGGGCCCATCTCCCCCTTAGGAGAAAACCTCTATTTTGCCGTCTTTCACAAAGGCCTTAAATTCAAGCTAGGAGGAGTCTAGATGTTATTTTTCTATCGCCTCATTAACCAAAGAACATTTAGAACCATCAACAATAATAACACCATTACCCACGTCTTCCAACCTTACTGCTAGTCTAGCCAATCTACGCACCTCCCTGGTCATCTCCCAATCACCACCATCCACATGAACTAGGCTACCCATAGACACGTGACTGAAAGCATCCGCCACAATATTTGCCTTACCCAGATGGCAATGCATACTCTTGTCATTGTCCTTAAGAAGTTCTATCAACCTTCTTTGTCTCAAGTTGAGATCTTTTTGTGGGAAGACATATTGGAGGCTCTTATGATTGGTGAAGACATCAACATGTACCCTATACAAATAATGACGCCAAATCTTTTATGCAAACACCACGGCGGCCAATTCAAGGTCATTGGTAGGGTGGTTATTTACATGCACTTTGAGTTGCCTAGAAGCATAGGCTATGACCTTATCATTTTGCATTCGCACACAACCCAAACAAACTCTAGATGCATCATATTACACAACATAACCCTCAAGCCATCAGGTAGTGACAATATACGAGCATACACAAGTCTATCTTTTAATGTTTGGAAGCTCTTCTACCATTCATCGGTCTACACAAACTTAACCTTATTTTGAGTCAATTTTGTTATAGGGGAAGCATTGGAGGAGAAACCATGCACAAACCTTTTATAGTAACCCCAAGACCCAAGAAACTCATAATATTGGACAAGGTCAATGGTCTAGGCCAATTCCTAATTACATCAATCTTCTTATGATCTACCTTAACACCATCCCCTGACATCACATGACCCATACAACCTCCCCCAACCAAAACTCACACTTGTCATATTTAGCATACAGTCTCTCCTCCCTCAATCTTTGCAGCACAACCCTCAAATGATCCATATGTTCCTCTCTACTATGTGAATAGATTAAAATATCATCAATGAAGACCACAACAAAGGAATTAAGGTAGGGTTTGAAGACCCTATTTATTAGGTCCATGAAGATGGTCGGTGCATTAGTCAACCCAAAGGACATCACCACAAATTCATAATGCCCGTATCTAGTCCGAAAAGTCATCTTGGGAATATCGCACTCCCTCAACCTCACATGATGATACCCGGACCGAAGATCAATCTTAGAGAAAAAGCCATCCCCTTGCAATTGGTTAAACAAGTCATCAATTCCTTGAAGAGGATATCTATTCTTTATAGTGAAAGTATTGAGTTACCACTAGTCAATGCACATTCTAAGCGACCCATATTTCTTCTTTACAAACAACAGCGATGCAACCCAAGCTGATTGGCTAGGTCTAATAAATCCCTTCTCCAACAAATCAATCAATTGTTTCATTAACATCTTCAACTCCGTCGGCGATATATAGTAAGGGGGAATGGAAATAGGTTTAGTGTCGGGAAGGAGATCTATGCCAAAATATTGCTTCTTTTCAGGAAGGACACCGGGAAGATCATTTAGGAAGACATCAAGAAACTCACTTATAACCAAAACTGACTAGATGGAAGGGACTTTGGACTCTACATCTTTGACCCTCACATGATGATACAAACACCCCTTAGAGATCAACCTATGGGCTTTGATGCAAGAGATGAAGCTACCCCTCACTACCACATCATGACTTTATCACTCAAGGATGGATTCATTTTGGAATTGAAACTTCACTCTACGGGTTCTATAATCAATTGAAGCATAGCATGCATACAACCAACCCATCCCAAGAATAACATCAAAATCAACTATATCTAATTCAACAAGATCACAAGGTAACATTTTATGCAAAATACAAATCGGACAATTTCTATACACCCTCCTAGCAATATAGATGAACTAATAGGAGTAGACACCTCATATGACTCATGCAACAACTCTGATTCACCATAGAACTTTTTAGCAACAGAGGGGGTGACAAAGGAAAAGGTGGCACCCGGATCAGTCAAATCATATACATTAAGATCAAAGATTTTCAACATACCGGTAATAACATCTGGGACCTCACCAACCCCTTCCCTCCCATTTAGAGAATAAAACTAGTTCTACCTTGGGGCACTACCTTGAGGACCACCTCTACCAAATGGAACCACATTAGCACACTGGACCTTGCCATAGTTTGTTGGACAATCTCCTTTCTTGTGACCAAGCTCCCTACAACCAAAGCATATATTAGAGCACGGGCCATTATGACTCTTCCCACATATAAGACACACACACACTTAGCAACCACACCACTAATACCTTGAGGCCTAGGGAAGTCATTGACAAACTCCTTGTTAGTAGCATTAGGAGGACTTTGGCCTTGATTAAATCCAACACCCATTTGGAACTTACCCTCAAAACGCGAACCCTTGGACTCATGGCCCCTCTTCTTCCTCAAATTTTCTTCTACCATTTGCTCAATATATGCCATCAACTAAGACAAGTCTACGTAACCAATAAGCAAAGCAGACCAGCATTCTTCACTCACCAAGTCAAAGACCCCCATCACAAATTTATTCATCCTTGATCTAGGATTGGCGACCAAGTGAGGAGCATACTTGGAAAGTTGACTAAATTTGAGGTTGTACTCCTTCACATTCATAGCACATTATTTCAAGTTCATGAACTCTACCAACTTTGCTTCTCTAAGTTCAAGAGGGAAGAATTGATTAAGGAAAGCCAATTTGAATTCCTCCCAAAGCACGACATAATTGTTACCCTTCTCACCCTTCCATTGATCATACCAAATTTGGGCGACCCATTTGACTTGGTATGCTGCCAACTCTACCTTTTCATTCGGCCCAACACTCATGATGTTCAATATTTTTTAAACCTCATCAATGAACTCTTGTGGATCTTCATCCACCTTTGACCCATGGAAAACCAAAAGTTTCATCCTCATGAAGTCCCTTATCCAAGCCTGGGGCGTAGATATAACACCACAAATGGGGAACTTGAAGGAACCCTAATTAAGCCTCTCAACTTATCATTTCACATGATTGGCCGCGAAAGTATGTAAAAGACATAAACAAGCATAAGGGGTAAAGGGGATAAGGGATAGCTTGCTAAAACATCAACATCAAAGACAAGGATTCATAGCTCATATCATAATTACACAACTTGTCCAACAAACAACTCTAGATACATAGATAGAGCGGGACTATGAAAAAGTAATTGGGCTCACCCTCATAGTCAAAATAGAATATAAGAAAGTGTCTTAATACATACATAATATCAATCATAGATTAAGGTCCCCGAATTAGAGGACTCACCAACAAACTTGCAATAGCACCGACTAGCCACGTGGAGAGGGAGAATGATCAACTTAAGCAATAGTTCTTACATAGTGATATGACGTTGGCAAGAGTATGCATTGGTATATTTAAATGTACTAAGTATGTGGGATAGAATGCAACAAAGAATAGACAACATGATCAAAATGAATAGCAATAGGCAATGGGCATATTATAGCTAGATTGCATGTAAGAACAATGCATAAGTAAAACATGCTTAAATAATTCATGCTCATATAAAGTATCATATGTGAAGAATAGACCAAGCTAAATTTCGAAGGGATAAACCCCTTAAGGTTAGTGATAATGCAACCCATCAGTTAGGTGGTGAAGTACTAGATCTTCACTCGGTTGGTGATGATGCTGCCCTATCACCTAGGTGGAGAAGTACTAACCCTTCCCTCGGTTGATGAGTACAAACCCCCAAATCGGTTAGTGATGATGCCACCCCATCACTAGGTGGATAAGTGCTAATGCTTCCCTCCATTAATGGGTACAAACCCCCATCTCGATTAACCAGACTCTTAGACCCCCCGAATTGCATGGTGATGAGTCATAGAGATACGACTTGTATAACGCTTTAAACAAAGAACTTTTGCACATTATCAAGCAAACTTGTGATTTTGATGTTTGTTTCGGTTGTTTTTCCAGAAAAAGATTAAGGCATGGAAGAAATGAAAAAACAAAAGAAAAAGGATGAAAAAGAGTGCAAAGAGGAGCAAAAAATGTAACCAAGTGTGGGCAAACAGGGGCCTACATAGCTCGTGTACATCCACACGGATCGTGAGGCCCATTGTGGCCTCACACTTGGTTGATGGAAGTGGCTATTCGGTGAAGGCAAGTCCCATGACATATGTCATGGATCGTGGCACGTCAAACAGGTTGTGCAATCTACCATCAAAGTGACGTGAAGACATTACCATCAAAAAGCCAGCAAAATGGGCTAAGGGAGGCCGGATGGAGCGTGTGACAGACCGGTGACCAACCGCGGTGAGTGATGTAGAGATATGTGAAGAGCTCGAGCGAAAGAAAAGTTGAAGGCAAGTCAAACGAACCGTCAACTTCCACACGGTCCATCTAATGCGGCATTAAGAGGCAGTTGGGAATTGGAACTAAGGATAGCCACATGGACCATTTGACGGTCCGTCTATCGTCACATGGGCTGTGTGGTGGACCATGTAAATGCTGATGGATTTTTTCTATTTTAATTAGGATTAGGTCTTTTTATATATAAATAGTTATTTTATGTCATCTTTTACTTAGTCTTGGACGTCTAGAGATAGAAAACATTGAAAAATATTATTTTCTGAGAGATTTCAAATGATTTTGGGATTTTGCTTATAAAATTCAAGCCTATAACTTGTGCATTCATCTATTCTTCAATAGTAAGTCATTCATTAGGAATTCTTTGTATTGTTGTGAGTTTTATTTGTTGAATATGCTAGGCGAAATCAACAACCAGGGTTGTGGGAACCATGACAAGTTAATAAGGTAGGCAAATATATGGTAAATCTTGGGATTGATTAGTGTATATATCATAGTAATCTTCATTATAATTTCTTCCTAGGTGAGTCAATGTGTTAGGGTAAGCTTCTATTCATTACATACCCGAAAGGGATGTTTTGATTAGGAAAAGAGTTCTATGACAGAAAATTTGAGGTTTTTAACATAGTTTGAGTTGAGACCCAAAGGTGAGAGTATTTCGGGATTAACAACAAGTGTTAGCACGTTGATATTCTGAGACTAAAAGGTGATGAATGATATGCATTTAAGAGAGACCGAGAGGTGAATTAGATGTTACATAACTTGTTAGATCCTATATACGTAACCATGAATGAGTTTACCACTAGATTCAACTACCATATTTGATGTCATGGGGAAAACAATCCTAGCATCCCATAAATTGTTTGAAATATAGTCGTTCTTGCACTTATTTATTGCTTTACTTTAGTAAATTAGTTTGAAAAAATAAAACCCACCATATTTACTTTATGCACTTTTGTTTTGGGAATAGATATTACATCTGAAACCGGTGCTAATAGATGTATTATCACGCATTCCTTGTGGGATCGACCTCAACTCTGGTTGAGTTATATATTTGATCATCGACCGCTTTACTATTCTGTTGGGAGTGTAAATTTGGGCGTATCAAATTTTTGCGCCATTGCAGGGGAATACGACGAAGTAATAGTTTATTAGTTTCTCTTTTTAGTTTGTGATAGTAGTCCTTAATTTAACTTTTGTTTCTTGTTTTGTTTTTTTGGGTAGGGATCCTACATTGCATGCCAAACATGCATAGAAAGGTTGAAAACTTGTTCCCTACAACCCCTTAGCTTACTAAATCAATTAGCTGAATGAATGCCCAAGAATGTAAAGAAGCTAGACTGAGAGGTTGGATGTGAACCATGCAGGTGGGGGAGTAATGGTTTGGGTGATGATGACAATGTTGGAAATGAGGTACCACTGGCAGTGCAACTTAGAAAGGTGTCGCAGGCCAATGTTAGACATCAAGTGCCTGGGCCGCCCCAAGCAGTGAATGATGATGATAATGGTGTTGGGACCACTGGGGAAATTGTACTTCCCCACTACCCATAGGTGTTAAGTTCACTATCTTTGGTACTATGCTACAGATGCTACAGTTCAAAGGGTTGTTCAGTGCAACAACAACTGAGGATATGAATCCACATGTCCTTAACTTTCAGGCAACATGCAAATCATCTGAGATTCCTGGGGTCAGTCCACGAGCAATTAGGTTGCAGTTATTCCCATGGTCTCTTTTTGGTGCTGCAACTAAGTCACTGAATGAGCTTCCACATGATTCTATCCACACTTGGGGAGAGTTAAAGGAGGCATTCTTGGAGGGGTTCTTCCTTGCATCAAGACAACTCAAAATCGAAGATGACATTGGCTCTCACAAGAAACTATCCAATGAAGCACTACATGAAACATGGAGATATTAAGGAAAATGCTTAAGCAATACCCCGATCATCTCCTCACAGATGAGCATTTGAACCAAGTGTTCTATAGGTCCTATAATTTATGACAAAGCCAATCCTTGATGCCGCTTGTAAGGGGTCATACATGTCTAGGACTTTCCCAGACATAGTGGTGATCTTAGAGATCAAGTAGCTAAGAGCAACAGGGTGTGGTACACTAGAGATAGAGATTGTTTGGGATTCATCTTTGAGATGAATGCGAAGCAGCGACGAAAGGAGCAGGAATGGGACAAGATATGGCAAACATGAAGACCCATCTAGATTTCCTGAAAAAGAGGTTCTTAGAAAGAGGTGCAAAAAAGGTAAAAGTTGTAGACACAATGCCTAGTTACAATGAACAAGGCTATAACTATGATGAAGAGGCAAACTTCTTAGGCAGTTAGGGGGGTTATTGGCCATTCAACGCCGGTAAACAAGGTCAAAACTACAGTCGCTATCAAAACTATCAAGGAAACTGGCAGAACATAGACATCTATAGGAACCGTAAGCGTTAGAATAATAGTGGTAGAAACTCAAAGTTAGAAGAGATGATGGCAAAGGTGCTTGACAAAGTTGAGTCCATGGAGGTAGGGATGCAAGAAATAAAAGGTGAGATGTCCAATGCTCGACAGTTCGTCGACTCACATTCAACCTTAATCAAGAAAATAGAGAAGAAGATGGGGCAATTTTCAGCAACCATAAACCAGAGAAATGCAGGGTCACTGTCGAGAGACACTATTCATAACCCAAAGATTGATGGCCATTATATGGCAGTAACCACGAGGACTTGTAAGGTACTTTCTAACACTGTTATGCCCATCACTGCAGGTTTAGATCATGCTAAAGGCAAGATACTTAACCTCCTGGAGAAGCATGTTAATGACCTGAGTGAAGAGGTAGAGGTAACACCAGCAGAGCCTGAGGTTACTAAAGAGCCTGTGATGACACCAATAGTAGCCCAACCTATGCCAGCCGTTCCAAAGACAACACCACCATTCCCACATAGGTTGAGGAAGAAGATTGAAGATGACAAGTTTCAGAAGTTCTTCTCCATGCTAAAAGAGATTTCAGTGAACATTCCTCTAGCGAGGTACTTAAGCAAATACTAGGATACTTTAAGTTCATGAAAGACTTAAGGCTAAGAAGGGGACAACCACAATTGAGCCGATAAACAATCTCTACCACTATAGTGCCATCGCCACAAGATCTCTTGTAGAAAAGAAGGAAGTTTGGGAGATTTCACTATCTTGTGTACCATTGGAGTATTTGATTTTGCAAAAGCTCTCTGTGATCTGGGTGTCAGTATCAACTTGATGCCACCGACAGTTTATAGCCAACTGGGCTTAGGAGCCACCACACCCACTACAATGCAGGTGCTCATGGAAGATAGATCAGTGAAGTGGCCTATGGGGATTCTATGTGATGTTTTAGTTTATGTGGGTCAGTTCATTTTTTCGATAGACTTTGTTATTTGGACTATCAGGAGGATTTCAATGTTCCCATCATCCTTGGGAGACCATTTTTGGCTACTGGCAAGGCATTAGTAGATGTGGAGCAAGAAAAGTTGACTTTCAAACTCAATGGGGAAGAGGTGAAGTTCAATATGTGTGTTGTAATGAAGAGACCTAAAGAGGTGGCCGTGATGTCTATCCTAGATGTTGAAGATAATTGTTTGTCTGAGATCCCACTTGAGGAAACAATGAGTGTAGACATACTAGTAGCAGTGTTGGTTCATTTCCTAGATGATTGTATTAGCGGGTATGCAGACACCATGAATGTGCTGCAAGGTAGGGGAACCAGGCCATTTATCCTTAGAATGTTTGAATTAGATTTGCAGAACAAGTTTACTCCGCCCGCTAAATGATCCATCAAGAAATATCCAGCTACGGAGCTCAAGGAACTGCCTCAACAACTCAGGTATGTATTTTTGGGTACTGACAACACTCTTCCTATGATTCTAGCTATAGATCTTTATGAAAACTAGGTGGAGGCATTGTTGGGGGTCCTACAAAAGTTCAAACGAGCTATTGGTTGGACCACTGCAGATATCATAAGGATTCCTCCAGGGATATGCATGCACATGATAAAATTGGAGGATAACTGTGCACCAAACATTGAGTATCAATGTAGACTAAACCTATCTATGCAAGAGGTGGTTAAAAAGGAAATCATCAAGTGGTTGAATGCTAGGGTGATTATAGCCCATATCAGACAGCAAGTCGGTCAGCCAGGTGTTGTGTGTCCCGAAGAAAGAGGGCATGACAGTCACAGGCAATGACAAAAATGAATTGGCCCCTTTGAGACCGGTGACTGGATGACGAGTGTGCATAGACTACCAGAAGATGAATAAGTGGACCTTAAAGGATCATTTCCCCATGTCCTTCATGGTTTAGATACAAGACAGGTTGGCAGGTCGAGGGTCGTACTGCTTCTTGGACGGGTACTAAGGCTACAATTAGATATCTACAGCCCTGGAGGATCAGGAGATGATGACTTGCACTTACCCGTATGGAACTTTTGCTTTCCAAAGGACTTTCTTCTGGTTGTGCAATGTCGCAGACACCTTCCAGCGCTATATGATGTCGATCTTTATTGAAATGGTTGAAGACACCCTCGAGGTATTTATGGATGACTTCTCTGTAGTTGGTGATTCCTTCGATACATGCCTGTTGAATCTTAGTAGGGCACTACAATATTATGAGCAGGCTAACTTGGTATTGAATTGGGAGAAGTTCCACTTCATAGTCAAAGAGTAGATAGTTCTTGGTCATAAGATTTCTGAGAAGGGCATAAAAGTAAATAAGGTGGAGATCGAGGTGATTGAGAAAATGTAGCCTCTTATATCTGTGAAGGGGGTCTGGGGTTTCCTTGGCAGGCAGGTTTCCACTGAAGATTTATCAAAAACTTCTCCAAGATCGCACATCCTTTTTTCAAACGACTGGAGAAGATACAAAGTTCCACTTTGATGATAGCTGCAAGCATGCCTTTGAGACTCTGAAGCAAAAGTTGATTTCCGCTCCTGTGGTGGTTGCACCTGGCTTGACTGCCCCGTTTGAGCTGATGTATGATACAAGTGGAATTTTTATGGATGTTATGCTCGGCTTAAAGCACAACAAGATTTTCCACCTCATATACTATGCTAGCAAGATCCTCAACGATGGTCAAAAGAATTATACAGTGAGTGAACAGGAATTGTTGGCTATGGTATATGCATTTGACAAGTTCCGAACATATTTATTGGGCACCAAATCAATAGTGCACACCAACTATGATGCTTTGAGATACCTCATGGCAAAGAAAGATGCTAAGCTACGGTCGATCCGATGGGTTCTCCTACTGTAGGAATTTGACTTTAAGGTCCTAGATAGAAAAGGATTTGAGAACCAAGTAGCAGACCACTTGTCCAGATTGGAGGATGAGTCAAGACTGAAGGATTGGTTGAACATCGATAATTCCTTTCCCAATGAGCAAGTATTGGCAGCTTCTGTTGATCTCATTCCTTGGTTTGATAATTTTGCTAACTTTCTGGTGAGCAATATTATGCCAGAGGGCGTTAACGCTTACTAAAGAAAGAGATTCTTTCTGATGTGCGCAAGTATTTCTGGATTAACCAATACTTGTTCAAAACATGTACTGATGGGGTTATCAGGTGGTGCATTCTAGAAGCGGAGATGTTGATTATAATGGAGGCCTGTCACTCATCTGCAGTCCGAGGTCATCATAGTGGGGGCAGAATGGCGAAGAAGATTCTCCAATGTGGGTACTACTGGCCCACCATCTATAAAGACTCCCATGACATAGTTCTTATGTGTGACCAGTGCTAGTGATAGGGAAACATCTCAAATAGCCAAGAGTTGCCCATGACCCCAATTATTGAGGTAGAAATATTTTACATCTGAGGCATTGACTTCATGGTGCCATTTCTGAGTTCGTATGGAATGAAATACGTCCTGGTGGTAGTGGACTATGTCTCAAAATGGGTGGAGGCAGTTGCATTGCCAAACAATGAGAGTACAAGTGTTATCCAATATCTGAGATGAAATATTTTTTCCAGATTTGGGACACCCAAAACGATAATCAGTGATGGGGGTTCTCACTTCTGTAACAAGGTTTTCTGTGCAGCACTCACAATATATAGAGTGCTACAGCACAAGGTTGCTACACCTTACCACCCGCAGACTAGTGGAAAGTTAAAGCATCGAATAGAGAGATCAAGGAAATCCTTACCACGTCTGTGAATACCACCCGGATGGATTGGGCGAGAAAGCTAGATGATGCACTTTAGGCCTACAGGATGGCTTATAAGACACCCATTGGTATGTCTCCATATTAGTTGGTGTTTGGTAAATCCTATCTTCTACCTGTGCAGTTAGAGCACAAGGTACTCTAGGCTTTGAAGAAGCTCAATATGAATTGGAAGGAGGCTGCTGATTTAAGACTTGACCAGCTTAATGAGTTGGACAAGTTTCGTCTCCACACATATGAGAGTGCAGCACTGTATAAACAAAAGATGAAGGTCCAGCATGACAAGCATATTGCCCACCAGAATTTTGGTGTTGGTGACAAGGTACTACTGTACAACTCCAGGTGGAGACTTTTCCCATGTAAGCTAAAGTCAAGGTGGTCTGGCCCATCCATGATTTTCCAGGTGTTTCCCTATTATGCAATTGAGCTAGAAGAAGAAAATAGGGATCGATTAAAGGTAAATGGCTAGCGTGTGAAGCAATATATGGGTGAAGTAGAAGAGGCGTCAGAAATACAGGTCTTCCTCCTTGATAAAGTCTGAGTCCAAGCAATGCATCGTGCCGCAACATTAAATCAAGCGCTCCATTGGAGGAAACCCATGTAGTGTAATAATTATGAAAAAACTAAAAACATATAAAATAAAATAAAAAATAAAAAATTTATTATGTCATGCATTTTCTTGTTTTTGATTTGAGTTTACTGGTGCATACAGATATTGTTCAGAGAATGAGGAGAATTAGCATAATTTGCACCAAGCTGCCCCCAACATGCGCCCACACAGGTCATGACCTGCCAGACGGATCATGTATATGACCCTGTGAGAGGGTCACACCTGGCCAATGCGAAGTTCACAACTTTGCCAAGTGTAGCTACATGGCTCTTACACTGAGGTCATGGATAGTCGAATAGTCCATGAGTCATCTCGTCTAGTGTCCGCGTGCAAGATTTTGTCACGTCCTACCACGCGGATGTTTGGACGGACTGTGACCGTTCTGACGGAACGTATCAATGGTCGTGAGACAGGCACATACATGGATGAGACAATTTCATCAAGTGTGGAATGGATGACCAAACGGACCGTGACCATGTGTCACGAGCCATGAGGTCACCCATGGAGGTTCCGACAGGTTATTACTAACACGCTAGTGGGTGAGGCGGGCAGTCCAACCGGACCATTCTACGTGAGATGAGCTATAAGGTTGTCCGTGTGGAGGCGAAAGAAAAGGTCAACTATGTTGACCAAGATGTTTCAGATATTCTTTCTTTGACACCAACGCCACACTTCAAGATTTCCCCATTTTCAGTCTTCTTCTCACGACCCTCTCTCTCTCATGTTTTTTCCACTCAAAATCCCCATAATATTTATTTCTTCTTAGTGATGATTCGTGAGTTAATCATATGAGTCATAGCTTAATCTAAGAGTGTGTGTATCAAGTTCTTCAAGCAACTCTTATTCTTCATTACTATCGACTAAGTAAAAACCTAATTTTTCTTTCTTTGAATGTTGATTTTGGTGCTTTCATATATAGATCTTAGTCAAAGGTTAGTTCTTTCTTGATTTAAAGCATTATATTTTCCATTGTTGACGTTGGGTGTACTGGTGGTGGTGAAAGCTACCATTGTTGAGTTCTTAAGGCCTTAACTATGAAAGTAATGATTTTGGGTGCTATTTTTCATGATTTTTGGAGAAAATTGACTTATATAGGCTATTGTGTTGATTGACTTATCATTATGTAGGGGAGAAATTACATTAGCTTGTGTGTATGAACTTGATATGTCGAAAATTGGGCGAAGTATGGCTGGACGGCCATGTAGATGGCCTGTGTCAAGCTTCACAGACCATGTAACAGACTGTGTAATGGCCCATGATGAATTGTCGGCCAGACCTTACAACTAAGTCCCCTCTGATGGGTCCTTTCACGGATCGTGTCTCGCTACATGGGCTGTGTGGGGTCCCGTTACCCTGTTCCACATATATTATTTTTCATAAGTCGCTTTGAATATTTAAGTTGTATATTTTTGTAAGGGCAATGGCCCTAAGATAGACCGGTGACGCCATTCTTAAGGATTATATTCATTTTTATGGTACAGGGGAAGTCTGAGTACCTATTAGTGCGTCAACCTGCATCATGTGTGGCACTTACGGGAACTATGGGCCATACCGCAACATAGTCAGATGCAGTGATAGGGACGAACCTATGTCATGACTCCATGACTCCCCAACTGTATCATCTAGTAATTAGGCTGGGAGTGACTCTGGTGATGACTCCTCTAGTGTCTCTGAAGTTTGCTATAGAGGCAATCTCTCCCCCCACTCTCCTTGTGCTACATTGGCCCATGCATCAGGACGGTGCAGAGCTCCCTAGTCTGAAGAGGGGGTCCCTTCCATGAGAGTTAAGGAAGAGGCAACTGCCTCAGAATAGGAGAACAGTTCAGACCAGAATGAGTAGGGGCAAACTCTGGAGGCGGAGGGTCATGATATTGAAGAGTAGGCGAATGAGGTCAAACTTTGGGGTAGTTATGACAAGGCAATTCATTTTGGAGTCTCTCGAACGACAGAATCCAAAATCTCTAGGGCATTTATTGTCTTTCTAAGGGGCCGGTGGACAATCCCAAGCGCCAAAGATATATGCAATAACAAACTTACAAGAGGTTTCGGGGGTTTCAAATAGCGGCCGATCCTTCCGAAGGTTTGGGTAATCACTGACCAACTTGATAGAGTTCCGAAAACCAGAGATACTTTCAATTCATATATGTTTGGTTGGATGGCGCAACCACCAGGGTACTATGGGTACGCTATTGTTGAAGAGTTCTATTCCAACTATGCCACTAGTCTACTGAACTCAGTAGAGGGTACTAAGTTAAGGAAGGTGAAAAGACAGGTCACTATTACTAAGTCCCCAAGGTCACATGTAACGGTGCGTGGTACATGAGTGAATATATCAGATACCACCATCAATCGGTTCCTATTTAGGCAAGACTACCAAGCTACTCTAGATGCCCAATTTATGGATAGACACATGCGTATTATGGACACAGTGTGGATGTCTGATTCGTCATCTAGGGCTGCACTGTTAGGATGAAACATAGAGCGAATAGCCATTTAGGGGGTGGAGGTGCCTTGGGTTACAGACACCAAGTGTCCCATCGTTAAAGCATCGTTGACATTTACTACAAAATTTTAGTGGTCAGTAGTGCGGGTCAGTCTGAGACCCACAGGAAATGATACTACACTCCAACCTTCACATGCATCTCTGACTGCATACCTCATATCCAGGTACGAAGTCAACTTGGGACGAATCAACACCTTAGAGATACGGGATCGGGCTTTATTTGAAAGAGCTGACATGTCATTCCTGTGTTTCGTTCATGCCCGTTGCAAACAGGCTGGTGTTCCTACTACTCATTTTTTTGGACAAGAAGATAGCTCCCAACGATGTAACCAACATTGCCCTAATTAAGGATGTCCAAAACTACTTATGACGAGTAGAACATGTTCACTCGGGGGGTCGTCGAACTTCTCGTCCGTACCTCTACAACAACCCTTGCATTTGAGGACTACATCACCACCCAACCATCATGCACAGCTTTCGAGCAACCCGAGGTTAGTGGTTCAGCTCCTCCAATTCATCAAGGGTACACATATATACCTTACGAGTTTTTGGCCAGATTGGTGGCAGACCAGCGGCAGACACATGCTATTGTTGACTAAATTGTAGAGAGAATTCCGCAGGTGGTCTAGTCTCATTCGTCGCAGGTGGTAGATCAATGTAACGATGCCCTTAGGTGATAAATCACCACCCTATAGAGCCAAGTTAACACATTGGAGGATAAGTCCACAACATGTTCAGGAGTATGACTGGGAATGAAATGAAGGATCTGGTACAGAAAGCAATGTCTAAAGGCTCAGATTGCTAAGCTAACTACACAGTATCAGGCCACTGTACCCGCCCTTCCTCCAGAGTCATAAATGAACCTATTCAATATCCCCACAACACCGGTTCTTGATGAGATATGAGGTGTTCCACCAGCCCCACCTGAAGTACCTGCACCACCCACTGAGCAGCTCAGAAGGAAGGACAAGGGTAAGCATAGCGGTCACCAGAAGAGTCCTCCATATGACCTATAAAAAGAAGAAGACCGACAGATACGCAAGGCTTCTAGTTCCCAATGCCAAGTAGCAGCTGAACGAATAAAGCAAGAGCGATAGGCCGTAGTGGCGGCACGAGCAGGAGCCTCCAGTAGCACCTTTGGACTAGTGCTATATATGCTCATGATGATACCCAAGAGGGTCTAGTCCTATTGACACTGCTGACACCTAGAGCGTCTCACATCTGTTCTACCCTCTATCTGTTCATTTAAGTATGTTATGGTGTAGTGAGGACACTACACTATCTTTTTGGAGGGGGTAGGGCATCCTGCCACTTGAGAGTTTTTCTTGTCATGTGTCTTTTCTCTAAAGTGTATTATCTAGTAGAACTAGCATGTTTCTGTCGTATTGTTTGTGTAAATATAAGTGTTCACAGAAGTCTAGGGTAGCCCTTATGTTGATCTTTTTTGATGTTCTATGTCAACAATGCTATATATATCTGTGTTTTCATCGCATCCTGACTAACTTGCATGATTGTGGTAAGTATTATATTTGTATGGTTGGTATTTTGATGAATCAAGTAGGCCTATGTGATTAAGTACCAATTAGTGTAGGAGATGTGCCATGTGTGTGTGAGCTAATTGCATAATTCCGTCGACGCACTTGTGAGATAGAACTTGCCTAGTTAGTCCTACTGAAATAATTGAATGACAGCATTAGGAGGGGATCTTAGGCCGTTGTTGTGGAATAGTCACTTAGCCAAGAAAAATTGACCAACCAAATGAAATTGTCCCTTCGAACCAAAAGATGAGCCTAAATGGACCTTTTCTATGTAAGCACCGAAATTCTCCTCCCTAATTTGTCTATTGATCTCTGTTTTGGCCCTGGTCTCTCCACGGATATTGAGAACCTCTACCTAAGGCAAATGCCTAAGTTGACAGTTGCTTATGTTGGCCGTGGTCCTTTAGAAAGATATTATGAACCTTGACCCGAGCCAAAGGCTTATGTTGAGGGTGGCTAGTGCAGGGAGAGCAGAAAAATGAGTGTGGAAAAGAATAAAGTAATAAAAGGAGAAAAAGAAATGGCTTTTGACCTTGAGCAAAGCAATGACCAAAAAAGAAAAAGAATAAAAATGAGTGAATGAGCATGGCATTCACTTTCGGTACTAGAGAAAGTGGGGAAAATAGGGGAAAGAAAAGTTGGGGACAAAAAAGCAAATAGCTTAGATGAAGCAAGTGTCTGGGAGAGGCTGTTTAGCCACTTTAATCCTAAATATACCTTACCTGAGTCTAAGCCTAGGTTCCAAGCCAAAAAAGTCCTAATGTGATCCTAAAAAATCCATTCAAGAGTTAAGGTGGTGGAAAAAAGGGCAAGTTCATGATCGAGGCATGTGTCTACTGGAAGTCAATTTTGAGAGTCAGTGATTACATTCCAATCTCTTTTCCACATGCTTATGTTGAGTATGAGATTTCATTATGGTAAGGGCACTATCTTTTGCATTAATTGATTGCTAACTTAATTGTGGTCTCTTTATTCCTGATCATATGCGGACTGACCATGCATGCATAATCTTTGCCTTCATTTTTGTGATTCTAGTTGGGGTGTGAGGACATTCTTGAATTTGTTAGCGGGGCATATGTGTTGAAAAATTGCGGGCGATCCATAGTCTGAATGAATACTTGTGTTTATGTGTTGTTGGGTTGATTTGTTATTGCTTGAGTATAAACAATCATTCTATGTTGAGGATGTTGATAAGTCATAGATATACAACTTGTATAATGCTTTTAAGAAAAACTTCTTGCGTATTCTCAAGCAAAATTGCGATTTTGATGTTTGTTTTTGTTGTTTTTCAGGAAAAATACTAAGGCATGAAAGAAATAACAATACAAAAGAAAAAGGATGAAAAAGAGTACAAAGAGGAGAAAAAAATAGAACCAAATGTGGGTACATAGGGGCCTACATGGCTCGTGTACATCCACACGGACTGTGAGGCCCATCATGGCCTCATATATGGCTAACGACATTGGGTATTTTATGAAGGCAAGGCCCACGGCACGTGTCACGAACCATGGGATGTCAAATGGGTCATGGAACCTACCATCAAAGTGACATGTAGGCATTATCATAGAAAAGCCAGGAAAATGGCTTAAGGGAGGTCAGACAGAGCGTGTACGGATGGTGTAACCAACCACAGTCCGTGATGTGGAGATGTGTGAAGAGCTTGAGCGAAAGAAAATTGAATGCAAGTCAGATGCCCGTTAGATAGACAGTCAACTTCCACAAGGGACATCTAATGCAGCGTGAAGAGGTAGCTGGGAATTGAAACTAAGGACAGCCAAATGGACCATTTGACGGTCCGTCTATCGTCACACGCGATGTGTGGTGGCCATGCCGATGAAGTTTTCCAATTTTACTTAGGATTAGGTTTTTGTTATATATAAATAGTTATTTTATATTTTTTTTACTTAGTCTGTGATGTCTAGAGCTAGAAAACATTGAAAAATAATATTTTCTGAGAGATTTCACAAGATTTTGGGATTTTTCTTATCAAATTCAAGCTTGTAACTTGTGGATTCATTGATTCATCAATAGAAAGTCATTTATTATGAGTTCCTTGTATCATTGTGAGTTATATTCCTTGAATATGTTAGGCTAAGCCCACAACTAGGGTTGTGGGAACCATGATAAGTCAATAAGATAGGCGAATATTTATATGTCATAGTAATCTTCATTATAATTTCTTCCTAGGTGAGTTGACGCATTAGGGTAACACTCTATTCATTACATGCCTTAAAGGGATGTTTTGATTAAGAAAAAAGTTCTATGATGGAAAATTGAGGTTTTTAACCTAGTCTAAGTACTTGAGACCAAAAGGTAGAGTATTTTGGTATTAACAACAATGGTTACTACGTAGATGTTCTGAGACAGAAAGGTGATGAATGATATACATTTAAGAGAGACTAAGAGGTGAATTAGATGTTATATAACTTTTTAGATCTTGTATATGTAATCATGAATGAGTTTACAACTAGATTCGACTATCGTATTTGATGTCATGGGGAACATAATCCATGCTTCGCAAAAAAAGTTTGAAATATAGTCGTTCTTGCACTCATTTATTGCTTTACTTTAGTAAATTAGTTCGAAAAATCAAAACCCCCCATATTTACTTTATACACTTTTGTTTTGGGAATGGATATTCCATCTGAAAACTGTCCTAATAGATTATTCTCACACATTCCCTGTGGGATCGACCTCAACTCTGGTTGATTTCTATATTTGATCAATGACCGCTTTCCAGTTCCATTTGGAGTGTAAATTTGGGCATATCACATAGTATAATGCAACACTTTATATAGAATTCATCATTAATATAAGCTCATTTTATCATCATAGCATCAATTTTATCATATCTCATGCTTTTGACCTTCAACTCCTCTAGAAACCACATTCGAACATTTGATCAAACACCTTGGGGGGTGTAATGGGGGTTAAAGACCATGCAATTTAGAGAAGAAATCATGCGAGAAAATCTATTATAACACCATCAATCAATACTTTCAACACTCCCAAGACATTCCCATCAAAACCCCTGAACAAATCCAATATTAGATCCAAGATCTAGAGCTTAAAACATGCTAAAACAACCATACTTTCAAGAGCATAAATCACTGTGCAGTAAATTTCTCAATATACAAGACCCACATGTAAAATCCACTTTAAATCATGCAACATTAGAAAAGAGAGGGTTTAGGCACCATGGGTGGAAGGACCAAATGATTCAACACTGCATACTTTGATTTTGGAGAATCTTTGATAAAGATTGGAAATGGAGACTTGAAGCTTGAGTGAGATTCTTGATGAAATCCTTAATATTGGTCTTGAGTTTGGGACTTGAATTTAAGAGCAAATATTTGGCTAAGTATTTTGGTGAGCATTGGGGAATGTTTAGGGTGATATGAGGGTGGAATAAGGCTAAGTATAGGTAAAAGCACGTTTGGGAAAACTTAGGCCCAACACTCAGAAAAATCTATATGAACTAAGAAAAATAGTACAAAATTTACACCTCTCCGAGTCGTAGATAGGTCGCAGACCCTCACTGGAAATTTCACGAAGTGCAAATTTCATAAATCGATTCCTTTGCTTTACAATTGAGGTTAGACCCTTGTCCCATAAATGTGGATCCCCTGAATAAGAATATGAAGTCGCATTTATGGATTTTTAGATTTAAGGAAAACAAGATTGCGGGCACTTCCGAGACACATTTTTAGGCACTTTTTGGGGTCGTTCCACATATTGTGAGTTAAGAGCTATCGTAAAAGCTTCAACATTGCAGTGTCGTTGCTATGAGCTCCTTGGTTCTGAAGAGAGAAGCCAGGTACTTTCACTATACCTTTCACCATTGGAGATGTTGACTTCGCAAGGGTACTATATGATCTAGGTGCCAACATAAATTTGATGATCGTTGCGTTCTATAAGAAGCTTGGGTTGGGAGCCCTATTCAAATTAACATGCAATTATTGATGGCGGATCGAATGGTGAAGAAGCCTATCAGGATATTATACAATGTGACGGTAAAGTTTCAGAAGTTCATATTCCCTGCAGACCTCATGATCCTAGTTTGTGAAGTTGACTTCGATGTCCCAATCATCTTGGGAATACTATTCCTAGCCATAGGACAAGCCCTAGTCGATATGAAAATTGGTTAAGTTAAGTTTAGAGTAAATGATGAAGAAGTTGTTTTCAATATCTATTAGTCTATGAAGCATCTTGATGAGTTGAAGCATGAAGTCTAGAAAATTGGTGAAGTCTAAGTAACCAATTTTTCTAATTCATGCCACAACAATAAATCAGGCGTTACTTGGGAGGTAACCCAAGATTTTTAATGTAATAGAATAGCTATAGGTTTATTTTCAGTTTTTGGATTCATAGGTAGTTTATTTTCTTGCATTTTTGTTATAATTTTTGACACTAGGCTTGCTTCTTATAGGGTAAAAATGTACTTTTATAATGAATATGCACGTATAGGACTAGGTCAGCTAGTTTAGCTGAGAATAGCATCAAGTTGAGTCTCTACGACCGGGATAACGGACTGTAAATCACTTTACTACCCGTACCCCATCTTGTAGAATTTATACTTAGCAGAAAAATATGTATTCTAGTTCATGAGTCAACTTTACAATTCGTAGATCAAATTATGAGTCATTAATCGGGGTCATGGACCCCAGGTAAGTTTTCATATAATTTGCTAAGTGTTGAGGGCTCTACAACCAACTCTATGACTGGTAAAACACTTTATTACTTATGGACTAGTCCGTGAAACCTATTCCTAGTAACTAGGATTTGGATGTTCTACGAAACCATGATTTACGAGCTATAAAACACTCTATGGATTATAATCAGGGTGTCGTGGAGTCCAGGCCCATTAATCTTTAGTTGACCCAGGTCAATATGTAAATAAGTGGGTCAAATTTTTTGAACCTCTTCCTAACCTAAAACTACTAAATTAATGCCCACCTATCCCACACCCTTGTACTTTTGATAACCACCGGTCCCGCCAATCTCTTTTATGGTGAGAATTCTAGCAGCCAAAGGTTTTATGACTACTCAACTCTTTCATCTTCTTCACTTTAATCTAAAAAGCTTGGTATGTGTCCGGTTACATTAATAGCTCTCAATTGGTCTTGTTTTTAATGATTGATATGAATATTATGTGGGAATGGTGTTTACACATAAATTCCGCACTTGAATTGTATTTCTGATTAGCTAAAATTAGGTTGCCCATGTTTGATTAGTGTGTAAGTCCGAAATTATGTACTTTGGACTTGTGTGAATGTTAATTGTTTGTGCCTATAAAGTAACTCACCATATGTGATTGAATGATTGTGTTTTCTAATAGGTGGGTGATGACATAAGCACATGATCTTGTTTGAATCAATTAGAATTGGTCGGTATAATAGGATAATTTATGCTTGATCATTTTTTATGCAGTGCATATATGAGGAACATGTTGGGAGAAAAGGTTGTAGTATTGAACTCATGTGGGCGTGTACATTTTGCTTTGATGCTGATAATTTGTTGGTTCAGATAGTCTTATGGGGTTGGAGTGATGGACTTCAAAACCGAGGTGATTGAGTTTTTTGGCTCATGAGGGGCTTTTACAACCCATAGAATAATCCACGAGTCGTAATTGCCCCTTATGCAAAATTCCAGAAATTAATTTTTTTGAATATCCCTCAGATGAGACCTTCTATGAATCCTAAATCACTTTACGGCTCACAGATAGGTCTCACAGACCCTTTCTTGGGAATTATTACGCACTGGAAATCTCTATGATCCAGTCTATGGCTTGTAAACTGCTTCATGAGTCATACCTTGTCTTGTAAACTTCCCTGTACAAAAATTGTCTAAACCACTAGATTATAATGGCTCATTACCGGTCATAGTATCCACGATGGCCCATAAAGGTGCTTTCATAAGATCCTTCTACAACTGAACTCAGATGATTTTTTGCATTCTACTTCCTGATTTGTAGGGCTAACCATGGTGCGTATATGTCTATGTCTTAGGTACTATGGATCCAAAAGATAAAGACGATGAAATTTGTCCAATGAAGAAAGGCTCAAGGATAAGCCTTTAGATGATTAGCAGACCACTCAGCAGAGTGGTTCAGTAGAGGTCCTAGATGTTACACTAGACCTAGCGGTTGCTAACCATAGACCAGAGTCACTGCCAGAGCTGGACGTACTTAGGCTCCTATTACTCGCTCTCCCAGGTCTGAGGAGGGAGGAAGCAATGAGAGTGGTTTACTATAGTTGACTCCATCTTGAGAGGAGTCTAGTTTTGATGAAAGATCAGAGACAGAGTCCTCCGTCGCACCCCGATCATCATTATCTACATCAGATGCTCTGTGTAGATGGTGGTGCATCAAGGGTATGCGATATATCTATACAGATGGAACGCAACAGATAGAGTATGGCAGGCCAGTTCCTTGTATATATGAGTAGCCCAGAGTCATCAACGTCAAACTCGATTGTGTCCTCAGCCTCCAGGACACGATGATTAGATACGGGCTCAAGTGGAAGAATGGATCTCTTGGATGATACATCGCAACCATGAGAGTGAATTCTATACCTCCCACGCAGCCACTATCCAGCTTACTCTGCCCAAGAAGAAGAAGCCCCTTGCTCATTCCAGACTGATCGAGATGAGAGTAAGGGGCCGATGGGTAGATATACCTGAGGGCAGCAACCGTCGTATGTTATTTCATCCTATGTTTCCTACCCCCAGATGTATATCAAAGTTCAACTACAGGATGGGGTAGATAGGCAACCCACTAGTGATTAAGTATCCTGAGCGACGAGCCATGTTGATCAGATGGGTGGCTAGGTTTATTGCAAAGCACGGTCCAGAACTTGCTTGGGTCACTACTTACTCGGAGAGTATCATTAAGACTTCACTCAGTTTCCCCGCCAAGTTTTGATAGGCGGTGGTTCCTTCAAGCATCTGGCTAACACTTACTGATAATACTCTCATGCCAGAGTATGCAGTTGGTTGCCAACAAATCTTGCTGGCTATGAGATTTACCGGGCCTGCCTCATTGGTGAGTAGATTCATGAGGCTGCACTGAAGATTTCCACCTCCATCCTGTTCTTGCACTTGATTTACAGGCTCAGTCTAGAGTCAAGGGTGGAGATACTATATCAGCTGGACCAGATGATTGTGGCCCAGTGCACATTGGATCCCAGCCTGATCAAGGCTGAAGAGAACTCGATGACACTCCATCAAGTGCATTCTACACCTATACCTAATATGTTTGCCAGCGCCACCACATAAGGGTTCTGGGACTGACACAACTATTTTTGCTACTACTTAGGAGAGGGCCCCGTAGCCCAAGGCAGTTGAGGAGAAGGGCCCCATTATTGTTGTTCCTTTACCATAGACCACTACTTCACTACCTAATGCTGCGAGCATGACCTAATGTTCACCATTTTCATATAGGCCTTTGCATAGAGGTTATCACATGCTGAGTCACAGTTGACTCAACTTGTTCATCAGATCAGGCCATGGGTCTGCCAGGCGATAGCAGACTCGAAGGGCCAGATCTGGTATTTATGGTCACTATCAAGGATCAAATTCTATCATTGATACCTGCATTAGCGCCTTTGAGGAAAGGGTACAATGGATATTAGGTAAGGCTAGACATTCAAACTTGTCAGCTATGTAGACGGATATCCAACAACTCCAACTTGACTTGAGATCAACACTAGAGACACTACTTGCACTACCATCATCTATACCACAACTTCCAATAGTTGATTTATTTTCCTAAGGAGCCTACCTAGTCTTTCCTTGGAAAGTGAACTTGCAGGGATGATGAGCCAGATGAGCGACATGTATATGCAAGGATGATAGAGGAGGAGGAGCTTGAACTTGCCTTGAGAAATTGATACATCATGAGGAGATGAGATAAGTTTGAGTGATCGAGCAGGTGAGGCTGCTTGCCCCTTTAGACAGAATACCATGGCTGAGTAGATCACCCCACAGGAGAAGGGTGGCTAGACTCACCCACAGACTGACACTTAGGCATTCAGGTACATTTTTTACCCTTTATGTTCTATCTTCTTATGATTTTGTACATTAAGGACAATGCACATCTTTTTTGATGGAGTTTGGGTAGTTATGCACCACAATGAAGTCTTAGTAGCTTGGGTCCACAACTACCCTAATTTTCAATCCCGAGGTTTTCTTGCCTATGTTAATTTTCCCTATGGATGTTTAGTTTTTGTTGAATCAGCACGTTCAGGATGTTTAGATAATATTTGTAGCATAGAGTACCAACACTTGTGGCATATAGCATGTTTTTTGTGTGATTTGAAAACCCATGCACACCAAAAATTTTGTTTAAGTAATTAGATAGAAACCATGTATGTTTAGGTGTGCGATGATATTTGTTCAGATAAGTGTGGATACATTGATATAAGAAGCATGATGTGTGAGTCGTTTTGTTTATAATGTATGTAGTGCCATGTGAGTGCGAGCATAATTTGTTAAATTCATATGTTTTGTGCTAATTCAGAACATGCCATGTTACTCTAAGTTAGATTTTAGATTAATTGGATTAGAAAAGGATCATTGGCCATTGTTCTAAATAAGTCCACTTTAGCATAAAAATGACAAACCAAAATTATGATATAATCTCTTGTTTCGAATGGTTGAGCCTCACATGTACCGATTCTTTGGAAACACCTTAGTTTGCCATTTTTTGGCATTAATCCAGACCATCTAATCTAAGATAAATTGTATTGATAATGCTGTCTTAACCAGTTTTTCCATTGATTGATTCTATAACTCTGAAGTTTCTTATGTTTTAATTCTGAATGAAATATTCCTAGTGTTCTAAAATAGTCCTTTATTTTAGTCGTAAGGAAACAAGACATTGTGTTATATTGAAGAACAGATCTAAATTTAGACAAATTAATAACTTGGGTTTGTGATAATTTGTAAAATACATATGCTTGTGACAAGTAGGATAAATCACAAAAAATATGTGAATTTTGCTTACTAATATTATAAACTGACTTTTTTATAGTCGAAATAAAGATAAAGTGAATTTTTTTATTATTAATTTTTTCTTGATTTATTTCATTATTGGAAATGGATTTCTCAATCAATTTGTTTGTTGATTCAAGAAAGAGTTGTGTAGTAATTCTAGGAATATTAATGATAGATAAAAATAGATCGATGTATAATCTTGGAATGAATAATTTTCGAAAATAATGGAATTTCCGTATTACTCGAGTATTTCTGTTTTTTAATTTTTGGAAAAAAATTTTTGGCGATTCGAATTTTTTAATATTATTTGTTTTATTAGTATTAGGCTTAATGTCTATTTCTGGAGTTACTTTCTTTTTCTCTTTTGTAATTCTTTCTATTTGATTTTTTATTGTACTTGTTCTATCAGTCAAATCCTTCATTTTTGTTTCTATCAGTGAAGAATTTAGTCGATTTCCAGATTCAATTTGACTAAATGATTCGTTAATTATTTGATTACTAATTAGATAATCTTTATCTTTTTCCGTTTCATTCGATTCAGATATTTCTTTGAATCTAAATAATACAAAGAGATTTACTTTTGAAAGTTCTTTTTTTTTTTTTTTTAGAAATCCAATACTTTTGATAAGCCATTTTTTGGCTTCTTTGAAAACTCTTCTAAATAATTTTGTTTTTCTTTTTAAAATTTTTAGAGTTCTAAAATATTTCTTTTTGAATTTTGCAATTTTTTTTTCGAGTTCTTTAAAAATGGGCTCAAAAAAGGAAGGGCGCTTTCGGGGAGAACCAAAGGGGAGTTCAGTTTCCATTCCCCAAACTGTTAAAAAACAAAAATCATCTTTTTGTTTTTTCTTTTTCATTAGCTCTCTGCGGGAGGGGTACTGTTTAGATATATGCCAAGGTTTCAGACAAAAAGGAAATAAAATTTTGATCTGAATCCCGTCTCTCAACCAATTTTTGGGAAATTCTGTTTCTGATAATTGAACACCATTATAAGTACATTTAATCTGCATTTCTCTATTCCATTCCTGAAAATCTTCAGACCATTCAGGAAGTTGCAAGAATAACATACGCCCGATATTTTTGGCTATTATCAATGAAGGTAATATAATATATTTTCGAAGAATTGATTGAGTTATTAACATGTAACCTCTTACCATTTGCGCAAGAATAATGTTATCCCAGGCTTCTGCGATCATTATCCGTGTTTCTTCCTTTTTTTTGTTCGCCTCTTTTTCGTCCTTTTCTTTTTTCTCTTCTCTTTTTGTTTGTTCTTCTTTAGACGCTAGAATCTTGAATTTTCCTCCTTTACCTGTCCAATTTCGAAAAATTGGTTTAATCAGTTCAGAGATATCAAAAGAAAAAAGACGGAAGGGGGTTATTCTGTCGACAAAAAGGGGGGAATGTGCATTTGCTTGAAATAGTTTCGAAATAGAAGTTTTGCGCCGTTGAGCACGCATAGAGCCTTTAATTATACCGCGCCGAAAATCTGATAGTTGCGAATAGCTTATTAAAACCAGTTCCTCCTTATCAGGATCCTGAGTCGCGTTGTTGTTGTTGTTAGTCTTGGCAGTAAAAACAACAACACCTTTGGATTTTCTTAAACGAAGTTGATGATCCATTGATATGCGATCTTGAAATTCACCTATTTGTTGGTCCAATTCGGTGATTAATTTATATGACCAGCGAGATACTTTTTTACTGATTTCTTTTATTCCAATCGATTGTTTTCCTGATTTTATCTCATTAGGATCAATTGCATTGAATACAAATTTTACAAATCTCGTTCTTTTTTCTGAATTCACCCTTTCCTGTTCTTGGTCTGAAAATAAAGAAAGGCCTTTCAAATTTAAACTCGATTTTGGTTCGTTACCTTCGTTACCAAATTCATTGATTAAAGTTAAGAACTCGTCACTTTCTGTTGATAATGGTTTTTTATCAACTGTATACGCTTTTTGTTCAAATTCTTGGTAATCAAATTCTTGGTAATCAGTATTCGGAAGAAAGATAGTATGAATCCTATTTAGTCGAACTTTCTCTTTCCTATTTTCTAGCAAAGTATTTTTTATTATTGAAGATGAAACCCCTTTTTTGATTGTTCCGCGATATGGTCCATTTAACAAAGGATCATACACTTTAGGCATGTATTCTTTTTTAGTATCATCATTACACAATCTAGTCTGTGTTTCGAGTATATTCAGAGAAAGAGATTCCTTGTCTAGAATTT
>JAOTQR010000007.1:9617052-9638275 GCA_025774065.1 Solanum ossicruentum
TGCAACATAAGGGCCTCTAGTTAGCCCATTGACCAATTAAGTCCCAAACTTTTCTATTTTAATCCAATTAAGGACTTTCGACTTCAATTAATTTTTATCTGCAAAAATTCACTTGATTCCATACTCCCGCACCTTAAGTTAAATTAAATTTAAAATATACCTCAATCCCAACAATTTTTCCCAAATGAGTAATCGACCTTCATTAAGTTAATTACGGGGTCTAACATCAACTATCTTGACACCCAAGTGCTCGTGGTCAAGGACTCATGAAAAGAATCTCAATGTATCAACTTTTTCCACCTGAGTGCTCGTGGTCAAGGACTCATGATAAGAATCACCATTCACAACTTCCTAAAATGTCATGATATGTAGTATGAGGATGCATGCAATCAAGGCACAATTGTGGAAGCAATATTCCTCTTAATAAGCACAATAAATATGATCATTCTCAAAGTGTCATATTCATAATATTCTTAATTTAGTATTCACATGCTCTCAAAGCAGACACATGGCCAATTAAAATCCTCACACTAGCATCACAATAAGAATTTCCAACCCAACGCATGATACGATCCCATCCCATAGATTATAATATAAGGATACTCAATAACTCAATCCCAGTCTCAAAGAAGGATAACCAAACCCACCTCAATGTCGGAACCACACTCAAACACTTCTACTGAATAGACAAATTTTGAATTCAACTCCCGAAATGATAATTCTCTAAAAGAACGAAATTCACACATCACAAGGAGTCCAATGACACCCGTGCTATTATATGTCTAGTCCAACCCAAAAAACTCATCTAAATCTATAATTAAGTTATGAACTCAGTGTTTAATTGCGAACTATACTTTTTTTTTTGAAAAACTTTAATGAAAATGCTCTCAGTGCATTTATTCTATAGTATAATACCCTCTAATAGTTGGATTATCCCCATCGATTGTTGGCAACATTCACTCCATAATTCCATGAATAGTGCTCCTTGATAGAACCAAAAAATGATGCTATTCATCCACATAAAAATAATTTGCATGCATCAACATAAACTAGTAATATATATATTATGATTTCCTGAAAATTTGAGCAATTTCATGACAGCAACCATCATTACCTTCATGTACATATTGTCTTCCTAACCTAAATTCCTATTGGTTAATTTTACTATACTTTCCTCTAATTGCAACATACAACTTCATACTTCAACATTTTTCTTTCTAATCAAAAACATTATATCATTGAACCATAAGTACATAGTTTAATAGAATTTGAGGAAGTCGAATACTTGCTGCAAACTGGTTCTCGTCGCCACCTGATTCTAAAAATGACCCAACGGGTCATTACATAATCATAAAAAATAACCTAAAAGCCTATTTATAGTATTTAAAATACAAAACCAAATTAAATAAGGACAACTGGGTCTGCAAGCTCTACGAGGTACTCTACGGGCCGTATAACAGTTTATGGCTCGTGATCGGACTTTTGTGAACTATTGTTTCAATTTTGGAATTACCTTCTAGATACCCCTCTACGACCCGTATAAGATTCTACGGCCTGTAGGGGGTTTTGGCTGATGGAATTTCAGTAAGTCCTTACCTTCCAATCCTCAGAGTGCGATACTAAGCTACAACTCGTAAAGTCTTCTACGGATCGTCTGCATGTTCATGGACTCAATTTCAAAAATATACCCTTCACTGGAATTGCACATGAAACTCCCTTTACAACTCATAGAATACTTTACGGTCTGTAAGGGTCTTATGGTATACCACTTTCAACAACTTCTGCACACTTTCCCAAAAATTGTGCCAACCCTGAAATTCTGCAAAACATAAAAGTACTTCAAACCTACTAACATCTCATTGAAAACACACAAAAATTCCTAGTTTTAAGCATCAAAAGAGTTGTATTTTTGCAACATCAACGCCCTTAACTTAAAATTGTTGCTTATTTTTAAGCGACAGACTCAATCTACATAAGCAACACAGTAACACATAGACCTCAATCTAATGACAAACATAAAAAACATAAGCATAGATACCCATACCACTTTCCAAACACAATTACATAGCTATCCCGCAAACCAACACAGATCAATACATGTGGCAATGCAAATATGACAAGCGAGGTAACCATCAACAAGCCACAATCACTGAATTAGTCTAATGTTAATAGTGCAATGCAAGTTCCCTCATAGAAAGACGTCTCATATCTCACTCACAATGATGTTTTAATGTATAATCTTTGGACTATGCAAAATCACTCACTCTCACAAACGACATTCATATATCATGCTCAATACCATATGCTTGCCCCTATACTCATGACTATGATCTTTGACTATTTGGACTAGGATCACTTTAGGACTTTATTGGCTTGTAATGCAAGCTTAGTGGGTTTTGGGACGGTGTTTTAGGAACATAGTTACTAAAAGCCCTCCTTGACACTGCATTTTTCTATATGTTTGCCCTACCAACACTTTTACTTTTCATTCCATTCTCCCTTTCTTCCGTTTCAACTTTTCTCGGTGCTTTATTATCATTTTTCAACTTTTTACCTTGTATTTACACTTCATTTTTCTTTTTAGGTCATAGCTAAGGCATCATTCATTTTTCTTGCACCTAGTACATATTGTTTTTCTCGTTTTCCATGTATCACTAACTTTGCCCCCTCATATTGTGTTTTCCCCTTATACCCGCCATCCTACACTTAGGCTTTTGGCCTAAGTCGACGTGCACAATATCCAACTTAGGAACCAGGGCCACTTTTGGTAGCCACACTCAACTTAGGCTTTTTGCCTCAGTCAAGTGCATAATGTTCAAGAAAGACCAGGGCAAATTTCAGGGTTTTACATCTAATAAGGCTAGGTCACTTAGGTTTTTACAAAGAAAAGGTACATTTCAGGGACAAACATTAAAATCAAGGGATTTTTCACACATTTGGTGAGTTATTTAGGCTAAGTGGACTGTTATGAACAACGACCTAAGATCCTTTCCTAACCAACTAACTTAAAGTCTAAATCAAAGTAATAGGGCAAGTTTTGAATTGATACATAATACATGAATTAAGCTCAAACTCACATTACACTATCAACACAGACTCCCAGATCATGATTTTTATCTCAATTTTATCCTCACTTATCATAATAGCCACTGTCGACATAATTAAACATGTATAGTTTCTATATAGACTAACTAATCAAAAATTTGGTGGGTATCATAAAAATCACAAAAACACATATATACCAATACTACCTACACATCCACCATGGGAAAGTTTGAATCCCTAGGGATTTTCTTGCCTGTGTTCTTTTTCCCTATGGGATTCAAAAAGTTGGGTTACCATGGAAAAATTGTGAAAGCTCCTCGGAAGAAAATAAATCCATGATCGACAACGGGGGTGGTGCAGCCAAGGTTGCTACTACGTCAGCCCAAAGTTGCTGGATCTCCATTTGTAGGGCTATCATATCTGCTGGTCGAGTTGTACTCAGGCTCTGCTGGACCCACAACTCGAAAGCATCAATATGGGCATCCATGGTTGAAAGTCATTCTTGAATAGTAGCGACTATTTATGCTTGTATATGTCCCTTGGACTCTATAATAGCCTTGCAGACCCAGAGCCTAATCTGTTGAACTAACTGAGTCAACTGAGACTTAGTGTGGGCTAGTCACTGCGCCATGGACTGAATGGCTGTCATGGACACATAAACTATGCCGGTGGGTGATTTCTATGTAGGAGTGGCCTGTGGTGCAGGAGTAGCAGTAATGGGCTCCCTCTCCATATTTGTCTTAGTCTGTAGGGCCCTCTCCTCTATAGTAGCAATAATGGTTGTGGTGGGTGGAACCTCAAGAGGTGGCTCTAGCGCGAATATCTCAGGCATAGAAGATGGCTGGTGTGATATGCACAGAAGTATCACTAGGTTCTCCTCAGGATGGCATCCAAACCACAGTGGACCTCAATTAGTGAGTCCAGTTGATATAGACTTTCCACCCCAACTCTAGGCAGATTCTGTAGATCAAGCATGGAAAGGGGATAGAGATAGATCTTTTCAAGGCTGCCTCATGGATCTGCTTTGCCTGAGGATGGCCCAATCTATATCATAGAAAGCCATGATTCCGGTAACTAGAATTGCATTCTTTGGCGTTAATGTATTATCTGCAAGCATTGGCCAGATTCGTGACCTCACAATGGCCCATTAAAATTTGGCGGGGAAGTTGAGGGAGGCCTTCACAATGGCCTCAAAAGATATGGCAACCCATGTAGGGTGTAGGCCCTGCTCATAATCAAACCTGCTACACATCTCATCAAGCTAGCTCTGCGGCTCTGGTCTCTCATTAGACACATATCCCTGGTTTGTCCCACTCTGCAGTCATATTCTACTGTGGATCTGAGGCTGGTAATTCGTTCCTGAAAAACATACGGTGATGGTGGTCTCCATGATGTTCACCTGTTAGCCCCTCACTCTAGTGTGCGTCAATTTATGCTGAGCGAGGGGCTTCTTCCCCTTGGGAAGAGTGCTACGAATTGTGACTAGGTATGATGCATAGAACTCTCGTTCCATAGTTAGGGAGTACCTCCCTGGTGCTTTGATCAACCAGTGAAGCCCATATTTTGATGGTGTCCTGGAGACCGGGGACACTGTCTAATTTGAAGGAACTAATCCAGGGCTCCTCATAAATGGAGTGGGCTGGTTTGCCCGCTCATTACCCTATATGCCCTCTGTATAGATATCCCGCATGCCCATAACACACCACCGACTGGTGAGAGCATCTCGTGGTGATGGTGATATCTGTAGTGGTGCGACAAAGGACTCTTTCTTTGACTCGTCGATGGATCCTGACTCTGAGTATGACTCCTCTCTGGATGGAGTCATCTGAATAGAGCTGCTATAGTTATTTCCTCCCTCGTTAAATTGGGGAGTGCAAATAACATTAGCATGGGTCTTGGTTTGCCCAAGTTTAGTGGCAGCACTTGTCTATGGTTTATCAACATCCGGGTCAGGTTGGACGCTGAGCTCCTTGATTGATCCAGTAACCTCGGGGGTCTCCTCCTCCTCTGAGGTCCCTCTTCTGGATGGCTCGAATGTCCTCCCCTCTCGACTTTAGGGCCATAGTACCTGAAATATACATATTTACAACATGGTTAGCCCCACAAGTCAAGAAATGAAATGCAAAAATACATCATACTTGATTATTGAGGGGTCTAAGAAAGCACCACTACGGGCCATAGTGAAAACTACGAGCCATAGAAGTCTCTCATAGAAATAGTGTTCACAATTTTTGTTTACTGGAATGTCATCTATGAGACTAGGTACGACTTGTAGAAGGATCTACAAATCGTAGATTGAATCGTAGATGATTTTAATGTCTGAACGTTTACAGGTGGTGATCCATGGACCTGTATACAAGCCGTAAAATAATCTATGACTCATAGAAGCCTCATTTGATGGGCTCTCAGAAGCTTCAGGTTTCTGAAATTTTATTTTGAGGGGTAATTACAGCTTGTGGACCTGTATACAAGCCGTAAAAGACTCTCATAGACCAAAAAACTCAAGTACCTGAGTTTTTAAGTCCATCAATACGGATCCCATACGAATTTTTCAACATACTTTATCAGCATCCATGCAATACACACACACACACACCACATGACTCATATAAAAAAACCCAACACCCTGCATGAAAATTCACACATACACCCCATCAAAAATCATTTAACATTATTTCCCAAACCTACCATCCCCCTTTGAATGAATTAGCATCAAATCACAAACACATGCCATCACACACCAAATTTTTAATGTACATAATCAATTTAATTCAAATGGTGTATGATCATATTGTTTTCAAACACATTATTCAAAACACAAGGACAAGGCAAGCACACCAATTTCTGACCTGAATACATATTCACAACATTGGCAACAATGCACTTCAACTTTCAAACACAACAGTAGCACACATCAATTCACATCTCAAATGACCATACTCATCAATTCAGGTTTAACCTAATCATACAATACATGGTAAATAAAAGCATTTTTGAAGTCCAAGAACTTGACAAATTGAGTGACCAAATTGTAGGAATTGAAGGAGGAAGTGAGGCTATGAAACCCTAGGGCCACCAAAAAAGTGGCCGAAAAATGGTGGGGTGATTCTCATCGGTGATCGAAAGACTGGGGGGGGGGGGGGTTGCTTGGTTTGACTCGTAAATTTAGGGAAAAATGGGGTCAAAATATTTTAAACCTATTATTTATATGTTGACTAGATCGGTCAAAACTAAGATTCCCAGACTCTATGAAACCCCTATTATGAGTCGTAGAGTGTTTTATGGCTCATAAATCATGATTTTGTAGAAGGTGAAAACCCTAGTTTTGAGGAATGGTTTCACAGACTAGTCTACGAGTCGTAGATTAAGATACGACTCATAGACTTGGTCGTAGAAACCTCAAAACTTAGTCAAAAAATTAGAAAACATACCGGGGTCCACGACCCCCATTCACAACTCGTAGTTTTTTCCTATGGGCCGTAAAGCTCGTGGACTAGAGTGCGTAATGTTTTGCTTACTGGAAGTGTCTACGAGATGGTGTATGGGCCGTAGATTGATATATGGCCTGTAGAACCAGTCATAGAGGTGCTTTTTGATGCCTTCTCAGCCAAGGATGGCTGACTCAGCCAAGGATGGCTGACTCAACCATGGATGGCTGACTCAGCCAAGGATGGCTGACTCAACTATGGATGGATGACTCAGAAATGAACTTACTTATTCTTCATAGAACACACTGTTACCCTATATGTAACTAGTCGAATGTCTAATATTACAACCAAAATGTGAGATAGTTAACTACCTACAAGTGTAAAAGCCAAAAACAAAGCACAACTACAACTGTTGCATCAGAAATATTGGGTTGCCTCCCAAGTAGCGGCTGATTTGTTGTCGCGACATGACTTGGATAACTTGGTTACTCAAACTTCACCAAGTGTCCAGACCTTTTTCTTCATATTATCTGGCCTTTTCATTCACTGACAGATATTAAAGGCAACTTCTTCATCGTTCAATCTAAACCTGAGTTGAAATTTGTCACTCCAAAGAATCTTGATTTTTGTATGCTCCTTACCTTAAGACTCCATCTACATATTTTTTGTAGACAAACAACTGTATATCTGCACATGAAATATGTTAACATTAATGATGCCTGGGGAATTTACATATACTCGGAGAGTATCATTGGCTACTGAGTATTTTCTGAATGATGAAATATGAATGTACCATTAGAGTACATGAATAATTTGTGATAGTGTCCTATATATATATATATATATATATATAAAAGTTGGTGTCACCCAAAATATAATAATATCTTAATTTAGTAGTTACTTATATTATATATTTTGATAGAATTCTATTTTAACTCCATTTATTTCAAAATTCAAAATTTAAACTTAGTCAAATCTTTCCATATTCCTAAAATCCTCCAAAATATGTATTTCCTTTATATAGAAGAATATAATTTCTCCCTAAAACATTCCTCTACCAATGATTGTTT
This sequence comes from Solanum ossicruentum, assembly GCA_025774065.1. Taxonomy (NCBI): domain Eukaryota; kingdom Viridiplantae; phylum Streptophyta; class Magnoliopsida; order Solanales; family Solanaceae; genus Solanum; species Solanum ossicruentum. The sequence continues at coordinate 9,624,596 of JAOTQR010000007.1, forward strand.
CCTTATTTTTGTACTCCCTTTTCCACATTTTTCTTTCAAGAAATCAGCCCCAGAAGGGATTTTTCTTCTTTTTTGATACATTCCCAACGTCCCTTTCTCATTTCTGTACTCTTCTTCCCCAAATTGCTTTTTTTAATTCCCTTTTCACGAGAGTCAACAGCAACAACTAGTAGAACTTTCAACCCCTTTTTCTATATAAATTTTCATCATCTCCAAAGAGAGATCAATAAATACACATATATACAGTCTCATCAATAAATATACATGGGAAGAGTTTCTCACTAAGTTAAAAAGAAGGAATAACATCGCCTGGAGTTTACCCACGATGAGTGAAGGAGTCAACTCTCTATTTGACATTGTGTTTAAGAGCTCGCCGCACGTGCAACAGGGCTAACTTGCATTGTTCATGGATGTCTTTCATCACTCCAACCCAACAAAAGGTCAGTCTTACACCCCAGTTCTTTATAGTTCTTTAGTCTTTGTATTTTAGACAAAATTATGCCACGTAAGTATTTAGATCCTTTATTTACTTTGATGTTTGATAGAGCTTCTTATGTATTTATTTGACTGAAGAATATTGTGCTTCGTATTTTGTTTTATCATTTTATTTCTTGGTATTGTTAGAAATATGAATTTGTTTTCTTATTTCCTTTGATTATAGAAGTGTAATCTATTTATTTTGTCTTCTTAATTAGATATTAATTTCTTAGAAGTAAGCAAATATGTTTTATGGTGTGCTATAGTCTTTTATATATGAAAGTAGGAGGATCACGTACAGGAAGATGCTCAATCTTTTTACAATATATTCTTCTTCCTCTTCAAGGGAATCGAGAAGGTTAAAAATTAGAGGAGGTTGACACCACCATTACAATTTGAGAATGTTTATTATCTTATCGATCAAAGTCTCTCTCATGGCTTCCTATGGTTTATTTACTATTATGCTTCACACCTTATTGTTAGAGTTATCCTAGAATTTTTTGAGGCAGATCTGAACAATTGAAGATTGACATATAAGGTCTATATTACTCCTTTAAGAAAATGATCTCTTATTGGCCTTAATGTAGAATGATTGACCCCCTGTTATTTACCCATCATCTTTCGTATATATATTGTAAGGACCCAGAATTTTCAAGCTTATTTATGTTGTTTAAGGACGTCATGGGCTACTTATGTCAAGCCAAGTTCAAAGGAATTTCCATTGGCTAAGTTCACCACAAGTACCGGTAGAAGGGTCAATTTTAAACAATCATAACTTTTATCACACTTGGAATTAGGTGGCCCATGATATGTCAAATGAAATCCCTTTGAGTTAGCTTCACAACACACTTGGTTTCACCTTATTCCACTATCGGATAAACGAGTTATGGTCATTTTTGTGAGACCTTTTTGTTTAGTGGTGTCAAACGGACAGCGTCATGGGCAGTGTTGCCTTTGTCGGGTTGTTCGGATGGCTTGGGGATGGAAGGGCCATTTTTTTGGCCTAAGGTATGTGACATGGCCAGTGGCATAGGCTATTTGCCTTGCCACTGACCGTTTGGATGACTCGTCGGGCTTGTAAGAGAGGCAAGGTAGCATGGAAGGGAGTTTTAGCTAAAGGTGGTGCCACGAGCACCTTTGATGGGACGTGGAGGCTCAGACGACTTGTGACCCTGATTTGTAGGATGGCTTGGCCACACTTTTATGCCTAAGAGTGGTGAAACGGACCACTAAATGGACCGTGAAGTGTCACACGGCCCGTGAAGTGGAACGTTAAAGTGAGGAGACATGAATTTTTCTAAGTGTTCCCAACTCCCTTTTTTTTCCAGGTACCTTTTGAATGGCACTCCACATGACCCGTGGAGTGCCACATGGCTAGTCAAACCTCCAGTGGGGGCTCACTTTGTCAAATTTTCCATCCGTTCACTACAACATTTTCATAAATTTTAATTACTCTAATGACCTTTTTAGACTTCCAATACCTCACCAAAAGACCTAAACCCTATCCCAAAGGATCAAATACATTACTCTCATCTCAAATACACCCTCAATTCTCTCAAGAGCCTCCACCAAGACCCAAATACCTATTTCAAGGAAACTCAAGAGCAAGTTTAGATTCCAAGACCCACTTACTAGCTTCCATTCTTTCTCAACTCAATTTCAAGGAACTTAAAAGTCTAAGGTATATGGGTTGATCCTTGATTCCTTCCAATCAAGGAGACCAAAATCTATTTTCAAGAAAATCTACATGGATTTTGCTGACTTTAATTTGGGGTTTTGAATATTATGATTCCTAAAATTTTATTGGCGCATGGTTAGTGTTTATTTGATGATTTTAATGTGATTTAAACCTTTATATGAGGTTTTACTTTGGGTTTATGAAATTACTAGTAGGCATGTCCCTTCTTAAAAGTTTGTTTATGTATGGGTGAACTAATGGTGGATTTAAATATGGATCTAATGGTGTATTTACTTTAATTTCACAATATATTATTGATTTTGGATCTAATCCTAATTACCCATGCCTTCTTCATATCATTCATAGCATATGCATTCATATTCATGAAAATTTATGGAAATTATGTTATGTGTTAAGCCCAGTTATGTTCTATGATATAAGTTTGATAAAATATCTGATACGAAGAGAATGTGATCACATATATGTCTATTGAATATGGCTCTATGAGAATTTTGGGTGCTTGCACCATTTTGTATATGAATGGGCTATTCCTATGAATGAGTATATTGACTATGAAGCTATGATTTTGGCATTTGAGTATAAGTGTGAATTGCTATGAATGGTATTTTGCTTTAAAGTTTAAGGATGCATTGAAATGATCTTGGAAATGAATATTGTCATATATATATATATATATATATATACACATATATGTTTTCTTGTGGGATGAAGACTTAGCACTGATGGATGGATGGTTTGCTCTCTTTCCTTGAACTGTGTAGGATTCCTTTCCAAAATGGGAGTTGTCTTGTAAGGTAAGATGCCTCCGAAATGGGAGTTGTCACGTAAGGAGAAGAAATACTTTGATTTGATTTTTGATTTGTGAAATTCCTATCCGAAATAGGAGTGGTCCCATAAGGAAGGTTACTTCATGCGAAATGGGAGTTGTCCCGTAAGGTGAAGTATGGTCTACCCTTGGCAAGTAGACTACCTCTTTATCGATGAGGGGATTTCGTCGGGATTCCAAGTAATAGCTCGATTGGTCTTACTCATGCCGGTTAAGGTCAAATCCCCATTATAAATGAGCATCATTTGCATTTCATGCATCATGAACTTCATAACATCTTGTTATAATACTTTCCTTGATATTAGTTCTTTCTATGTTATGTTCCCTTGTCATTTAACCTTGATATGCAGGTTCTGGTAAGTTACATGCATTGAACCCCACATACTTAGTACATTCAAAAGTACTAATGCATACTCTTGCTTACATGATTTTACTATGTAGGGACAAAAGACCCTGATCATCCACCATTCGATGCTTAGCTTGGATTTTGCTTTTACTTGTAGTGGTGAGTCCTATCTTCCAAGGACGAAGCACCATCCATCTATCTATGCTACCTCTTTCATTTTTTCTGTACTTGTGGGTGAGCCCGGGGTATGTCATGGGCCCTTACCCATCTATGTAGAGGCATTGTTGGACACCTTGTAAACCTCTTTACGATATATGCTATGAGTTAGGATTAAGTCCATGCTTTGCATTTGGTTATCTTTAAGTATTGATATGTGACTTGACCTTATGTTGATGGAAAGATCCTAAGTCTTGAATTGGCCCTATAGCGTGAGTCCTACGTACCCTCCCCTTAGTATTTATGTGCTATGTGTTATTTGAACTAATGATAATCCTTTTCCCATGATGTCCCCAAAGCATGAGTCCTACTTTCGCATCCTGTAGAACTATTTGTTGATTGTTGATTACGCTTCTGAATCGATGATGCTAGTTTTGGTATCTTGAGGCTTGTTTGGAGACTCTCGGGTTCCCATACACCATGTCACATCTAGGCCCTAGGTTCAGGTCATGACAAAGATAGTATTAAAGCCCTAGGTTTGTAAATGATCCTCAAAGTCCAATATGCTGCGTCAAGTAGAGTCCTATTTATGGGCGTGCAGTGCACCATGCCTATAAGTGGGAGGCTACAATGACGTTCTAGGAATTGTATCACTTCTTCATGTCTTATGTCGTGTTGTGAATTGTTAGTTAGCTACTTGATCTTGATGGTACCCTTACTCTATTATAGAAGATGCCTCGTGGTAGACCTGCCAGACCAGCCCCAGCTAATGAGGGTCAAGCACCTCAAGGGCCTTGGGATAAGCCTATCACTCATGGTGAGTTCCGTACGACCTTTTCCATGCTTGCCCAAGTGGTGACTACTCAGGCTAGGCAGGCTAACCTTCCTCAGGATTCCACTTCGGCTTTCGAAGTGAGAGATTTCACTCGGATGAATCTTCTGGAGTTCTTTTGGTCTAAGGCTGACGAGGATGCTAAAGAGTTCATTGATGAGCTCTCCAAGGTATTATCAGTTGAAGGATGTAGCACAGGTGTGGTATACTCAGTGGTCTATGGAGAGGGTTTGTGGTTATGCTATTAAATGGGAAGAGTTCAATCTTGCTTTTCTGGATTGTTTCTTCCCACTTGAGCTTAGATAAGCCAATATGACTGAGTTTATTAACCTCAGGCAGGGTAATATGAGTGTGAGGGATTATGCCCTCAAGTTAACAAAGCTCTCCAAGTATGCTCCGACACTTATGGCTGATCCTCGTGCAAGAATGCACAAGTTCACCTCCAGTGTTTCTAACTTGCTTGTTCAAGAATTTCATTCGTCCATGAGTAGTCGGGATATGGACATCTCTAGACTTATGGTTTATGCCAAATAGATCGAAGGGGAGAAGCTCAAATGGAGGAGGATGCATGATCCTAAGAGGGTCCGTTTTGATGGTGGGTTCTCCGACTCTCGGGGTGGTGGTTTTGGTCGATTCTAACAAGGCCAAGGTTCAGGTGCTCGGGTTTCTAATTCTAAGGTGCCTCCTCCTAGGGCACCGGTGGTAGTGGTCATGGGTACCCTGTGTGTACCAAGTGTAGGAAGCACCACACAGGTCCTTGTTGGAGAGAATTGGGTGCTCGCTCTGGGTATGGTGATAAAAATCACAAAGTTGCTGATTGTCCCAAGAACCTTCAGTTTGGTCAAGTTCAGGTGGCTCAAGGTGGACAAGTTTAACCAAGGGTTCTTTAGGGTGTCGCTTCGAGGAACAACAGGTTCTATGCTCTTCATGCGGGTCAGGAAGTTGAGGAGGCTCCGAATGTTGTGACTAGTACGTTAAAAGTCTTTGATTTTAATGCTTATGCTTTGCTTGATCCGGGTGCAAACTTGTCTTTTGTGACCCCTCTGTTGGCTATTAAATTTGGTTTGAGTCCAGAAATATATAGGGAGCCTTATTCGATTTATACTCCTGTGGGTGAATCTGTTGTTACACATAGAGTCTATCGTGGTTGTCCTATTTATGTGTTGTATAAGGTATCCCATTCGATCTTGTGGAACCTAAAATGTATGATTTTGATATGATTCTTCAAATGGATTAGTTGCATGCATCGTATGCCTCTGTAGATTGTAGAACCCGGAAGGTCAAGTTCCAACCTCCTGGTGAGCCCATCTTTGAATGGAAAGGTAGTGACTTCACTATTAAAGGTTGTTTTATTTCTTACCTCAAAGCTTGGAAGATAATCTCCAAGGGATGCATATATCACATTGTGAGGGATAAACATGTGGAGTCTAAATTACCTACTCTTGTGTATGTCTCGGTGGTGAATGAGTTTTCGGACTTGTTTTCCCAGGACTTGCCTGGTATTCTTCCTGAAAGGAAGTAAACTTTGGCATAGATCTTCTTCCAGATACTCAACCTATCTCTATTCCTCCCTATTGTATGGCACTGATCAAGTTGCAGGAACTAAAGGATTAGTTGTAAGATTTGTTAGAGAAGAGTTTCATCAGGCCAAATATTTCTCCATGGGGTGCTCTAGTGTTATTTGTAAGAAATAAAGATGGATCCCTTCGGATGTGTATCGATTATAGGTAACTGAATAAAGTGACCATTAAAAATAAGTATCCATTTCCTAGGATCAATGACCTATTTGACCAACTTTAAGGGGCTACTCACTTTTCAAGGCTTGACCTTCATTTCGGGCATCATCAGTTAAAGGTTAGAGAATGTGACATTCCCAAGATGACCTTTTGAACGAGGTATGGGCACTTTGAGTTTGTTGTGATGTCGTTTGGCCTAACTAATGCTTTGGCTGTGTTCATGGATCTTATGAATCAGGTGTTTAGGCCTTTCCTTGATAGTTTTGTGGTTGTTTTCATTGACGATATTCTTATCTATTCCTGAAGTGAATGGGACCATATGGGTCATTTGAGGTCGGTTTTGCAAACCTTGAGAGAGAAGAAGTTGTATGACAAATTTAGCAAGTGTGAGCTTTGGTTGGGTGAGGTTGCTTTTCTGGGACATGTGGTGTTTGGTGATGGTATAAAGGTGGATCCGAAGAGGACTGATGTGGTAAAGAATTGGCCTAGACTGTTGACTCCTTTGGACATTCGAAGCTTCTTTGTGTTAGTGGGCTATTATACAAGGTTCGTTGAGGGGTTCTCATCTATTGCTTCTCTATTGACTAAATTGACTCATAAGAAGGCTAAGTTTGTATAGGTCGTATGAGTGTGAGAAAAAATTTTCAACTTTGAAGGATCGAATTACATCGTGGCATGGACGTGTTCGTGGTATATTGTGATGCCTCTCGAATTGGGTTAGGTTGTGTACTTATGTAACATGGTAATATGATAGCTTATGTATCAAGGCAATTGAAGGTGCATGAGCGTAACTACCCAACCCATGACCTTGAATTAGTGGTGGTGGTCTTCGCTTTGAAAATTTGGGACACTATTTGTATGGGGTTCATGTTGATGTTTTCACCGATCACAAGAGCTTGCAATATGTGTTCACTCGAAGGGACCTTAATTTGAGACAAAGAAGATGGTTCGAACTCTTAAAAGATTACAACATGAATGTTCTATATCACCCCAGCAAGGCAAATGTGGTAGCCGATACTTTTAGTAGGCTATCCATGGAAAGTATGGCTTATATTAAGGAAGGCAAGAAGGAGTTAGCATGGAATGTCCACCGTTTGGCTAGATTGGGTGTTAGAGTGGCTGATTCCAATGATGGTGGTATACATATTCTAAATGGGGCCGAATCCTCGGTGGTTATTGATGTGAAGGCTAAGCAAGATCTAGACCCATCCTTGGTTGAATTGAAGAAATTGGTTGCCAAAAAGAATATTGAGGTTTTCTCCCAAGGGGGAGATGGTGTACTTCGATATCAAGATCGATTATGTGTTTTGGATATAGATGATCTTAGGAAGGTGATCATGAGTGAAGCCCATAGTTCTCACTATTCTATTTACTCGGGGTCCACTAAAATGTATAGGGATTTGAAGGAGGTGTATTGGTGGCATGGTATGAATAGTGAGATAGCCATGTTTGTATCCAAATGCCCAAATTGTCGACAAGTGAAGGTGGAGCATCAAAGGCCCGGTGGATTGACTCAAGATATTGAGATTCCTACTTGGAAGTGGGAAGAAATAAATATGGACTTTGTGGTTGGGTTTCCTCGGACGCGAAAGCAATTTGATCCCATTTGGGTTATTGTTGATCGAATGAATAAATCAACTCATTTCTTACTAGTTAAGACTACTTTTGGTGCCGAAGACTATGTGAAGTTACATTTGGGAATTGAGGTTGCATGGTGTGCCTAGATCTATCATATTGGTTCAGGGTACCCAATTTACCTCACACTTTTGGAAATCATTTCAAAAGGGACTTGGTACTAAAGTCAAGTTGAGTACCACTTTTCATTCCCAAACCAATGGACAAGCCAAGAGGATAATTCAAACCTTGAAAGATATGTTGAGGGCTTGTGTGTTGGAGTTCAAAGGTAATTGGGATGACCATCTTCCACTCACCAAGTTTACTTATAATAATTAGCTTCCATGCTAGCATTGGTATGGTACCGTTTGAGGCCTTGTATGGCAGGAGGTATAGATCTACAATGGGATGGTTTGAATTGGGGGAAGCAGCTTTGATTGGCCCAGAATTGTTAATGGAGGCTACGGAGAAAGTGAAGTTCATTAGAGAAAGGTTAAAGATGGCACAAAGTCGCCAAAAGTCCTATTTGGATGCTAGAAAGGGGGATCTTGAATTCCAAGTTGGAGATTGGGTGTTTGTGAAAGTCTCACATATGAAGGGAGTGATGCATTTTAGCAAAAAGGGGAAGCTAAGTCCCAGGTATGTAGGGCCTTATGAAGTTATTCAACGGATTGGTAATGTGGCATATAGAGTGGAGTTACCCCTGGATTTGAGCTCTATTCACCCAGTCTTCCATGTGTCCATTTTGAGAAAGATGGTTGAGGATCCTAGTACTATTGTGCCTTTGAAGGGCATTGAGGTGGAGGAGAACTTGTCTTATGAGGAGGTCCCGCTAGGAATTTGGGATAGACAAGTGAAATGACTTCGTAATAAGGATGTGGGTTCGGTGAAGGTTCTTTGGAGTAACCAACATGTGGAGAGTGCTACATGGGAGGCGGAGTTGGACATGATGAAGCGGTATCCCTATCTTTTCCAATCTACTCAAGCCCAATGTATTAGGTTCTTTTCTTCTTATTAGTCCTAATTCTTTCTTTCTTGAGTCTCATGATATTGCATGCTTACATGTGCATTAGAATAGTTTTTATGATGTTTTGAATGGTTTTATTTTTGACATGAGATTTAATGGCTTTGTAATTTCCAATGATGAAATATGCATGGTATCTTGTGTTTGAAAGTTTCATGTTCTCACCCAAGCCTTTCAAGCTTTGTTCTTGCACATTCAGGGACTAATGTTCCCAAGGAGAAGATTATGTAAGGACCCAAAATTTTTCAAGCTTATTTATTTTTTTTAAGGCCTTCATGGGCCCCCTATGTCAAGCCAATTTCAAAGGGATTTCTGTTGGCTAAGTTCAACACAAGTACCGGTAAAAGCGTCAAATTTAAACAAACATAACTTTTAGCACACTTGGAACTGGATGGCTCATGACATGTCAAATGAAATCCCTTTGAGTTAGGCTCACAACGTACTTGGATTACCTCATTCCGATCTCGGATGACGGAGTTATGATCATTTTCGTGAGACCCTTTCGTACAGTGGTGTCAAATGGACAGCTTGATGGGTAGTGTTGCTTTTGATGGGCTGTTTTAATGGCTTGGGGATGAGAGGGCCATTTTTGGCCTAAGGCATGTGACATGGCCAGTGGCACGGGCCGTGAACCTTGCCACTGATAGTTTGGATGACCCGTGGGGTGTGCAAGAGAGGCAAGGTAGCATGGAAGGGAGTTTCGGCTAAGGGTGGTGCCACGGGCACCTTTGACGGTCCATGGAGGCTCAAACGGCTCATGAGCGGAGTCGTGGCGTGGCCTGGGCACATTTTCGTGCCCAAGTGTGGTGCAACGGACCACTAAATGGACCGTGAAGCGTCACACGGCCTGTGAAGTGGTCCATCAAAGTGAAGAGACGTGAATTTTTTCTAAGTGTTCCCAACTCCCTTTTTTTTTTCTAAGTACCTTTTGACGGGAACTCCACATGACCCGTGGACTGCCACACAGCCAGTCAAACTTCCAGTGAGGGCACACTTGTCAAATTTTCCATCCGTTCACTAATGACATTTTTCGTAAATTTTAATTACTCTAATGACCTTTTTAGACTTCCAATGCCATTTTAACCTCACCAAAAGACCTAAACCCTATTCCAAATGTCACAAGACCATACTTTCAAAATTGGGGCGAAAATTGTGCTGTCCGTAACACAAAGGATCAACCTCATCACTCTCATCTCAAATACACCTTCAATTCTCTCAAGAGCCTCCACCAAGACCCCAATACCTATTTCAAGGAAACTCAAGAACAAGTTTAGATTCCAAGATGCTCTTCTAAGCTTCCATTCTCTCTCAACTCAATTTCAAGAAACTTAAAGTCTAAGGTATGTGGGTTGATCTTTGATTCCTTCCAATCAAGGAGACCCAAAATTTATTTTCAAGAAAACCTACATGGATTTTGCTTACTTTAATTTAGAGATTTGAATATTATGATTCCTAAAATTTTATTGGTGCATGGTTAGTGTTTATTTGATGATTTTAATGTGATTTAAACCCCTATATAAGGTATTACTTTGGGTTTATGAAATTACAAGTAGGCATGTCCTTTCTTAAAAGCTTGTTTATGCATGGGTGAAATTTTGTTGGATTTAAATATGGATTTAATGGTGTATTTACTTTAATTTCACAATATATTGTTGATTTTGGATCTAATCCTAATTACCCATGCCTTCTTCATATCATTCATAGCATATGCATTCATGTTCATGAGAACTTATGGAAATTATGTTATGGGTTAAGGCCAATTATGTTCTATGATATGAGTTTGATAAAATATTAGATATGAGAAGAATGTGATCACATATATGTCTATTGAATATGGATCTATGAGCATTTTGGAACTATTTTGTATACGAATGGGCTATTCCTATGCATGAGTATATTGACTATGAAACTATGATTTTGGCATTTGAGTCTAAATATGAATTCCTATGAATGGTATTTAACTTTAAAGATTAAGGATGCATTGAAATGATCTTGGAAATGAATATTGTCTTTGAAAGCATGTGTGTGTGTATATATATATTAGAGTTCTAAAATATTTCTTTTTGAATTTTGTAATTTTTTTTCGAGTTCCTTAAAAAATGGGGTCAAAAAAGGAAGGCGCTTTTGGGGAGAACCAAAGGGAAGTTCAGTTTCCATTCCCAAATTGTTAAAAAAAATCATCTTTTTGCTTTTTCTTTTTTCATTAGCTCTCTACGGGAGGGGTACAGTTTAGATATATGCCAAGGTTTCAGACAAAAAGGAAATAAAAATTTGATCTGAATCCCGTCTCTCAACCAATTTTTGGGAAATTCTATTTATGATAATTGAATACCATTATAAGTACATTTAATCTGCATTTCTCTATTCCATTTCTGAAAATCTTCAGACCATTTAGGAAGTTTCAAGAATAACATACGCCCGATATTTTTGGCTATTATCAATGAAGGTAATATAATATATTTTCAAAGAATTGATTGAGTTATTAACATGTAACCTCTTACCATTTGCGCAAGAATATTGCTATCGCAGGCTTCTGCAATCATTATCCGTGTTTCTTCCTTTTTTTTGTTTGCCTCTTTTTCATCCTTTCTTTTTTCTCTTCTCTTTTTGTTTGTTCTTCTCTAGACATTAGAATCTTGAATTTTCCTCCTTTACTTGTCCAATTTTGAAAAATTGGTTTAATCAGTTCAGAGATATCAAAAGAAAAAAGATGGAAGGGGGTTATTCTGTCGACAAAAAGGGGGGAATGCACATTTGCTTGAAATAGTTTCAAAATAGAAGTATTGCGCATTTGAGAACGTATAGAGCCTTTAATTGTACCGCATCGAAAATCTGATAGTTGCGAATAACTTATTAAAACTAGTTCCTCCTCATCAAGATCCTTAGTCGCGTTGTTTTTGTTGTTGTTGTTAGTTTTGTCAGTAAAAACAACAACACATTTGGATTTTCTTAAACAAAGTTGATGATCCATTGATATGCGATCTTGAAATTTACCTATTTGTTGGTCCAATTCGGTGATTAATTTATGTGACCAGCGAGATACATTTTTACTGATTTCTTTTATTCCAATCGATTATTTTCCTGATTTTATCTAATTAGGATCAATTGCATTGAATATAAATTTTACAAATCTCGTTCTTTTTCTGAATTCACCCTTTCCTGTTCTTGGTCTGAAAATAAAGAAAAGCCTTTCAAATTTAAACTCAATTTTGGTTCGTTACGTTCGTTACGTTTGTTACCAAATTCATTGATTAAAGTTAAAAGCTTATCACTTTCTGTTGATAATGGTTTTTTATTAACCCTATATGCTTTTTGTTCAAATTCTTGGTAATCAGCATTCGAAAGAAAGATAGTATGAATCCTATTTAGTCTAACTTTCTCTTTCCTATTTTCTAGCAAGGTACTTTTTATTATTGAAGATGAAAGTCCTTTTTTGATTGTTTCGTGATATGGTCCATTTAACAAAGGATCATACACTTTAGGCATGTATTCTTTTCTAGTATCATCATTACACAATCTAGTCTGTGTTTCGAATATATCCAGAGAAAGAGATTCCTTGTCTAGAATTTCAAGTCGATTTAAAAATTCCTTATTTAGAGTATTACTTTTTTCTTTGTTGGTAGAAACCCACTGACTGTCTAGTTCATTAGAGAACGTTTTTTGAAGTGACAATAGGGGTATATTTCTTTTTATCATTTTCCAAAAAGTTTATAAACTTGGCAGGTATGTAAAAGATATTCTTTGTTTTCCATCACTTTTACATGTGTCAGAAAAGTATTGTGACATTTCGATTCTTACAGCTTGCTCAAATCAATCATTCTTTATGTAATGAAATGGTAGGTTTTTCAAACCTAAGAGGTCAAATCTTTTATTTTCATTTTTTTTATCAAACAATTGCAATTCAAAATTTTCTAGATTTCTCGTGTTATTATTATTCAGATAAGAATCCTGATATTTTCAGTAGTATTAATATTGTTATAGCCTGTACTTTCCTCCCCTTCTTCTGTTTTTGAGGATTCTTTCAGTTTCTTAGTAAGAATGGGTGAAGGTATTCTGCCTAAATAGTAGACACAAGTAATAATAAGAGAATACTAAAGATCCAAGCCATAGAATTTCTCAATTCTAATACAAGGTACTTATTAGATCGAATGTACTCATTCGATCTAATAGAATGATTTTTCCGTATCCAGATTAATACCAATCCAAGCCATTTCATGAATAAAATGTGACTAATTAACCAACCAACAAAATCACTTGTTACAAATAAGATCTTGTTCTTGCATCGAAAGAGATAAATGTCTAATAATCTGGCTAACATTGAACTTGGTAAAATGAAATGGTTGAATAATTGAAAATGAGATTATTCAAGAATACACATTGAATGCTGAGATTACGCATTGAATTTCTAGTAGTAGATCCATAATTAAAAAAGTATTTGTGATTGTTCTAGAAGAAATGAAACAAAAGACATGGTAGGCCTAGGACAGTTATTATATGAGGTCTATGCAATGCTAGATGCAAAGGCGCATAATAGATCATTATGAACATCATGAGCTGTCCCGTAATAAAACTAGTTATTGTTGATATCTTCTTCTTGGTTCCTTTTTCCATAACTAGAGCTCGGAGAAGGAAGAGATAAGAGGGCCCTATGGAGAATGTGGTCAAAAATCCATAATAGAGTCCGACCACAACGACCGAATTGATTATCTTCATGTATAAAGATACTAGATTACTTAGTAGATAAGATTTGAAAAATCATCACAAACCTCCCTTATTTCTTTTCTATTGCAATTTTTGGATTATTATATGATGATTTTTGAACTTCCCATATATAGAGAAGAAATAGAAATAGATAGACTAGAAATGACATCTGTTATGTCAATGTCACCAAAGGGATATTAAATGAATGAAATTGGGACATGGATGGAATATAATGAAATAGAGCCATTTTGAGGTTCCCTCTGAAATAA
>JAOTQR010000007.1:9652973-9666602 GCA_025774065.1 Solanum ossicruentum
ATAGAAACCTTATAAATTTAATGGGGTACATAATCTTGTTATAAAAATGACTCCCAACCCCCGGGACAAAGATTCGTAGAATAACATATACATCCTTCAAATATAAACACATAAGCATGATCGTCCATTTGGGTCGGGGCCCACTTTGGACTCAAGGTGGTCTTTCTAATGGGTCCAATACGCCTTACGTGTTCGATCGTCTTAGACTAATGCTTAGAAGTGGAGATTTAGCTTCGCTTTATCATAGGTGTCTAAGAGTGGGTTTCAGTAGATCGGAAATCCACGCGGACAACCTAAGCTAGAAATCATGACAACCATTAGACGCATCATAAACCAATAAATTACCACTTATTTCGAAAAGGATTAAGTATTTGAAAATCTGACTGCGGGGTTCGCAAAACTATCCTCCCAAATACATCAGATATAACAGAATATGTCATGAAATGCAAATGATAATTTAATATCGAATTTAAACAAAGAAAGCAAATAAGGAAATTAATATAACTAAACAAACTGAATATTTAGTCAAACAACCTAATCAAATGGTTAGAACATAATTGAAAATCCCCACCAGAGTCGCCATTTCTGTTAATTCGAAAAAATGACTTGGACTTTCAAAAATCCGATTTGATACTTAATTAGTTTGAGTACAAATGAAATTCTCGAAAATGTAAAGAGACGCCACCTAATTTTAAGGATAATTAGAAAATCAATAAAATATTTAAAAAAAACTTAAGTAGAAAAGATCCTTTTAAAATACCAAAGAAAGAGTTCGGGTTCAATTTCCACTTTTGAGAAAAAATTAATCACCCAAAAATAACCACTAACTTGCAATTAACCAACGATTAGGAAGTTTGACTGAGCGCGTTGACTAAATTTTAAAAAATTGACTAAGTTTGAAAAAGTTGACTAAATTTGCAAAATATTAACTAATTTCAGAAGATTTAACCAAGTTTGGAAAATTGACTACATTTTGGAAGAGTTGACTAGGTTTGAAAATCAACCAACACTTTAGACCAAAATTTACCAAAATGGATTGTATAAATATCTCTCACACTAAGAAAATCACTAATAATGAAAATTAACATAAATGGAGGCAATATTGGGTAAACAACTAGATTATTAACAATCAAATCATACAAAATAAATGTTAGAGTTAGTATCAAACAATGAATATCACAAATAATATAATAAATACAAATAAAAAGAGAGAATTAAAATAAAGATTGGGCTCGGCAGGCCCAATCTTCCACCTGCCCTAATTTCTAAGCTTTGGGCCTGCCAGGACCATTAAGAAATCTGCCCAGCTGCTGCTGCTTCCAGTAATTGGGCTTTTAGCCCTTTTTATCCTGTATCACTGCACTGTATACCAGTGTATACAGAGTGAATCCGGCTCCCAGAACCTCGTAAAGAGCTTCCTAGCAACCTGTATTTTAGCTTCCCTTTCTGTACTTCATCTTCAAAAGGGAGGTCAACTCGGAGATGAAGGATTTTGAGCCTCTTTGGCTCATGCCGAAATGCAAAAGAGAGGAGCAAGTCCATAATGGACTCGCACGCAATTTACGGCAAAAGAAAGAAAAGCAAATCAGTAAATGGGAAACGAAAGAGTTGCCTGGAATATGCATTTAACTTGACATAAATATAACAGCCTCACAAGAATCAAATAAGCAGAAATGTCATTTAAAGAATACTCGAATTCTTAACAGACAAAGCATAACTAGATGAAGAAATAATGATATAATGACCAAAAAGGCAGAAATCAAATAAATTCTTAGCAGTCCAGTAACGATATTCTTAAATATGCTAAGCAAAAACGAAGCCTAGCTTGAAACAACAACTAGGAAATCAACCCAACAACCACTGATTCATGAGAGGGAAATATGAACCAGGTAACAAAAACCATTTTTAGTATATAACAACATACTTTCAAATTTAGAAGAACTTGACTTTTAGATTCCATTTGACATGAGGAAAAAAATCTAGTACAAGAGATGTAAATAAACTCAACCAACTTGCGATTCAGTGAGCTCGAGCATTAGTCAACTATTCTTCAAAGGAACTAACAGGTTCCAACAGAAAAGAGAAAAAGGGAACAAGCACACAAGTAAGAGTTCAAGTAAAATGGGATTCAAACATTCAAAGATTCATATAACAAATCTATAACTAAAGCCTGAATTCTGGAGCTATCAGACAATAGCAAGAAGCAGAAATGACCACAAAACCTGACAAACAACCTAAACGATTAGAGCAAATGTATGCATCTTAAACTTCAAAAATCTGAACAAATAAGGATAAAACCAAGTTGAAACCACACAATCAGACGAGATGGACTTAGTTCAAGGTGAAGTTGGAGTAAAAAAAAGAGCTAAAATGCATGAAACTTAAGAGTCTAGAGTGAGACAAAAACAAAGCTTAATCATTAGGGTTCATAGAGATCTGTTTGCAGCTGCTACAATCAACATAACAAAGTTGCCATCAAAACCAAGAATCATCTAAAATACCTAAAACCTAACAGTCTCAAATTGATTGGAAATCAAACTCCAAGGAAAAAAAAGAACCCCAATTACTTTGGGTTTTTGAAAATAGCATGTTGGAACGTGAAACCTCAAGCTTAATGAAGACCAACATTTAAGACACATTTTCTACATGTTGGCAGCACATTCCAAGGATTAACAGAGGGTACCAACAGATCTTGCCTTAGCATGGTAATGACACCAAATGGTTTTAAAACAACAAGACTCACCCACACATGCTTATACTAAAGGACAAAGTTGACTCCTGCAACAATCTCGACAGAAAAACAACCTAAATCAGACAAAAGGGACATGACGGTGAACAAATATACTCCTCTCTTGTTGAACCAGAACAGAACAATGCAAAACACAAAGAGGAAAGGGGATTTTAAGAATTTGACCACAGTGAAAGCAGGGGAGTACAATAATTTCATCCTCGGACATAACTGTTCGAAAGAGAAAATAAAGCACATTTGAACTAAAAAAAAACAATACAGTTTTCCAAAACATCCCCAGAAACAGATGCTAAGTTAGAATGTCTCATAACAATGTTTTTAAGTTCAACAAACTAAACAGTCAGTGACCAAATTTCACTCTAAATCAGTCGATAATCCATTAAAAGCAAACACAACTAGCAGAAAACTAAAACAAGATGACAGAATAATCCAACTTGAGATCTTGACATGCTTGAAAACAATAACACTGAAGTAGGATAGCTCAAACGACCATTTTAGAAAAAAAAAACTTGAAATCGACCAAGCACGACCAAATCTCAACCAGAAACGTGAAAACCAGTATTAAAACAAGACCTTTATAACTCAGAGATGAACCTACGATTAAAAAAAATCTTAACAACCAGTAACCTAGAAAAGATGAGTAGATTCTTTTCTAGGATTCATCAAATGATCCCCCGCCCCCTAATCAATGGAAGAAAGGGGATTATATAGGTTTGAATTTAGGGCAACAAAAAGGGGGGGGGGGGGAATCAGAGGGCAAATTAGGGATTTTGGGGACGAATTTTTCAGGATTCGAAATTCAAATCCCTCCCAAAAGGATAAGAATCTTCAATCGTGCCAAATCCTCAACGAATTTAAGGTTCGACCGTCGATTCGAAAAGGGGGCAAACGTGATCGGGACACGTAGAGGAATCTCTCCAACGGATTCGTACGGGGTGGGGGAAGGGTCGACACGTATGGTGAATTGGAGAGGATGAACGTTGAGGGAATGAAGGTTGATGTGCTGGGTTTGTTATCTGGTTGGTTCGCGAAGGAGAAGAAGAAGGAAAAGGGAGAGGAAATGCACGCTTGTTGAGGGAAAAGGAGGAGAAAAGGGAAATTGGGGCGCGCGTATAATGTATATGTATATATGTGTATGCATATAAATTGTAGGCTGAAAATAGGGGTTTGGGCCGGATTAAGGGGATATGGATTGGGTTTGGGATTTGGGCCAAGAAATTGATCCATTTGAATGCTGAAAATGGGTTACACAGGTAGGGAGTTTAATTTAAAATTTGGCGAATTCGATTGTAATTTCGATCAATTAAAGGTAATAAAATAGAATTTGATTGATTAATTTGACTACACGAAGAATTATATAAGTTAATTAAAGAGTTTTTAATATTATCAACCTGAAATAATTAAAAATAATAACTCCAAAAATAAAAAATAAAATTTATTTGAGAAATATTTTTTATGCATTCTTGAAAGCTAATTATTTCAAATTGATAAAATTAAAAGCTCGATGATTAATTTATTTTGCGGAGAGTAAAAATTGGATTTCAATAGTTGTCCCTTTCTTTGGATATGATCGATGAAAGAGATCGTGGACAAAGAAACTTGACTAATCCAATTTTTAGCCGACCACATCTTCACCTTCTACAAAGCTCGGACTTTGAGGAATTATGATCGGAACCTGATTTTGTTTCCTACATATCTCAGATTAAATAAGAATTCAGGTCACTTGTAGTTTAAAACGCTTAATTTTATGCACGATTTTGTAAAAATTCAAAAGCTATCTCAATATCGAATTATGGAGAAATCAGAATGCTTGGGAATAAGATTTTAAGAGTAAATGTTAGAATACATCCGAGTTTTCAAAATTGAGCCAACCTACATATCGTTGGACTTAGGAATCAGACTGCTTGTAGTTCGACCCCATCGGTTGAAGAGGAAATCTCTTATCTGAGATAACCCTTGGTTCCGGAAGAGTAACAAACAGATTGAATCATGAAAAAGAGGCTTGCAACCTCTTAACCATAAATGTGGAGCTCTTCATAGTCATAATTTAGAACTTACACTGACATAATTTTCAAAATTCTTGGTATGTTGTCACTCGGATCAGAAGATTGCCTCTGGTGAGTGTTGAGATTATCCAAAGGCGAAACTAAAAATTAATGAATTCAAAGAGATACCCACATTCCTTCTGACAGGGGTGTCGTTGGATTGTGGTGGTAGTCGCTCCCCAGCTCGTGTTTGAAGGGTTTGACGCCTCACTTCAGACTATGTCCCAATTCGTTGCTAAGAAAAGAGTTTCACGTTGTGCTGCATCTTACTTGATGGTGTCCGCACCTGTGTTTTGTTTTGAGAATTCACCCTTTCGAATGCTCTCGATATAACTAAAATAAAATGTTAGTAAAATCATAATTTGAATTAGAGATGGTATCTTTTACCATATTCGATATGCATTCTTCTATTTGACGTGATAGATAATGAATCAATAAGAAAAAATCATTGTATGGCTCTCTCGGCAACTTGAAAATAAAATGGTCTTCTCGGTGATGAATATGCGATGGCCCTCTCGGCATCTTAAAAATAAAATGACTCTCTCCGCCATGCATGATGAAATTGACCTCTCGACAACTTGAAAGTAAAATGACTCTCTTTGTGATGCATGATGAGATAGACCTCTTGACAACTTAAAAGTAAAATGACTCTATCCGCGATGCATGATGAAATGGACCTCTCGGCAACATGAAAGTAAAATGACTCTCTTCGCGATTCATGATGAAATGCACCTCTCGGCAACTTGAAAGTAAAATGACTCTCTCTACGATGTATGATGAAATAGAACTCTCTGCAACTTGAAAGTAAAATGACTCTCTCTACGCTGCATGAGATGTCATAAATTGTTGGGGATTTGAGTGAGACGGAACTATTTATGTCTCGGCTATTCTCTTGTAGATAAGACCTGCAAAAATTTTCCCTGCATCTACAGAAAATTTTTAAGTTTCAAAGTGAACTGATCTTTGTTGATTCTTCGGTTGTCTGCTCCTCGTCTTGTCCCTCGATGAACTGTTTTGATACATTTTGACAAAATATTCTACATGAGAGAAGATCGTTAGAAACAACAAATTTAGACAGGGGTTTTTGAGAAAAAATCACTGCGAATTGTCATGTTACGTAAAGCTTAGATAAACATTTTTGGCTTTTGACATAGATTCCTTAGTGTGTCGCGGTTGTCTTTGAATTCCTGATCTGGCTGAGAGTCCTTAGGGCAACTTTCAGACTTGTAACGATGCTTAGCGACATTTTGAGGGCAACCTCAAAATTTCTGTCCAAATTTAAATGTTGTAAGCGGTCGATAACTTATCAGAAGCACCTTGGGAATTTTTGAGATCTTTCTCAAAAATTCTTTCCTAGTTGAAATTTCAACATGCTTTGAACTTGGATTTGTTGAAGATGGACCTATTCCTTCAGAATTTTTGAGTTCCTCCCAAAAATTCTATCCCAATTTCCTTTATGGGAGTATGACCGAGCCGTTGTGGCGCCTATGTATCCCGTTGGAGCAGGAATTAGGTCAAACATAGTTCCCCTCTCGGAAGGTAGAGAAAAATGTCATATTCAAATAAGAAAATGACCGAGGCCGGCATAGGTCGTCTACGTATCTCATTCTTGAGAATTTAGGTCAAACGTAGTTCATTAGCAAAAGGAATAAAAAGGAATAAGGGGATGACCGAGGCCGACATAGGCCGCCTATGTATCTCATTCTTGAGAATTCAGGTCAAACATAGTTCGTCACAAAGGAGAATAATCTGATAACAAACATAGAAATGATCACAAGAAAATCATGCAATTATCGAAAAAGAGATAAAAGAAAACTCTGAATCTCCAGACATAGTACCTCTTAATAGCATATGAGTTGATCGTCAAGTTATGGTGAGCGATGTTTGTGCTAAATCCCGACACATCGTCGCATGACCAGGTGAATACGTTAATGTACTCTTCGACAAGTTGATGAGTCTTTCCTTTGGGTCTTTGTCAAATGAATACTAGTTCTGACTTCTTTGGTGTTTTTGTCTTCTCAGATCTCCAATTTCAAGCTTGAGTTGTTTCACTTTTATCAAATGGTTCAGATTTCATGGTCTCTTCATCATACTCTTCGAACACTTCATCAATATTCATCTCATTTTGTTCATTCAGCTTGTGACATGACATAATATGACAGGTTTTTTGAATTATTTTACTACAATCATAAACAAATTTTATTTAGACAATAAAATTTAAATAAGAAAAGTTTCATTAATAAAAGGAACTTTCAACTGAAAGAAAGGAATAAAGAGAAATTTTGGCATAGCGACAGGGCAATTTGCCTTTTTTCAAAATATTACGAGAGAATTAAAGCATAAGAAGTAAAATGGTATAAAAGGTGGGCCTCGAGCCTCTTTGGATTACCACCGATTTTGAAGTAATATAAAAAGATGTCTTTATCTATCAAGATGAGTGAAGAATCAGAAGCAGAGTGGATGTCTAATTAATCATTTGCTCTCTTGACTCGGTGTCTTGTACCTCCTAGTGTCTAGGTAAGCTCAACACCATCTTCTTTGAACAAATTCCAGATTCCTTCCCTTAGACCATTGTCTTTGTCATGATTTTGCACTGGTAAAGACTAATGTGAGTGATGCAATAGTAATGGTAAAGTTCGATCGACCTCATTCTTCTTCTCAAGCGTCGAAGCAGAAGCTTGGTAAGGTGTGATGATCACAAATTCAAATTTTTCTATTTTTCTTGAAGAGGCTATAATTTCCTCAAAATGGCCAAGTTCGCTGGAATCATAACTTTCTCCATACACCAATCTTCATTGACTTTCCTCATATTAATAGTCACCTACTGATGATAGGGCAAAGAATTACTGTTGACACTAGGAGTGATAGTCTGAAGAGTGACAATCTTTTGATCAATAAAGTCCTGAATTTTGTGCTTTAAGTTGATGTAATTCTTAGTGGTATTGCTCACAACTCCTGAATGATAAGCACATTTGTGGTCTGCTCTATAAAATTTTCCCAAAGGATTGACTGGTCTTCCTTTTACAGGATGGAGCATGCCTGCTACTTTCAATCTTTCATAAAGTTGGGTTCGACTTTCAACCAAAGGAGTAAAGACTCGAGGAGTTCTCTTCAAAAGATTTGGACGGTAAATATTGCAATTACTTCTTGAAGATAAGGGTACCTGATAGTAGTTTGGGAAATTTTGGAAAGTAGGTGCTGACAGTTGAAACTTTGAATATTGTGGAGTTTGGTAGCTTGGAGGGATATTTTGGTAATTTAGCAATGGAGCTTGGATATTTGAAAAGATATTCTGGTAATTTTGCTATGGAGCTTGAAAATTTAGAGGGATATTTTGATAATTTGATGGTGGAGCCTGAAAATTTGATTGGACTGAAAAAACTGGGTAGGGATTTTGTGGAGCTTGGGGTTATGTTTTGGATAGTGAATGCTTTTGACCACCGAATTTGACATGCTTTAATCTTGGTTCAGATGAAATGGAAGAAACATCCTTTCTCTTCCTCCTTGGTAGAACTGAACATTCTATTTGAGTAGTTATTCGAGCGATTTTTCCTGTCTCAAGACCATATTCGATTGCCTCGCCAACTTTAACTAATTAGCCGAACTTTACTCCCATAAGAGGCAAAATCTTATCAAAGTACTCCAGCTCTTGAATGTGTAGGAAGACTTCACTGATCTCTTTCTCGGTCATAGGAGGTCTAACCTTTGCAACCCTTTTCCTCCAACGGTAAGCATATTCTCGGTAGCTCTCAGTAGACTTCTGTTTGATTTTCTGCAAAGAGTATCGATCAGGAACAATTTTGATGTTGTAAGAAAATCTTTTGATAAAGTCATGGACCAAAACATTCCAATTAGACCACCAGTTCATTTCTTGGGAGGCAAACCATTCTAAGGTCTCCCCACTTAAGCTTTGACTGAAAAGTCGCATTATTAATGCCTTATTTTTCTTAACACCTACAAGCTGATCATAATATGCTCTCAGATGGGCCAAATGATTTCCATTTCCGTTGAAAGTATCAAAATTTGGTACTTTGAACCCCTCTGGGAGGTTTATATCAGGATAGATGCGCAAATCCTCATACTCCAGTCCTACAACATCTGGTGCATAGTGAAATTGCTTCATAGCCTTTGCATTTTCTTCCTTTCTGTCCAACTTGGCCATCTCCTCCCTGGCCTTCTGTTCTTTCTCCGTCACCTCATAAGGGTTGGAATATAGGATGAAGGGAGTGTATGCTTCTGATAATGTTGGAATATGACAAAGGACGTTTAGGGATATGGGTTGAGTAGTTGGTGGACTTTGAACGTTTGAATGAAGGTTCTGATATGCAGATGAATATATTTGAGGGTTATTAGAATTTAGGGTTTGAAGAGGAGGAGGTTTTTGTTGTGATGTGCTAGCATAATGGAGCATAGGAGTGGTTAAGTCGATGACGGTGGTCTTTTGGATAGTATTACGATCGAATCTTTTGAATCATATTCGGTAATTGGATTCGGAAGAGGAAAATGAAATGAAGGCCTTTCATCATCTGGAGCATGAGTATTAGTGGCGGCAACTAGGTTAGCCGGATCTTGAGTCTTTTGTATCTCAACCCTCATTTCTGCAATTTGTTGCATCAGTTGTGCAATCAACTTGTTTTGTTCAGCATTGCAGAGTCCATTACCTTAACTTCAGTTGAATCAAAGCCCTCACTATTCTAAGTCAATTTTTCTTTCCCTCTCAACAGACTTTGGTTAGGGAAGGAATCTTTGGAATTCTTAAACTCGTGATGTGTGGATGTCCAGTCATTTTCTGAACACAGATCAATTCTAAGTACCTTTCGACTTTGAAATAACTCAAAGGATAAATGTTTTAATCCCTTTTTAGAATAAATAATGCAAAATATTACACAGAAAAATAAACAAATGATAGTTGCATTGTTCAAAGACATACTAACCCATAGATATAGGAAAAATGACTAAATAAGTGAACTGTTGCCTATTTAATTTGAGATTTACGAATCGCAGAGACATTTTTACAAGATTTTCTTGCATCTTCTAAAATTGATGATTCTCTTGTAGGAATGAAGGAGGAAAAAATAAGCTTCTTTAACATGAGGGGTCGATCCTTGAAGGCTGAATACGTATCTCACGAAGGAGAAATTAAGCCCTACGTAGTTCAAACAACTTGAATCTTTTTCAAATTGGAATGAAAAATTCACCTCATGTCCAATGAAAGGTAAAAATTTAGAATTTTGAGAGTGGAGTTTGATTTTATTGAGAAACTGAAGACTCGAAGAGTATATGAACAAACTTTTGACAGTGACTTGATTTATATGCTTAAGGGATTCTAGAAACTATTGATAAGAAGTGGACTAGAAGTCCTCGAACAAAGCAACATCATCACACAAACAGTTATAAAATAGCACGTAGACTGATATGACGCGTCCTAAACAGATATGTGACCCTTTTGTGCCAAGGGTAGGCCTAACGATTTGAAGGATGTATACGGAATATGAAATACACTATTGCCCCATAATATTTATACAAGCTTTATGAATAAACATAATGGGGATACATAATATGGGAAAGGAGATACAAAATAATCATTCCCACGCATGGGTACAGTCCTAAACTAACCTTCGTGGAAAATCTCTTCTTGACTTCTTGGAGTCTTCAAACATCTTTGGATGAAGTAATGCCTTTGAAGATCCTTCTTTGACCAAACTACGGTCATTAAAATAAGTTACCAACCCCAAGGGACAATGATTTGCCAGAAACATATACATCCTTCAAATATAAACACATAAGCATGATCATCCATTTGGGTCGAGGGCCACTTTGGACTCTAGGTAGTCTTTCTAATGGGTCCAATACGCCTTACATGTTGGGTTGTTCTTAGGTCTATACTTAGAAGTGGGGATTTGGCTTCGCTCTATCCTAGGTGTCTAAGAGTGGGTTTCAATAGATCGGGAATCTAGGCGGACAACCTAAGTTGGAAATCATGGCAACCATTAGTCGCATCATGAACCAATAAATTACCAATTATTTCGAAAAGGGTTAAGTATTTGGAAATCTGGATGCGGGTTCGCAAAACTATCTTCCCAAATACATCAGATATGAAGAGTATGCATGTAAAAGACTAAGGCATTAGATTTTGCTGAGAAATGCATCAGGTACAGTTTTTACGACTAGGCATACGAGTCGTATTGCATTTTATGACTTGTAAACCCATCTCGTAGAGATTTCCAATAAGCATGAAAGATATGCACTCAATCCACGAGCCAACTTTACGACTCGTAGATCAAACTACAAGTCGTGAATGAGGTTCGAGGATCTCAGGTAAGTTTTCAAATTTTTCTAAGTGTTGAGAGATCTACGAAACCATGATTTACGAGTCGTAGATATGTACGACTCATAACCATGGTCTCATAGACCAAGCCCACTGATTTTAACCGTTCACCCGGTAAGGGTATAAAAGAGAGGTCAAATTATTTTGACCCCACTTTTGACCTAATTGACCAAAATTTCTCAAATTATTTCCTCTCCTTCTATTTTTTGATCAATTTCCTATTATCAAACTCTCTTTTCTGGCAAGTTTTCCAGCTACACCTAGGGTTTTGTGATTTTTCACCTTCTTTCTTCTTCAAGTTCATCACTATTACTGGTAAGTTCTTGTGTTACTCTTAACCTTTAAATTTGCTTTGTTCTTAATTGTTTAATGTGTTAATTGTGATGGGCTTGATGTTTCAGTATGAAAATCTTGGTGAATGTGAATTGTGAATGTGCAATTATGGTTGCCTTTGATTGAATTGCTTAATGAATCCCAAAAATTGGGTATATTTAGCTTCAGAATTGATAATTATTGTGTCTATTGAATTATTCCCCAAGTTTTCTTGAATGTCATTAAGTGTTTTTTTTGTGAATTGATGGTGACACCATAGGTACATGATTGTTTGAAATAACTTAGAAAGGTTGAAATAATAGGACATTGATGCTAAATTGTTCTTGATAGGGTGTTCTTATGTTGAAATTATCGTTGTCATTGGTTATTATGTGCTTATCATGTTTGGGTACTCGTATGCTTGCTTCGATGTTATTGATTAAGTGTTGAATATGTTCTTAGGGTCCACGTG
Organism: Solanum ossicruentum; assembly: GCA_025774065.1. Classification (NCBI taxonomy): domain Eukaryota; kingdom Viridiplantae; phylum Streptophyta; class Magnoliopsida; order Solanales; family Solanaceae; genus Solanum; species Solanum ossicruentum. The sequence continues at coordinate 9,664,880 of JAOTQR010000007.1, forward strand.
ATGGACTAAGAAATATCATATATTTGAGATTTCTTGTTCACAAGAGTCTTTGACGACTCATAGATGAATCTACAAGTTGTAATTTCCCTTCGTGGGAAATTCCAGACACTTGATGATTTGAATATTCATCAAACAATACCTTCTACGAGTCATAGATCACTTTATGACTCATATATAAGTCTCATAGACCCTTACTTATTTTGAATTACTCTCTGGAATTTTATACGAACCCGATTTATGACTAGTAAACTAATTTACGAGGCATACCTAGGGCTCGTATAATTTTCCAACGATCATTATTTTTCTGCAGCACTGGTACTTTACAACTTATAGTTCTCACTGCGACTTGTAAAGGGCCTCTCATAGAGCTTTTTTGCAACTGATTCAATTAAGTTTTTGCTTTTTATTTCTTGATCGTTAGGGCTAATTATAGTTTGTTTATGTCTAATTTTCAAATATTATGGGTCCGAAAGGAAAGAGGAGGAAGCTCATGGATGAGTCTACTGATGATGAGCGAACCCCTCAGACAAGTGGGTCACTAGAGGTCCACGATGTCTCATCAGATCATGAGGCTGAGGTGGAGCAGCAGTAGCCAGAGCTGTGCGTACACAGGCTTAGGATGATATCCCTTCCCAGTTTGAAGAGGAAGATAGTGAGGAGACTGGGAGTAGCATGTCCCAGATGACACGATCAGTAGAGGAGTCCAGTTCGAGGAGAGCTCAAAGGGCAGAGGAGATGTTAAGTCCTTCGTCGCACCATCTTCTTCATCAACACCAAATGCTATTACTCATCGGTGGTGCATCAAGGGTATAAAGGCCATATTCTTAGAGGGCATGCAATCGAAAGAGCGGGGCAAGCTTACTCGTCTTATATATGAAGAGCCCAAGGTCATAGATGATGGACTTAGTCATGTCCCACTTCTGAAGGACACGATGATATGTTATGGGTTCGAGTGGTTGACAGAAGCACTTGGCAGGTACTCCCCGATTTTGGTAGGGGAGTTTTATGCATCGTACATAATTGCCATCCAGCACGATCTTTCCAAGGGGATGAGACCTTTCACTCAGCCAGATTGACAAAGGTACGAGTAAGAGGTTGGTGGGTCGATATTTTTGAGGAGACAATTTGCAGTATGCTTTTTGGTTAGGAGTACCGTGCCCCTATATCTTCAGTAGAGTTTGACATAGGTTTGGGGCAGGCCAGAAATTCATTGATTATGAAGGATCTGTTACATAGGACCTCACTTTTGAGATAGGTGGTCGGTTACATTGCGGAGCAGGGTGTGGAACCTGCTTGGTCACCATCCACACGGAGCTGATTATCAAGGCTTCACTCTCTTTCCCTGCCAAGTTTTGGTAGACTGTTGTCAGATAACATATCCGACCGACCTTGGCAGACTTGGAACGTGCAATATTGGTTGCTAGTATCTTAGTTAGCTACGACATTGATTAGGTCCAACTCATAGCAGAGGAGATACATGAGTCAGCACTGCAGAGGGACACCTCCATCCCATTTTCGATTTTGATGGTAGAGATCTTACATCAGCTGGACCAGCTAGTTGAGGCCCAACATACTTTGGAGGCCAACCTGATAAAGGATGTTGAGAACTCGGTGACACTTCAGCGGGCATAGCCTCCTCCTATGCTAGAGGTGTTTGCCCCACAGCTACTACCTGAGGGTTCGACCACTACCACCACCATTACTGTTGTTGTTACTACTGATA
>JAOTQR010000007.1:9666702-9699685 GCA_025774065.1 Solanum ossicruentum
TTACATAAATGAAGTTAGAATTTAACATACCTTTCAAACCCCTTACTAGACCCAAGTCTTCGTAGCCATCAAACCAATCGTTTCCTTGACCAACTAACGCCTCCACGCCAATTAGGGGACCCAATATACCAAGCTTGAAACGTCAAATAATCGAAAACCAAAAAAATGAATTTATTTTTTGAGCACTGTAGCTACCCGAGAGGGTTGCTTTGTTTTTCTTGGCTGCTCTCTTATTTTTTGTCTAAGTGTGAGAACTCTTCTTGCACACAAAATATATATATATATATATATATAGGTAATCAAGTCTCCACTAGAACCAATCAAAAAGTGTCACCACACATGACCCCACTACAATTTTAAATCTTAAAGACTACACTTTAGAAGAAATTTACATTGATCCCAAACTTTACCAAATTGAACCAATTAAGGACTTACGGGTTCTAACAACTTTAAATATATACAATAAATTAATCAACTTCTAACAAATATAATCATATTTTATTTACATTTTAAAAAATAGTCAAAAATCATAGAAAATATATAGTGATTATACAATATAACTTGCTAAAAGGATAATTACAGTAAATGACCATTTGACCGAAGTAATTACCAAAAAAATGACCATTTATTGTATAGGAATATCCTGTCAGTTTATATTTCATGTATTTCAAGTTATATTCAATTTTGAGTGTATCATAATGTATATCTAGTGTATCGCTCATGTATAAGTAATATATATTGTAAATCCAGTGTATACTTTCTCTGACTTTTGGAAAGTTAATGTATAGTCATTATATTTTTTTATGATTTTGACTATTTTAATGTAAATAAGACATGGCTATATTTGTGGTAAATTAATTAGTTTATTGTATATATTTGAAATTATCCCTCTCAAAAATTGAATATAACTTGACTATAAATGAAATATACACTGACTATGTATAACCATACAAATACAAATGACCATTTTGTGATAATTACTTTGGCCGAATTGTTGAGTATGTGCAAACCCCATCCCACATACAATTATCAAACACAACCAACAAAGTTGGCTACCAAATTCAATTCAAATTTGACAGCCTAATTTGTCAACCAACTTTGGCCAAATTTGGCTGCAATTTCACATGCAAAGTTGGCCACCAACTTTGGCCAAATTTGGCTGCCTACTTTGTTGAAAGTTGCAGGCAAATTTGCCTATAAAAGAAGCACTTTAGCTCCTTCATTTGATCAATCAGATAGAGAGAAAAATGTAGTAAGAGCCACAGAGAGAAAGAAAAATACATGGAGTATTTTTTCTTTTGTGAGTTATACCATAGACTATAAAATAAAATAGTCTGTGAAGAAAAATAGAGTGTGTGGTTAGGAAATATTTTTCTAAAAGAAATAGTGTGTCCACTATTTTTGGTATTTTTCTCTGAGAGACTACTATTTATAATAGTAGAAGAAATTGTACGCTTGTGTCTAATATTTGTAATAGTAAAAGAAATATAGTAGAAGTGTAATTTGTGGACGTAAAAGTTTTGGATGAATCACGTTAAATTTTCTAGTGCCCATTTTGTTTTATTTATTCCTGCTAAACTTTATTGCTCACTCCGCTGCGTGAGCCCCAACGAGCAAATGACCAATTTATAAGGTTCAACCCATTAATTAGTATGAGGCCTTTTGGAAGATGCCCAAAAAATAAATCTGTGAGGGCTTGGTACAAAACAGACAATATCATACTAATGCGAGGTTGCAGTGAGTATACGCGCGGTCCCCAACACGAATAGCACTTTAATAATCCCAAGTTTTTAAAAGAATCAAGACTTCTACGTGATTGTATTCAATATTAAGTATTAACAATATATATTCTACCTGTCCTAGTAATTTGTATTGCAAAAATAATATTAACTAATGCATACTATTGAACCATGATTAAACTAATATTAAATGTGTGTATGAATCAACTTGAAAGGGCAAGCAGCCCCTCTTCTACGTACAAATTGTCCCTTATCATTTTCAAATTCGGTAGTATCCTTTCCATTGCATTTTATACGAAATGGTTTACTCCATTCTGTTTATGTAAAACGCTCAATTGTAATCTTTCAGAATATAATTAAGTTTCAGAATATAATTAAGTTTATTTTAGATGAAAATTTAGTTAATTGCCGTATCATATAAAAGAACAGTTATTTTAACATATTTATTCGTACACTCTTGCTGGCAATTACTTATTAATCCTAGTGCGATACTCAAAATAAATGATTTTCAAATCAATATTTCTTAATAGGTTTTCATATGTAGAACGAAATATTTGTTCAAACATATAAATAGCTAAATAGGATAACACCCTTCATGCACAAAGTAATTAATATTTCAAGAGAAAACATGGCTGGTCATAGAATTGTTGTTCTTTCTCTTCTGCTTTTCTCCGGTAAGGCATCGATTAATTAATTCATTTGGCCTATATAATGCTTTGTCTATAGCGGATAATGTTATCTTATTATTTGTTGTTCTTGTTATTCTATTTTTCATCGTCTGTTTTAATTACTTTAATTTATTTGATTTGAAGAACTTTAAAAACAAACTCTACCAGCTTTCAAATTTTCTACACCTCACTTGTTGAATATTTACACGTCTAGAATCAGAAATTGAAAGAAAAGAAATCAAGTCTCTTCTTTTCCCTTTTTTTCTTAATCGACCATAGGTGATGACAGTTCTTGCAAACATAAGGAAGCATGGCTCGCTTGTCTTGTTATACTGTATTAGAATTTAGATTAGCTATCTGTATACCTTGCCCTATTATAACAATCTGGTCTATAAAAATATACATCCTAAAAAGAAGTCATTCTTAATAAAAAGATTTCCTAGTGAAAGCAAAAAACCTTGCTTCGCTCTTTTCTACCAAACTGAGAATATAACTCTCTACCTCCGTGCTTTTAGTAGCTTATTTCAGATAAGCGAGTGAATTTCAAGCCGGAAAGAATAAAGCATTTGGGAATTCATACAAAATTTTCAACTACTCCAACGAATAAATTTTTTTTTAAGATATATTGAGAATCTACAATCTCCCGCATATTGTTATTATTGTTTAATGGTGGATTGTGTATATTCGATCAAACGAATCATAGCTTCAAATATTTGTGTATGATAGGAATGATCCTGATGGGAACTGTAGATGCGAAGGCTTGTACCCGTGAGTGCGACACTGAAGTGGCGTATATGACTTGCCCATTGAGAAAATAAGCCCAGTGTGCGTTAACTGTTGCTCAGCCAATGTGGATTGCAAAGTCTTTTGACACTATAATTCTCTCAAGTGCATTGGTCTACAACATTTCTACAGGTTATGTTTAATCAGTTTTTAGACAAGGTACGATAGTGACATTTTGTTTGCTATATCTTAGCTAATTTAACTAATTAATCTTATGACATTGAAGTTGCACGGTTTGTATTGTTTTTTCCTCATTACATAGGGGAACAGATGAATCCACACATATTATCTTTCACCACGTTGTTCCGGAGTAAGTCCTCCTTTTCCGCAAACTGGACAACTCTTCAACCCAAACCCTTGGCAATCAAAACACCTACAAAGTTTATGTATGCTTATAAACTTTAACTAAATTTGGTAGAGTATTTTTCTTTTCCATTTTTGGAAAGGAAAAACTTACTTCCATCTTTCAAAAATGTTTCCATTCTTCTTATTCTTTCCTGTTCCCTGGACCAAGATAGAACAACGTAACAAAGAAATTAATGAGTGATTTAGGCCTTCTTTTACCTCTTCTAATTCAGAGTTCCCTTTGTTAATGTTTGCCTTTCTTTCTTTCATCATTTTACCAATGTTATGCAGAGGATTTCTCACAACTAAAAGAAATATAAAAAGTAACAACGGACAAACTCGTAGTTGAATAACAAATATTAGGAGTATTACTACTAATTTTGTTTAGGTATAGATTATAAAAATTATAAAAAAAGTATTTGCTAAAAGGAATTTAGCGATAGATTAACGACAAAGCCAGTAGATAATTTTGATTTTTTTTTTAAAAAAAAATATTATACAACATGATATATTTAGCCAACTTCTAGAATTTATTTATTTTGAAAATTGTTTTTGTCAAAAGTGTTTTTTAAAAAAATAATAATAACTTTTGAAGAATAGTAATTTTTTTGGTTTATCAATTTGAAAATCACTTTCGTTAATATTAAACAAGCAATTAGTATTCAAAATTTTATAAGCACTTTTCGACAAAATTACTTTTTCCAATTTCTGAAAAACACTCAAAAGCATTCTTTTTTAATTAAAAAAAATATATATTAATATAGTAAAAATAAAAATAAAACAAAACCCTGATCAAACACCTCTAGTTTCAAAAATAAGTACCTTTTTTCAATTTCAAAAATATTTTTAAATTTACCAGAGTCTTAGCCAAACATGTTGATGTTAAGTACCTTACATCCCGGACACTCTATGGCACCTTGACCTCCGCATTCTTCGCACCTGTTCACAATCTAAAATTTTCATATAATTAATATAGATCTAAACATTGAATAACTCTAACAATTGCAACTAATTATATGAACTCGTTTTGAAACAAAATAAAAACTACTTCCTCTGTCTTTAACTTATATGGCATTTATTTGTATATCTATAAACAACATAAAAAGTAGTATATGTCACAACAATGATAATTCAAACTATTTGCAAGCTAGATATATAAGAAAGTTATGATCAAAGATAGACTTAGACTTGTTTAAATCTAGAAATTTGAAAGGTGTCATACAAATTCTTATGGTGTACTAGACTAGTGTACTCATCCATACATGTACTCAAGGTAGACTTTATAATACGCTAACGCAGTTATATCATAGTCACCACATGTATCTTACCTCTAATGTTCAAAATTGAATATGCTATTAAAATTAACTATGTAAGTCAACAAGTGATTATAATTTAAGTTAAAGAAGAAAATTAGCGACTCACAGATTTAAGTGAAAAGCCTCCAGACTTTGCAGCGGAAGTTATAAATCTCTGGATTCTCAATGGACCATTTCCCTTGCTAAAATTTGTTGTATTAAATTGTGAAATTGTTGGAGTAATTGAAGAAATGGCAAAGCAGCAACATATGGAAAGATTAGTCATATTTCCTGGTTCAAAACTATTTCATTTTAGTGCTTCTTAAATCAAAGTGGGGGTTCCCGGCCACACATCACCTGAGAATCAAAAGTGTAGTGTGGAAATGGATAACGTGCTTATACCATCCACATATTCTTTGACCCTATTTATCTGTTAAATGGACTTTGGGTCTAAAGATAGGACTGCCAACGAACCGGGTCTGGGTCCACCAGACTAGTTTTTCTCGGAATAGAATCAATTGTGGATCTGATTTTATGAATTCGATTCTGTTGTTAGAATTGGGTCCATAAAGATCAGTGCTGTCGGAACTGAGTCATCCAACAAAACCTTTTGTTAGTTCCATCCCGTCCACTATATAGTGGTGTGAACTACGTCAACAAATTCTAATTCCAATTCTGATTGATCTTTTCTAATGTTTTCCTTCATATTATATTTTTAAATAAATAGTTTTTAAAATATTTATTCACTTAAAATAAATAATAAAGCTATAAATAATAATGCTTGGTAGTTTGCTTTCTTATTCTTGAAGCCTTGGAGGACTTGAGGGAGTTGGGAGAGTTTTTGACACGTTTTGTTGCAAATGAATTTGAATGGAAGTGTTGAGGGTGTATAAGGCTGGAAAGTAAGGATTTGAGGGCTAAACGACGTGGTATAATCATTAGAATAATAGGAATCTCGAATTTTCCCTCCTTAAAATTCTACTGGACAGGACCACGAGACGTCATCTACGGGTCGTGGTCTGACTTATAGGGCCTAGGTAAAGGGTCTATCTGATAATATTTTTGAATCCTCAAAAACGTCCTCTAATCCCTAACCTACGATAGGACTTACGACTCGTAAGTCCATCTACAGACCGTCTGATAAGTCATATACCCAACTTCAAAAATCATCATTTTCACCAAGTCTAACCTTTAACTCACGAGCATTAGTAACTACCCATGAAATCACTTACGGCCCATAAGACCCCTCGTAACAACTAACAGAACTTATTTCTTGTACTTTTCATACTTCTCACAGGTGGGGCCTTACAGATAGTATATTTGAATTATCGATATAGAGTAGGCTAAAGTAAGCATTCATTGTCACCCTTAGTAATTAGGTCGATCGAGGCTTATATATATGGATGATGACGAGTTTTCCATTATAATATAAATTTTCTACAATTAAAATTTACAGGGGCATAGAAGTTGAGTGTTAGTAAACTAAGATAAGAGGTTAGATCATGAAGATTGTAGAAAACGGCTATGTATGCCACTAAGGGCGGCAAGTGTAGAAAAGTGCCAATATAAAGATAGAAGGAAGCCAAGAGCAGTACCTTATAAGAAAGTCTTAGGTCTTAGTAGTGATTTTTATATATTTGGGTATAGTATAACAGAAGAGTCTTGGATGATCTTATTGATAGTGATGTCTTGAGTGTGTGAGAGTTGTACTTATAGCTTACTAAATGGAATCAATTTGCAGACTTAGAGAGATGACCTTTGAGCTAAGGGAGAGATTATGAGGTAATGAACCAAGTGAGTTTTTAGCTTTTGATAATAATGAGTTGACTAGGATGAGACATTAATGCTTTTCATCTCATACATTCCTTATACTTCAGTCGAGGTGATATTTTGTTCCTGTCTTATGTATGAGTGCCACGCCCATGGCCTAGGCCCATGCACCTCATGTTGATCCTTGTTCATGTAGAGTTTTGAGAATAAGGAGTGGTAACTTCATTCAACGATTCTAATCTTACCTCATGAATCTAAAGTTTCTAGCCCTATATTAAATAAGATGTAACTTGAGTTTCCATGGACTCAGAATGAGCCTTAAAGGTCAGAGAGATCGTACTATATTATTGATGTTCTCAAATTGGATTTCTTGATTGAATCATGTTAATGATCTTTCATTCTAAGTCTTTTCAATGATCCTCCTTTTCAGTATTGATAGCAATGTTGATGATAGTAGATGAGTGGTGGTTGGTGGGAGAGAGTGAGTGTTCTTGATCGTAATAGCGATGTTGTACTACTTCCATTTAAGGTTATTGATATGGAGGAGGAGCAAGATAAAATCTCGAGATGTGCAATAGATCGGTAAGAGAATATAGATATATCTCTTGGTAAGAGTTAATGAAACCGTGGCATAGATATGTAATGATAGGCTTGAAGATTCTTATGTGATGTTGACCTCAAAAGGCCATAAGGTGGTTAGAACAACAGTCTTGAATGTGTGGTTGTCCTAATGTAAGTTATAGTAGTAGGCTATTCATTACCTCTTGCTGAGGATTTCGAGTATGTGTATTGGAGTGGTGAAAAGGAGTAACATCCTTTAAGTGAAAGTCCCTACAAAGGTATAGAGTAGAAATCAGTGGGTTAGATTTGCATGAGCATGATAATCGTTTGAGTAGAACGTTGTGACTTTGAGTTTAGCTTGATGAGAGTATGCAATAGACTTAGGCTTTGACGAGAGCTATAGGCTTAAATTAATGAAGTGTGGTACACAAGGAGGAGAGCACAGTCGAGGAGAGTCACTAAGCTTGAAAGTCATCATCCCTATATTTTGATACGAAGTAGCCCTACCTCTATATTGGACAAGTGATCATCTCTTGCAGTCATGAGGAAAGTTGATGGGAGTATTCGAGGTGTCGCCCTCTTCTTATCCATGGTAAGATGCCTTCTAGTGAGGGAGTTCCCTATTTGCTAGTTGATGTGTTCATTCTTGACTTCAAAGGTTGATTTTCCAACAAATTAGAATGATTCTATCATGATCCAGACCTAGGATCTAGGAGTAACATGGTGAATGAAAAACCGAGAGTCCCCAAACAAGCCTCAAAGTATCCATATTCACATCATCGATTTAGAAGTGCGTAATGAAATAGTAAACACATAGTTCTAAGGGACATAAAAGTAAGACTCATGTTATGGTAATATCATAGGGATAGGGATTAGCATGATCCACATATCACATAAGAATTAAGGGGCGAGTGAGTATGACTCACGCTGTGGGGATAGAATAGGACTTAGGACTTTCCACAATTAACATACCATCATATCATCGACATTCAATTAATAGCCGTAATTGTAATTTCCATAAGCAAATAACAAGACATAGCACAAAACCGTACGAGAGTCTATATGTTGTCTAACAATACCTCTAAGTCATAGAATAGGACGGGGGCCAAGACATGTTCCGGGCTTATCCTCAAAGTAAATAAAACATAAATGGAAGCAACATAATAGGTAGATGAATGGTGGCTTGTCCATGAATGATAGGACTCACCACAATAACTCTCACAATCCTGAACTAGCCATCAAGAGGTGGACGAAGATAGTCTCCGATCCCTACATACTTAAATCATATAGGCAAAGAGTATGCATTAGTACATTTGAATGTACTAAGTATGCAGGCATCCAATGCATATGAACTCATCAAACCCGCATTCAATGTTAGATGACAAAGGGCATATATATAGAAAGAGGTATATAAGCAAGGAAGAGTAATATATCAATATGCCATAAAATTCGTGATACATGCAATGCCATAATACTTCAACATAGAAGGTATGAGACCATAACCGACATCCCAAATTAATGTGAGCTATTACATGAAATTTTCTCGATGAAAGCCTCCAATCAGGTGAAAAAAGATTATTTGCCAAAGCTAAGTTACACCATACCTTACGATCCGGTCATTGCGATGTGATGGTCACCTTCCTTACGACCAAGTTATTTCAGAAGGATTTCATAATTGGCGTTGCTCAAGTTACACCTTTGTTTTAAGGATAAAGGGTTATTGTCAAGAAAAAGAATCTAACCAAGATTAGGGTCGAACTCACACGGAATACATAGACTTAGGAGAATTCAATTAATGCAATTTGAGTGATTAACCACTTTATCTCTCCAAAGGGGATTTTGCAATAACATGTAGAAATAAGCCTAACTAACACAAGAATTTAACCAATATATAGAGAAACTATCGTTTTGTGTTTCCCATGATTCCCTAACTTAGTATCACCGAATAAACTAATTCTTTTCTAGTGTGCAGCATGCAGGATGGTAAGTTAAGTTCACCAAACCCTTTGGTCCAGGGAGAGGTGAATTTCACCTTGTGACTTAGCCCACCTCCGTAGTGTGCATTTCTAAACTTTACCTATTGGTCCCAGTACAACCTGCCCTTGGCCTAGTTCGATTAATTAGATGAGAATACATCAATCGAATCCTATTAATTCATCTATTTTCCTATTCATTACTACCTTGGTCCAGTCAGTAAGATTAGATGGGTTCTAATGTTGGCCACCACTAGAAAATATACAAAACGAAGCGAGTTAATTAAGACATGCATGCACACTCTCCAAGAATTATAATTTACCCAGTTTTACCTTCTTAGTTCTTCATGGTTCACACAACCCTACTTGTGGGTTAGCTACTCATGATTTGTGAAGATACAAGACTTATGAATTTAAATAGCATAATAGAGTACTTACATAATTGAATTAAGCACAAGTAAATCCAAGCTTCAATGAGAATAACAAGATTATAAGATCAAAATAAAGTACAAGTGTTTCTCAAAACTCTCCAATGTTTTCTCTATTCAATCTCACTATTTTTCTCTGACAGGTCGAATTCTCTCCTCCTTCTCTAAGAAAAATAACCTAAAAATCCATTTATAATATTTAAAATACAAGTCCTAAATAAAATAGGATAACTAGGTTGGCATGCTTCATGAACAGCTTTACGGGCCATATTGTGTTCCATGACCCGTAATGGGCTCTCGTACATTGTTGCTGCAAAACTGGACTTGTGATCTATAACACCTCTCTACGGTTCATAAAGTGTTCTATGGCCCATAGAGGGTTTCGTCTGATGAATATTCAGAAAGTCCTTCTTCTCTGATCTTCAGAGCACGAAACATTGCCTACGACTCGTAAAATGGTTCACGACCTATCTACATGTTCGTAGAACAACCTTCAGAAAGTCAGTCCCTCACTGGAATAGTCCATGAAATCTCCTTCATGGCCCATAGAATGCTCTACGATCCATAAAGGTTCTCAAACTTCATCAAAAATTGCACCTTCTACATAATTCTCCCAAAATCAAGTTCAACCTTGGAATCTTGCAAATGAAACACAAGAACACATAAAACCAACTAGTATCGCATCAAGAAAATATAAAATTTCAAGTTTCAAGCATCAAAAGTGTTTTATTTTGACAGCATATCAACACCCTCAACTTAAATTATTGCTTGTCCTCAAGCGACAGACTCAATCTAACAATACAACAACACAGAGACCTCAACCTAATGGTATATATCACTTCAAACTTACATACAGATACCTACACCACTTTTCAAAACGAAATTAGATAGTCATCCAGCAAACCAATACAGACTAATGCATGTGATAACACAACAATGACAAGTGAGGCACTATCAACAATCCACAATTACTAAAAGTATAATGTTAATAATGCAATGCAAGTGCCCTCACAAAAAGAAGTCTCATATCTCGCTCTCAATGATGTTTTCATGTATAATCTTGGGACTATGCAAAATCATTCACCCTAGCAAAAGATATTCATGTATTATGCCCAATACCATAGGCTTTCTCCTATACTCATCACTAAGACCTTCGACTACTTGGATTAGGATTACTTTAAGACTTTATAGGCTTGTAATGTAGGCTCAGGGGACTTTGGTAAGGTATTTTGGGAACATAGTGACTAAAGGTCCTCCTTGACACTACATTTTTCTACACTTTTGCCCTACCAACACTATTATTTTTCTCTCTATTCCCCACTTTCTCCTATTTTAAGCTTTTCTAGGTACTTGCTTTTCATTTTTTGCCTTTTGCCTTGCTTTTGTACTTCATTTTTTATTTTTAGCTGACAACTAAGGCATCACTAATTTTTTTCACCCAGTACATGATTTTTCTCCTTTTCCCCTTATTTTTGTGTTTCACTCTTACACCAACCACCCTCAACTTAGGCTTTTGGCTTGAGTTGAGGTGCACATTATCTATCCTCAGAACCAGGGCCACTTTTGGTAGTCACCCTCAACTTAGGATTTCTGCCTCAATCAAGGTGCACAATATTCAAGGAAAGACTAGGGCCAATTTTAGAATTTTACAACTTACAAGGTTAGGTTACTTAGGTGTTTACAAAGAAAAGGTACATGTCAGGCTCAAATATTAGGATCAAGCGATATTCTGCAACTTTGGTTGGCCATTTAGGCTAAGTGCACTTTTAAGAACAATGGCATAAAATTCTTTCTTTATCCAATCAATCAACAGTCTAAGTTAGAGTAACAGGGCAAGTTCTGAATTGACACATATTACATGAATTTAGCAAATTTAACCTCACTATCACATGGCATTAATTATATTATCAACAAAAGACTCTCAGATCATACTTTTTGTCTTAATTTATTCTCACTTATCAAAACAAGCATTGTACACACACTTAAACATGCATGATTTCTATCTAGACTAACTAATCAAAATTTGGTGGGTATCAGTTTTCACAAAAAACATGTACATGCCACATATATCAGTACTATATGCTACAAATACTACATAACATGCCGGTTCAACAGAAAGTAAATATCCATGGGGAAAGAGAACATAGGACAAAAAACCCTAGGATAAAAAATTAGGGTAGTTATGGACCCAAGCTACTAAGACTTCATTGAGGCCCATAACTACTCACACCCCATTGATAAAGAGGTGCATCGTCCCCAATGCATACAATCAAAGCAAAGTAAAGTATTAGGGGTCAAAAAGCATACCTAGGAGACATACCTATAGGGATTTAGATTCAACTTTTTTAGCACCCACATTGCCTTATGCTCAAGCTCCACGGGTAAATGACATACCTTCTCAAAAACAAGTTGGTGGGGAGACATGTCTATAGGGGTCTTGAATATTTTTCGGTGTCCCCATAATGCATCATCAAGCTTCCACGACAAATCTGTCAGATTTGAATTCACAGTATTGGATGAATCTATTTTATTTCCCTATTATATACCTCCACTTGCCCGCTTGTCTGGGGATGGTAAGGAGTCTCCACCCTATGTTTCACCCCATACTTTTCAAGTAGAGCTTTAAAGAGCCTGTTGTAGAAGTGAGAACCTCCATCGCTAATAATCACCTGAGGGGTGCTAAAACTTGAGAAAATGTTCCTTTTTAGAAACGATGTGACATTTTTCTTTCACTGTTGGCTAGAGCAATAGCCTCTACCCACTTTATACATAATCCGAAACAACCAAGATGTAATTGTTTCCATGCAAGCTAACAAAAATACCCATAAAGTCTATCCTTCATACTTCAAATAACTCAATTACCATAATGGGGTTTATATGAGGCTCATGTTTATGGGAAGCACCACCTTCTCTTTGGCACATATCACAAGATTGGCATAATCATGAGCATACTAGTGGATAGTGGGCCAGTAATACCCACACTGTAAGATCTTATGTGCTGTTCGAACTTCATTATGATGGCCACCTATTAATGACGAGTGACATGTCTCGAGGATACTCAATCATCTCAATCTCAGGAACACGATGACGAATAATTCCATCCGTGTATATACAAAACAATTATGAGTCATCCCAAAAGAACTTTCTTATATTAGACATGAACTTCCGACGCTAGTGTGTGTTTAGATAGGGCAACAAAATGTCATTTACCAAGTAGTTTGCATAGTTTGTGAACCGTGGTATTAAATCGTGGGACGCTGCCAACACTCTCTCATCTGGGAATGAGTCATCAATCTCCTATCCATCATCAAACTTTTCCATTGCCCCATCTTCCATCTTGGAAAGGTGACCTAGACCTAATTTTTTATCCTTCTTTGTTGATGACATCAAAATTGAATTCTTGAAGGAGAAGTACCCATCTCATCAACCTTGGTTTTTCATGCTTCTTTGCCATCTCATACCACAGTGCTGAGTGGTCTGTATGTACTTCTACTTTGGCCCCCAATCAATATAACCTAAAATTTTCTCGAACGCATACGAGTAACTCCTTCTTAGTGACAGTGTAGTATTTTTGGGCTGTGTTTAGGGCCTTGCTAGTATAGTATATGGGATGTAATATCTTCTCTTGGTGGTGTCCTACCCCACTTACATCACATATGATTTCAAAGGGCTTTGACTAGTCTGGAGTTATAATGATTGAAGCTAAAATTAGCTTCAGCTTCAATCCCTTAAAGGCTTTGAAGCATGCATCATCAAGCACAAACTTAGCATCCTTCTCAAGCAACTTGTATAATGGATGTGCAATTTTCGAGAAGTCTTTTATGAATATCCGGTAGAACCCTACATGCCCTAGGAAGCTCCTTACACCCTTAACTGAGACAAGTGGGGGGAGTTTCTCAATCATTTCTACTTTAGCTTTGTCAACCTTGATCATTTTGCTAGAGATTTTGTGCCCCAACAAAATTCACTCCTTTACCATGAAGTGACATTTTTCCTAGTTTAGCACCAGATGGCTTTCTTAACAGCTTCGCCAACACAGCATGCAAGTGCTTCAAGCAGTCCTCAAAGGAGTCCTTGATGTCGCGCACGTTACACCTCCTTCTTGAGGATAAAGCGTTCGTTGTCAAGAAATAGAACCTAACCAATAGTTTAGCGTCAAACCCAAGGGAATGCGTAGACTCAAGAGAATTCAATTACCACAATTTGAGTAATTAACCAACTTACTTCCCTGAAAAGGGGGAGGGGTTGCAATAATCAATGCAAAAGTAAAACTAACACAAGACTGAAATCAATATGGAGAGAAACTAGGGTATTGTGTTCCCCATGATTCCCTAACTTAGTATCATCGGATAACATAAATCTTTTCTAGTATGTAGTATGTAGGATGGTAAGTTAAGTTCACCAAACCCTTTGGTCCAAGCGAGAGGCGAATTTCACTATGTGACTTGGTCTATCTCCATAGTGTGAATTACTAACCCTTACTTATTAGTCCTAGTACAACCTCCCCTTGGCCCAGTTCAATTAATTAGATGAGAATACATCAATTGAATCCTATTAATTAATCTCTTTTCTTATTTATTACTACCTTGGTCTAGTCAGTAACACTATGCGGGTTCTAATTTTTGCCACCACTAGAAAACATGTAAAACAAAGAGAGTTAATTAATACATGTGTGTACACTTTCCAAGAATTATGAATCATTCTGTTTTACCTTGTTAGTTCTTCATGGTCCCAAAATCCAAGGTATGGAGTTAGCTACTTATGATTTGTGTAGATGCAAGACTTATGAATTGGAATAACATAATAGAGCACTTGCATAATTGAATTACGAACAAGCAAATCCAACTTCAAAGAGAATCACAAGATTAAAGATGAAATCAAAGTACAAGTGCTCTCGAAACTCTCAATATAATCTCACTATTTTCTCTCTCTAATTATTGAGTTTTCTGTGTACTATCTGAAAACTTCTGTAAAATAACCTAAAAAACTTACTTATAATATTTAAAACACAAGTTCTAAACATAATAGGATAACTAGGTCGGTACGTCTCACGAGCATGTTTACGGGTCATATTGCATTCTACGGGTCCATAATCGGGGTCTCATGCAGTGCTACTGAAAAACTGGGCTTTAAGTCTTTGACACCCCCTTTACGACTCGTAGGGGGTTTGGTATGATGAATCTTCAAAAAGTCCCAATCTCTGATTCTCAGGGCACGAACCATATTTTATGACTTATAAATCATTCCACAGCCCATATGCATGTTCAAAGAATTAACTTCAAAAAATTAGCCCCTCACTAGAATTATCCACGAAACCACTTCACGACCCGTAGAGTGAACTATGACCTATAAAAGGTCTCGTAATGCATCAAAAATTAGTAACTTCTGTACTTCTTCCCAAATCAAAGCCAACCCTAGAATCCTATAAACATAACATAAAAACACATAAAACCAACTCACATCGCATTGAGACCACACAGAATTCCAAGTTTTAAGCATCAAAAGTGTTGTATTTTGATAGCACATCAATTCCCAACCACACTAAAGTCATCCATGAAGACTTCAATAGTGTCCTCCACCATGTTTGAGAAGATGGACATCACGCATATCTGGAATGTCGTTAGGGCGTTACACAACACGAATGACATCTTCTTAAATGGCAATACCCAACACGAATGACATCTTCTTAAATGGCAATACCCAACATGAATGACATCTTCTTAAATGCAAAGGTGCCATAAGGACATGTAAACGCCATCTTCTCCTGATCCTTTGCGGGTAATGGTGAACTTATTGTAGCCTAAATATCCATCAAAAAAGTAATACTAGCCCTTTTCAGCTAATCAGTCTAACATCTTATCCATGAAGGGCATAGGGATCACTTGACGCAATGAGTTTTCTAGTCCATGCACACTCTCTATTCGGTGACTGGACGCATTGGAATCAACTCGTTGTTGGCATTTGGTACCACTGTGATACCTTTCTTCAAAACATAGTAAACTAGGCTCACCCATCCACTGTCGGCAATTGAATAGATCACTATTACCTCCAACCACTTGATGATTTCTTTGAGCACGACCTCTTCCATATGGGGGATTGAGATGCTTTGATACTCAATGCTCGACTTATATTCCTTGACCAACTGTGTTTTATGTGTACATATCCCAAGAGGGATACCAATGATATCTGGAATCGTCCACCCAATGGCCTTCTTGAACTGTTTAAGCACCATGACAAGGGCATGCACTTGCTCTTCATTCAGGTCTGCAGGACCTATGACTGGCAAGGTGTTGTTAGTGCTCAGAAATGTATATCTCAGATGTACTGGGAGAGCCTTCAACTCTAATATCATCGCCTCTTCTATGAATGGCTTAGTGGGCGGTGACTCTTGGTTCTGCAAGTCTAGATCCAACTTAGTTTGGTGCCTAGGACCATAGGACACCCCCAACGAATTCATTGTCTTCTCATAATCTGGGATGCTATCACCATCAAAGTTCATTAGCACAGCTTCCAAAGTGTTGACACCTAATCTTACCTCAAGTGATACTCTTGGCTCAGCATCATCAACATTCTCTATAACTGAGACCACCCTCAGTTCACATTCTTTCTTTGCTTGCTGACAGATATTGAACACAACCTCATCCTTTCCCAGCCTAAACTTGAGTTGGCCCTTCTCCATGTCTACCAAAGTGCATCCAGTGGTTAAGAAGGGCCTCCCCAAGATGATAGGGACCTTAAAATCAACGTCGAAATCCAGGATCATAAGTCTGTAGGGAATATGAATTTATTAACTTTGACAAGCACATCATAGAATATATCCACAAGCTTCTTCACCGTGCAGGACAACCATCAACAACCACATGCTCATCAAAGTAGGGGCCCCCAATCCTAGCTTCTTGAAGACCGCAAGGGGCATCAGATTAATGTTGGCACCTAGATCACATAGTGCCCTTGCAAACTCCACATCTCCAATGGTGCAGGGTATGGTAAAAGCGCCAGGATCTTCTCGCTTTTGGACCAAAGACCTCATGGCAACTACACTCCAATGTTGAAGCTCTTGGGAGAGCTCTTGACTCAAGTGTGCTTCTTCATAACTAGATCCTTCATATACTTTACGTGCCCTGGCATCTCCTCCAGTGCCTCAATGAGAGGGATGTTGATGGAGAGTTATTTCAGCATGCAGAGAAAGTGATTGAACTTGCCTTCCTCCTCCCTCTTTTTAATTCTTTGAGCGAAGGGAGAAGGAGGCCTAGGAAGGGGCTTCAACTTCTGTGGCACATCAGCAGCTTATCTCACTCCATCCTTGCCACGATCATTTTCAATATCCATATCTTTGACCGCAACGACCTCCTCTCGAACAACATCCATGTCAACTGGCAAAGAAGGATCAATGGTGTTCTTGCCACCACGAGTAGTAACCACCATGCACTGCCTTTCATTCTTAACATTCTGAACTGTGTTGCTCAGTAGTGTACCCTCTAATGCTGATTTAGTTGAGTCGACACCTGACCGAACTGTTGCTCAAGCTGTTTGATGGATTGAATAAGACTCAATTTTTTGATTAATACTGGAGATCTCAAATTTCATTCCCCTTAGAGTCCCATCTTGTGTCTCAGCTTTCTTCAATAGATGATCAAATATCTTCCCAACTCTTGAGCTACTCGTGCACCTATGTTACGGTTATGTGGTAGCACATAGGGACTATTTTTATAACCATCTCTGCGACCCTAATTTGCTTCTCTATCTTTGACCTGATTCTGATTATAGTATCCTTTGTGGGTTGTCTCTAAAAGCTCTATTTCGATTGAAGTTCTGACCTTGGCGCCAATATCCTGATTGGACTTTTGGGAGTTGGTCCTAAAACCCCTCATCTGATCAACAATAAAACAAGTGTCCTCATAGTAAGGCTCATCATACATGGGTGTGCGTAAAGGCTGATATAGTACTGCATTGACTCGTTTCTGATTCTGCTTCATCCTCACCTCCATGACTGTACAAATTCGGGCAAGCTCTTGCATAATCTTTTCATTTATCTTAGCTTGCTATGAACCAATGCTGACAGCACATGAACTTTTGGTGGATGCTCTATCTCTTTGCCCCCATGCACGATTGGCCTTGACTACTCTCTCTATCCTTTTTGCTATCCTTGCAAATGGTTGATCTAAGAACATGCCCCATATAATAGTATCAGCACAAGCTTGACTATTTTCATCAAGGGTGTGATAGAAGATCTACACCAAGGTATCATCAATAATCTTGTTGTCTGGGATACTCCTCAAGCACTTAGTAAATCACTCTCATATAGTACTAATCGAGTCACCAGAAAGTTGCTCAAAATTGTTAATCTGATCTTTCAACTTGAGCTTCTTCGACCTTGGGAAGCAACTCTCCAAAAAGGCCTTCTACAATTCAACACAACTGGTGATCAAACTCTGCAGTAGATCAGATAGCCATAGTGTTGCATTGCCTGTAGGAGATAATGGGAAGACACGAAATGTTCCCATCACACTCTTGCAGATGTATGCAACATTGTGTAGATGGCTATGAGGATCCTCTGATAGTAAGCCCGCAAACAACCCTGGTTCTGCAATATCTGAAGTAACCCACTCAAAACCACGAACTTTGTATCAGTCGGTAGTGGTGACAACACAATAGCCCCAGTCACCTCCATAGCCATAAGATTCAGCCTGTATTGATTCCACTGATAAGCATTGACTTTGAAGTCCTGTGGCTGTGGAGCAATATCCTCAAGAGGAGGTAGGTTCTCATGGTCAGCATTCTCATTCTCATTCCTGTTTAGAGCTGCATTTGTTACATTGTTGGTATTATCTTGGGCCATTCTTCTCAACGTTCTCTGGGTCAAACAGAGCCAAGGGTCTGCCTCGACTTTGCGTGTTGGGCATACACTAAACTTATTCCGTGAAAAAGAACAAAAATAACAAAAAACATAAAATGGGAGAAATAAGGATTAATACCTAAATCAATTGAATTAACCAAGTCTAGTCGTATTCCTCGACAATGGCGCCAAATTTCTTGATATCGCCTAAGTTACACCTTCTTTTTTAAGATAAAGCAGTCGTTGTCATGAAATAGAACCTAACTAAGGTTAGGGTCGAACCCACAGAGAATACGTAGACTTTGGAGAGTTCAATTAATGCAATTTGAGTGATTAACCACTTTATCTCCCCAAGGGGGATTTTTCAATAACAAGTATAAAATAATCCTAACTAATACAAGAGTTTAACCAATATGGAGAGAAACAAGGGTTTTGTGTCCCCCCATGATTCCCTAGCTTAGTATCACCGGATAACCTAATTCTTTTCTAGTGTGTAGCATGCAAGACAGTAAGTTAAGTTCACCAAACTTTTGGTCTAGGCGAGAGGGGAATTTCACTACGTGACTTGGCCCATCTATGTAGTGTGCATTACTAACCCTTACCTATTGGTCCTAGTACAACCTCCCCTTGGCCCAGTTCAGTTGATTAGACGATAACACATTAATTAATCTTTTTTCTTATCCATTACTATCTTGTTCCAGTTAGTAATACTAAGCAGCTTGTCCACTACTAGAAAATATGCAAAACGAAGAGAGTTAATTAATATATGCATGCACACTCTCCAAGAATTATGATTTACCTAGTTTTACCTTGTTAGTTGTTCATGGTTCCCACAACTGTAGTTATGGATTTAACTACTCATGATTTGTGTAGATGCAAGACTTATGAATTTGAATAGCATAATAGAGCACTTACACAACTAATTTAAGCACAAGTAAATTCAAGATTCAATGAGAATCATAAGATTATAAGATCAAATCAAAGTACAAGTGTTTCTCAAAACTCTCCAATGTTTTCTCTATTGAATCTCACTATTTTTCTCTAACTGGTCAAATTCTCTCCCCCTTTTCTAAAAGTTAACCTAAAAACTTATTCATAATATTTATATTACAAGTCCTAAACAAAATAGGATAACTAGGTCTGCACGTTTCACGAATAACTTTACGGGCCATATTATGTTCCACGGCCCGTAATCGGGCTCTCGTACATTATTGCTGCAAAACTGGACTGATGATCTACAACACCTCTCTATGGCTCGTAAAGTGTTCTACGGCCCCTAGGGGGTTTTGTCTGATGAATATTCAGATGGTCCTTCTTCGTTGATCCTCAGGGCATGAAACATGGCCTATGACTCCTAAAATGATTCACGACCTGTTACAGCCCCTCACTAGAATAGTCCATGAAACCTCCTTCGTGGCCCGTAGAATGCTCTATGACCTGTAAAAGGTCTCGTACTTCATCAAAAATAGCAACTTTTGCATAATTCTCCCTAAATCAAGGCCAATGCTGGAATCCTGCCAATGAAACACAAAAACATAAAACCAACTAATATCGCATTGAGAATACATAAAATTCCAAGTTTTAAGCATCACAGTGCTGTATTTTGACAGAATATCAATAATTATCTCATAAAGAGGCATAAACATATACCTGTGCTAGCACATAGTTATGGGACTTGGTTACCGGACCCTTGGAGATAAACCCCCTCCCACAAGTCCTCTCCATTCTACGTCATCATCCAATAAGAATACATATACATATACATACTTTCAAATGAGGCATAAGTCATTTCAAATCCTTCAATGCATACTTAGGCTTAAAAGCCAAACATTACTCATAATCATGCATACTTAGCTCAAAAGTCAAATCATAATTCAATTCATGCATTCATCCATAGGAATAGCTCATTCACGTATATCAAAATGGTGTAAACACCCAAAGTTTGCTCAAAGAGCCATATCATAGACATTATGTGATTACATTCTTGTCATAATTAACCATACTTCATCAAAATCATATTCATAAACATACTTAGTTCATAACCCACTTCATAATCTTCATAAAAACCAATGCTCATGTATGCAAATGCCATAAATGATATGAGAATAGCATAGGCAATAGAGATTCATACTTAAATCAATAATAAGATATGAAATCCCAGTAAATCCATAAGTAAATTCACATTTAAATCACACTTTAGATTACCCATGCTTAAATCAACATTTAAAGGGGATAATGTATATTCAAATCCTCGTAATCTCTATGCAATTCAACATATTAGGGCTGAAATCACTTTAAAAACATCAATTAAATAAGTCCATATCTCAATTGAATCAAATAAATAATAATTTTAAACCCATATTCAAAGTAAGCTTAAATTTCATAAATCAAGGAGTAAAAGAGTTTAGGGTCTTTGTGGTTGAAAGGGGCCATGAATCAATCTCACATAGCTTAGTTAATTTAAGAAGAATCAAGAAGAAATTGATTGAAGAAAAAGACCGTTCTTTAAGCTCCAAGCTAATCTCCAATGGCTTACTTGGGAGAGTCTTTAAATGAGAGAATTTGAATATTCTAAGTGTGAGGAATGAATTTAAATATAGAGTAATTACTCACCTATAGACTTTTCGGGCTATGATAGACTCACCTACGAGGTTACTCACCTCATAGGGCTCATGGAGGACTTCAGGACATGCATGAAACTTATATGCAAAGAATGGGATTACAAAAGATAAATTTGCTCCCAAATCTAAAAGTGCATATGCATCATAATCAAAAACTCTTAACATACTGGTAACCACATTTGGAGCTTCTTCAATCTCTTGGAGACTATGAAGAGCGTAAAACCGATTGGTCTTTTGGGCACCTTGAATTGGACCCTTTTGGCCTTAAGGCCTTGTGCCTCCGCTCCTGTAATCCTTAGCAAAGTGGTCGAGCTTCCCACAAGTGAAGCAAGCACTTGACCCAACTAGGCATTCTCCTTTGTAAGATCTCCCACACTTAGGAAAATTGGGACTTTGGGACTTGGGAGATACCCTTTTATCCTTCCAGGGAGGAGGAGTATTGATGGATCCTTGCCCACTTTGCTTTTGGCCACTTTGGAACCAGTGACCACTACCTCTTTGGAAAGAGTAATTCCCACCTTCAACTCGATCCCTCTTGGTCTCCCTTGTCGTTTCACAAAGCTTCTCTTCCTCAATTTGTTTTGCATACATTATCAAATGAAAAATGTCCATCTCCTTGACTAACATGGTCATCTTAGACTCCTTGGAGACCATCTCGGAGACACCCGAAATAAACTTGCTCATGCAAGCCCTCAGATCCATGACCATAAATAGAGCATACTTTGACAATTCAGTGAATTTGAGGGCATACTCCCTCATGCTCATGCTCCCTTGCTTCAAGTTGATGAACTCTTGGACCTTTTCCTCCTTATGCTCGATGGGGAAGAACCAATCCAAAAAGTCACATTTGAATTCCTCCCAACTGATAAAACCTACTCCTTGACCTCTCTCATCAGCCCATTGCTCGAACCAAATCTTGGCCACTCATTTAAGTTGGTAGGCCACCAACTTGGCTCTTTGGACAGAATGCCCATCACTGCCACAACTCGATAAGTTTCCATATTAAACTCAATAGGGTTCTCTTCAATCTTCAACCCATAAAATTCTGGAGGGTTCATCTACATAAAGTCACATACTCTCATGGTCGGAGTGGGCACTTAAGGAGGAATGGCCACCTCCCTATTGGCTTGGTTGGCCAGGGCTTCTGTCAATAAAGTGAATACGGCTCGAAACTTCGCATGAGACACTCCATCGTCTTGCTGGAGTGAAGGGACTTCTTCTTTGGGAGTGCTTCGTTGATGGGGAGGCCTTTGTGGCGACATAATCTAGAAACAAGAAAAAGCCTATTATTAGTGAGCGGAAAACTTATCCAACACTAAGGCACAACATGAATAAGAAAGAAGGGAACACTTCCCTAAACTGTCTCATAGCCTCTCACTCAAGATAGTAACACGCTTTACAACCTTGAATGAGATTATGAGGAACATTTTAAAACCTCGTGCTTTGATACCAAGTTTGTAAAGACCCAATCTAGGGGCCTATTGCTCACACGGCGAATGAGATACCCATAGGCACCTCACTCAAGCAATCTAAGCATCTTAAGCATTCATAGGTATTAAATTAAAACTTTTGCAGAAAACCTAAGGGAAGGGGCTATGAGCCATGCTCGGCAATGAAGCAATATAAAAAAGCAGTGGAATAACTATAATCTATTTTTGTCCATATGGATACCAACTACATCATAAATGGATGGGAACGGTATTGGTCAATCTCCATCAAATAGAAAAGAATCTAAGATAAGGGAACACAGAAAGTAAAAGCCTCACAAGGGCCATAAATACATCGTCTAAAAATCAAAGCAAAGATACACGATAGAAGGAAAGTGGAGGTTTCCCGAACTAAAGGTTCACCATAATAAAACTACTAGTCTTGGACATCGAAAACTAGCCTCGAGCCAGTAAAGGGGTGCTTGTCCCTACATGGTTAAATCATGTAGGCAAAATATGTGTTAGTACTTTTGAATGTACTATGTATATGAAATGCAATACACGAATGAAATTGTAATGTCATCATTATTAAACATAACATATAAGGATATATAAAATAAGAGATACATAAGTAACTTTAAACATGCACAAGGAATAATGGCTCAAGATCAATATGAAACAATACGTAAGAATGCATATAATGTGAAAACAGATATCATAAGATAATAAAACTTGTGGGAATAGACCATAACTGACAGTAAGGCCATGTGAGCTACTACATGAAATCCAATGAACTCCTTCCATTAAAAGGCCTATGCGCACCTTCCGTTGGGAAAAGGGGAATCTACTTAACAAGATAGATGTCCAAAACTTAGTAATTTTGCAATTGCATCTCTTCATAATATTTGGCCTACTTGGATCCATTATCCTAGTCTATAAGGCTCCTAGGTGGCACATAGTTTGGTACATTGAGATTTAGCTTCAAGGGATTATGCCTCAAATAACAGAATGAGTCCCAACCTCTAGTCCTCTCTTTGCTAAGTCATTCCACGGAATCTTTGAAACATACTCTTAGAATCAAAGTAGAAACTATAGGAGTAGCTTGAACTTAAGAATATTTCTTAAACATCTTTTAGGGCAATGAACATCATACATATATCTTTGGTAAACTTAACTTTGAACCTCTTTATTAATGCCCTAATCATAATCATAAATCATAGGAAGCTTTCATTGAAAACAAGGTGGGCTTAGCTTTTAGCATGGAACAATCATAAATCACATAAGTCTTAGAAAATTTCTTTTAAAAGGAATATCGAAATTTCCCAACCTCTATTATATCAAAAATCATCGTGGCATCAACGTCATAGTTCAAATATGATTATATTCACTTAACAAAATAGTTTTTCAACTTCATAAGTATCATATAATAACATAAGGATTATGATATCATCATAAGCATGCACATTAAATTGAGAAACTTAAAGACAAGGTAAAAATACTTAATGGGAAACTTTATGGCCGAAAGGATATCCATAAATCAACTCACATACTTAGAGGACTAAGGAAAAATGGAATTGAAGCCTCCGGGGAAGAAACTTTGGAAACCCTAGCCTTGTTCTTGCCTAGTCTTAAGAGCCTCTTTTTACCTTAGAGAATTTAAGAGCGAAGAATGATAGAAATTAGGGCTTGAAGGCTGAAATAGATCCCTTTTCGTCTCCAAAACGACATAGTACATGAATAGAATTGTTAAATGTGATCAAATTGCCTCTTATTAAAAAATATTAGAAGCGACTTACGAAACTCGGATTAAAGATCGCAGGTCGACTTACGAGTCATAAGCGTCTTCGTCTACTGACACATCTGAAAATCCTGAACACTAACTTTGCTAGACTGAAAACCACGAACAACAGTATGGGTCGTGGAACCTTTTACAGGCTGTGGTTGGACTTGTAGAGTCCTTCCACGCTTAATCATTTTTCCTCACTTTCTTGGTCTTATCCACGAAAGATTTTCACGAACCATTTGATAACTCTAAGTTACTTTCCTGAAAACTAAAATTTTCATGTCTGGGGTCCCACTCGCGAAACTATCTACGGGTCGTCACTTGGTTTGTGGGTTATCCCACACTTGAAAACTTTTCCCCTTCCTGAAGTTCTATATTTAAGAACGAACCTATGGGTTGTATGTTGTCCAATAAACCAGACTCCAAGTTATTTTTCAGGCTAACTTTTCTGTACTCATGGCTCCTAAATTGAGGGTCATTACAAATCATCCAAATCACAATAATTAAATGTATAGAATAATTTCACAAAATCGCTCAATGAATAGCAATTACTATTAAGAGTCTCTTTAACATAAAGAATACATATAACATACCATAATTGAAGAATTGATGCTAAGCTAGCTAATCCACCAATGCTTTTCCTTTCTCCAATACCTCAAAATGTTTCAAATATATCATATATGTATATAATCTCCATAAGAATACGAATCCAATGACACCCATATTGCTAACTTTATTTTCAGCTAAAAATTGGGTCAAAAAGTCATCCCAAGCCTCGAATCTGAAATTTTTTTCGAACTATATTTACCCATAATACAATAAACTTACACATCAAATTTTAGCTGAAACATATCATTATTCGGTCGATCTCAAATTAAGATTTCATTCTAAGAATCCTATGACCATATTTTCTTAATTTAACAGAAATTATACATGTTTCTATTCTAAAAATTCTATTCATAATCTCATGAAAGTTTCATAGAAAAGACAAGAATAATTACCTTGATGCATAGAGATGAAAATCATAATTCTCTCCCTTTTTTTCTTTTTTTTCTTCCTCGTATTATTTTCCTTTCTGCGTGTGTTTGCATCTGTCTTCCCCATTGTTTCTGTTTCTTGGTTCTTTATCATAGAGCTGCGTTCACAAGCCCTTCCTTTTTCTTTTTTAATACTTTTTTTGTTTTTTTCCTATTGGGCAGCCCTTTTTTCTTTGTTTATTTATTTATTTATTTATTTTATATATTAAAAAGATAAATATTATTGACCTATTTTTAATAAGTATGGGATAAATAATATAAGGTATTAATTAAATTATTACTTTAGTCCACTAACTAAATTAATCTCTTAAAATTATCCAATCAACTAAATAATAGTTATTAATTAATCCAAAAAAACCCTTTAAAAGTTACAAGATAAATTTTTTATAACATATGAAACTCGATATCTTAAAATAACTTAATGGGTTGTTACACATATTATCTTCATAATTATTTTTAATTATTAATAAAAAGTATTAATAAATGACAAAAATAATAATTTTTTTATTTTCAGAAAATAAAATAAATATTGATGTTTCTCTCACCTTTCCTCTTCCTCCCCCTCCCCAAACCTATAATTACCATTTCTATTCCCCTTATTTTTTTCTTCTTCATATTTCTTCATACAAAACAAAGGATTATATTCAAATCTGTAAATCTGGATTAACTTTACTAGAACATCATCTTATTAGAAGAAATTAGACAAAAATTGAATGTCTCTGTGAAAAAAGATGAAAAATATTTTTTTTTAATCTTCCTCGAAGAAACTGACCAAGGAAGATTTGATTTTTCTTTATGTTTTCATCATTCAAAACTTTTAATCACATTTTTTTTACCACTTCATCCATCACTTAAAACACCATAAACCTTTTTTTTTAAATTAATGTCAATAAATCACCATCAAAATACCTTAATATATTTTAATATTTTTATTTCACAAGGACAATAAACAAATGTGACCATTAAAATATTTAATTTATCACTTTATAAATTATTGCACAATTTCATTCATAATTTGAGGAGAAAAAGAAAATGAAAAAAGAGAGCAGAAGAAACGGAGGTTAATGGGGAAGAGGTGAAAGAGAAAGAAATGGGGGGTTTGGGTGGGAACAAAAGGGGGGAGGGCTAGGGAAAAGAAAAGAGGAGTTAAATATAATTTTTAATATTTCTTTTGATCTTTTTATTTTATTTTTTCTTTTTATACTTTTAAATTTTTTTTGGTCAAATATAGTATGTCATGTTTTTTTTGTGTGTGAAATTATACATTTTTGCCAAGTCAATAATTAAGTTGTCACATAAGTTTGGTCAATAGTTAGAGGAATTTAATAAAAAGAATTATTTAGGCAGATCTTTTTTGATAAATAATTATTAATTTTAGTAATTTTTTTTGTTAATTATCATTTATAACAATATATAACAATACTATAATAAATATGCGCTTGTATTAACAGTGAATTATGCATTCAATATAAAGCATGTTATTAGTGTTTTAAAATATATTATGCTTGTTTGGTAAGAAATTGATACAATATATTATAAATATATTATCGATCAATTAAACTTATATTAGATATGTTTTATAAATTGTTAATCTGAAAAATGGCTTTTTTGAAAGAAAATTTGAAAATCGAAAATCAGTTTAAACTTAATTAATTTAAGGAAAAACCAATTCTCGAACTTCGAAAGAAAAAACAGAATCGCCACCTAATTTTAAGGATAATTAGGAAATCAATATATATTTAAAAAGACCTAACAGAAAAATCTTTTAAAATCCAAAGAAAGGGTTCGAGTTAACATTTCCATTTCAAGAAAATTTTACGCACTTGAAATGGCCGCTAAATGTGGTTATCCGACGATTAGGAAGTCTTGACTAACTCTTGATGTTGAAAAGT
Organism: Solanum ossicruentum; assembly: GCA_025774065.1. Taxonomy (NCBI): domain Eukaryota; kingdom Viridiplantae; phylum Streptophyta; class Magnoliopsida; order Solanales; family Solanaceae; genus Solanum; species Solanum ossicruentum. The sequence goes on from JAOTQR010000007.1 coordinate 9,693,861, forward strand.
TGACCAGTTTATAAAGATAGACTAATTTTGAGAGAATTGGCTAAATTTGAAAATATTGACTAAACTTGAAAGAGAATTGACTAAATTAGAAAGAGTTTGACTAAACTTGAAAGAATTTGACCAAGCTTGATTAAATTTGAAAGAAATGATTAATTTTTGCAAGGAAAATTGACGAAGTTTAAAATTCCGATATAAATAATTTCAACATTTTAAAAAAAAATCATTGATAACGAAAATTAACACAAATAAAGGCAATATTGGGGATTTTGGGGATCGATTTTGAATTCAAAATTCAAATTCGATCCTTGGGGACAAGAAATTTTTGGGATTTGTTGAAAATTCCTCAACGGATTGAAAACCTTCACCGTTGATTAAGGGATTGAGACGCGTGGATGGGGGGTCAAAAGGAGTTGTTGCGCCGCTGCTTTTGAGGAAGGAGACGTTGGTTTGTCGGTGGTTGGTCAGGTTTTGGACTTCTGCTTCGCTGGTTTTCTGGGTTCAAAGGGGTATGGAGAAGAAAGAGAAAGAGAAGAGAAGAAAGGAATTGGGGGCGCGTGGCCCCCATGCGCTGGACTTAATATTTTTAAAAAATTTTTGAATAAATTGTATATAAAAATTGAAGAAGCTGAATAGATAATTTGTTTTTGGGAGGGTAAAAATTGGGTGTCAACAGCTGTCCCTTTCTTTGGATATGATCGATGAAAGAGATCGTGGACAAAGAAACTTGACTAACTCAATTTTTAGCCTACCACATTTTCGACTTCGGGAAAACTCTTGATACGGACTATGAGAAATTATGGCCGGACCCTGATCTTGGGTTTCCTACATATCTCAGGTTGCATGAGAATTCAGGCCACTTATAGTTCAGAACGCTTGATTTTACACCCAATTCTGAAATAATACAAAAGCTATCCTAATATCGAATCATGGAGAAGTTAGAATGCTTGCAATTGAGATTTTAGGAGTAAATGTTGAAATGCAGCCGAGTTTTCAAAATTGAGCCCGTCTACATATTCTTGGACCCAAGAATCAGCTTACTTATAGTTCGACTCTATCGATTGAAGAGGAAATTCCTTATTTGGGGATGACCTCTGGTTCAGGAGGAGTGACAAACAAAATTGAATTGTGAAAAAGAGACTTGCAACATCTCAATCGTCAATGTGGAGCTTACCACATTCATAATTGAGAACTTTCATGAACATAATTTCCAAAATTCTTGGTATATCGTCACTCAGATTGGAAGATTACCTTCGGTGAGAGTTGACATTATCCGAAGGCGAAACTGAAAATGAAACTAACTGACTCACAGGAATACCCACATGCCTTCTGACAAGGGTATGGTTAGATGGTGGTGGTAGTCGCTTCGCAGCGCGTGTCCAAAGGGCTTGACGCTCCTCTTCGGACTATGTCCTAGTTCGCTGCTAAGAAAAAGTTCCACGTTGTGCTACATCCTATTTGATGGCGTCCACACCTGTGGTTTGCTTTGAGAGTTCATCCTTTCGGATGCTCTCGACATAACTAAAACAAAATGTTAGTAAAATCGTAATTTGAACTAGAGCTAGCATCTTTTACCATATTTGATATGTATTTCTTCTCTTCAGCATGATAGACAACGAATCAATATGAAGCAATCATTGTATGGCCTTTTAAGCAACTTGAAAATAGAATAGCCTTGTTGGCGATGATCATGCGATGACTCTCTCAGCAGTTGGAGAGGAAATAGCCTTCTTGGCAATGGAAATCAATGGCCTTCTTGGCGGTTGGATATAAAATAGCCTTCTTGGCAGTTAGAAATAAAATAGCCTTCTTAGCAGTGAATATACAACGACCCTCTTGGCAGTTGAAAATAAAATAGCCTTCTTACAATGAATATACAATGGCCCTCTTGGTGGTTGGAAATAAAATAACCTTCTTGGCAATGAATATATAACGGCCCTCTCGGCAGTTGGAAACAAAATAAACTAGTTCTGGATGAATAAGCAACGACCCTGTCGGTAGTTGGAAATAAATAGCCTTGTCGGTGATGAATAAGCAACGACCCTCTTGGCAGTTGGAAATAAAGTAGCCTTCTGGGAGCAGCCAAAAATAAACTGGCATTTCGGGTGCAAAGCTCTGGGTATAAGTGAATGGCGCTCCAGGCACAACGCTCTGGGCGCGACGCTCTGGGCGTGACACTCTGAGCTCGAATAGAATGGCGCTCTGGGCACGGTGAATATGCAACAACCCTCTAGGAAGTTGGAAATAAAATAGCCCTGTCGGCAAATATTCAACGACCTTGTCAAATATGCACTGACCCTCTTGGAAATTGTTCTGGCATAAGCTGGAAAATAAACCTGGTTCCTGGTATAAACTAGAAAATAAACTAGTTCCTGACATAAACTGAAAAATAAACTGGCGCTCTAGGCGCAACTGGAAAGTAAATGGTACTCTTGGCGCAACCGGAAGTAAATGACGCTCCGGGTGCAGCGCTCTGGGCGCAAGTGAGTGGCGCTCTGGGCGCAGATAGAATGGCGCTCTGGGTGTAGATAAAATGGCGCTTTGAACGCGGATAGAATGGCCCTCTGGGTGCAGATAGAATGACACTCTGGGCACGGTGCTCTGGGTATGACGCTTTGGAAGCAAATAGAATGGCGCTCTGGGCGCAAATAGAATGACGCTCTGGGAGCAGATAGAATGACGCTCTGGGCGCAGCACTCTAGGCGCAGATAGAATGTAAATGGCGCTCCGGGCACAGATAGAATGAACCTTACTATGAGTCTCCACGATGTATGATAAATGACTCTCCACGACACATGATAGATGACTCTCCGCGATACATGATAAATGACTCTTCGCGATGCCTGATAAATGGCTCTCTGTGATGTATGATAAATGACTCTCCGTGATGCATCATAAATGACTCTCCACGATGCATGAAAAATGAACCTTTCCGTTTCTCTCCGTAATGCAAATGAACCTCTCTATTTCTCTACATAATGCAAGATAAATGATAAATTACCAGGGATTTGAAAAGGGCCAAACTATTTACGCCTCAGCTGTTACCTTGTGGATAAACTTGCAAAAATTTCCTACAACCACAGAGAATTTCTTAGTTTCAAAAGTGAACTAATCTTTCATAAATGGTTGGGGGTTTTAAGCGAGACGGAACTGTTCACGCCTCAATTATTGTCTTGTAGATAAAACTTGTGAAAATTTTCCTGCATCCACAGAAAATTTCTTAGTTTAAAACTGATCTGTGTTGATTGCTGGGGATTTGAGTGAGACAGAGTTATTCGCGTCTCACTGTTCTCTTGTAGACAAGACCTGCAAAATTGACCTACATCCACAGAAAATTTCTTAGTTTTAAATGAATTGACCTGCGATAATTGATAATGACCTGAGTGAGGCGAAACAATTTATGCCTTGGTTGGTCCTTTGGGGGATAAGACCTGCAAAACGTTCTCTTGCAAAAAATTTGCCTGCACAAAATTTCCCTGCAAAAATCTCTCTGAATCCACAGAAAACTCTTTAGTTTCAAAATGAATTGGTTTTTTGACAAATTATTGGTAACTTTAGTGCTTTAGCTGAAAAATTTCCCTGCATCTAAGAAAATTTCTTAGTTTCAAAATGAATTAACTTTTGACAAGTTATTGGTGACTTGAGTGAGACGGAACTATTTATGCCTCGGTCGTTCTCTTGTAAAATTTTCCTGCATCCACAGAAAATTTCATAGTTTGAAAATAAATTGATCTTTGACAAGTTGTTGATGACCTGAGCGAGATGAAACTATTTACGCCTCAATCGTTCTCTTGCGAAAATTTTTCTGCATCCACAGAAAATGTCTTAGTTTCAAAATAAATTGATCTTTGTTGAATTGCTGAGGATTGAAGTGAGACGAACTATTTACGTCCCAACTATTCTCCTATAGATGAGACCTGCAAAAAATTTTCCTGCATCCACAGAAAATTTCTTAGTTTTAAAAATGAACTAATCTGTGTTGATTCTTCGGTCTTTTGCTCCTCGTCTTGTCCTCGATGAATTGGTTTGAGTTCCCATCACTTGACAACATGTTCGGCTTTTGACATCAATTCCTTAGTGCGCCGTGGTTGTCTCTGAATTTTTATCAAGCTGTGAATCCTTAAGGCACCTTTTAGACTTTTACGATGCTTAGCGAAATTTTGAGGATAACCTCAAAATTTCTGCCCAGTTTAGATGTTGTCACGGATTGCCAGCTAATCAGAAGTACTTTGAGAATTTTTGAGATTTTTCTCAAAATTTCTGTCCCAGATGAAGTTTTATCGTGTTTTAAACTTCAATTCTTTGTAGAAGACTTCTTTGTTTAGAATTTTTTGAGTTCCTCTCAAAAATTCTATCCCAATTTCCTTTCTGGGAGCATGACCGAGCCGTTGTGGCGCTTATGCATCCCGTTGAGTCAGGAATCAGGTCAAACGTAGTTCCAAACGGACTCTAGGCCTGGTGAAATTAGGATGATCATCCAACTTTTATCAACATATATCAATTCCAAATTACCTTTCAAATGGAGAATAACTCAAAAGATAATTTTGTTAGTCCTTATTCATGCAAAATATCTCACAGAAGAATAAACACACAATAGTTGCATTGTTTGAAGACATACTAACCCATGAAGATATGAAAATGACCGAAGTAGGCAAAAGGTTGCCTATTTAAATTCAAGATTTGTGAATCAGGAATATGTTTTGACAATATCTCCTCACATTTTCAAATTGATGATTCTTTTTGTAAGGAAGGATGACGAAGAAAAATAAATTTTTCTAAAATGTGGGATCGAGCCTTGAAAGGCTGCCTATGTATCTCACGGAGGAGAAATCAGGCCCACGTAGTTCGGAACTTGAATTGAAAATTTTGCCTTTTGTTAAATGAAAGAGTAAACTTTAGAGAGTGGGTTCAATTTTGTTGAGAAACTTGAGATTCGAAAAGTATTTGGGCGCATATTTGATAGTGACTTGATTTATATGCTTAAGGGTTTATAGAAAACTTCGAAAAGGAGTGGACTAGCAGATTTCAAACAAAACAACATAATCACACAAACAGTTATATCATGTAAACAGATATTGCGTGCTCTAAACAAATATGTGACCCTTTTGTGCCAAGGGTGGGCCTAACGATTTGAAGGATACATACGCAGTTAAAACGTTCCGTTGCCCCAAAAACATTTATACAAGCCTTATAAATAAACTTAATAGGGATACATAATATGGGAAAGGAATACAAAAATAATCAGTCCCATGCTGGGGTACAGTCCTAAACTAGATCTTTGTGGACGATTTCTTCTTCTTGGACTTCTCGGTGTTTCTGAACGTCTTTGGATGTAATATCATATAAACAATATGTGTTATTAAAATAAGCTCCCAATCCTGAGATATAAAGGTTCGTCAAACGACATCTACATCCTTCAAATATGAACACATAAGTATGATTGTCCATTTGGGTTGGGGGCCACTTTAGACTCAAGGTGGTCTTTCTAGTGGGCCCAACACGCCTTATGTATTAGGTCATCCTAGGCCAATGCTTAGAAATAGGGATTTGGCTTTGCTCTATCCTAGGTGTCCAAGAGTGGCTTTTGAATGGATCGAGTACCCAGACGGACGACTTGAACTGGAAATTCATGACAATCATTGCACGAAGTCGTAAATTGTCACTTATTTCGAAAAGGGGTAAGTATATGAAAATCCGGCTGCAGGATTGCAAACCATCTTTCCAAATACATAAGATACAATAGGAAGTGCCATGAAATGCAAATGACAGTTTAATATCAAATTTAAACAAATAAAGCAATTAAGAAAATATAACTAAACAAATCAAAT
>JAOTQR010000007.1:9699785-9712094 GCA_025774065.1 Solanum ossicruentum
ACTCCCGCGCCTCAAACGGATTAAATTTAAGACATACATCAATCCCAACAATTAATAATTAATCTTAGGAAATTTTGGGGTTTAACATAATCAAACAACCTAATCTAATGGTTAAAACCTAATTAAAATCCCCAGTAGAGTCGTCATTTCTGTTAATCCGAAAAATGGCTTTTTTGAAAGAAAATTTGAAAATCCAAAATCAGTTTAAACTTAATTAATTTAAGAAAAATCAATTCTCAAAATTCGAAAGAAAAAACAAAGTCACCACCTAATTTTAAGGATAATTAGGAAATCAATATATATATTCAAAAAGACCTAACAGAAAAATCTTTTAAAATCCAAAGCAAGGGTTTGGGTTCACATTTCCATTTCAAGAAGGTTTTACACACTTGAAATGGTCGCTAAATGCGGTTATCCGATGATTAGGAAGTCTTGATTAACTTTTGAAGTTGAAAAGTTGACCAGTTTACAAAGATTGACTAATTTTGAGAGAATTGGTTAAATTTGAAAATATTGACTAAACTTGAAAGAGAATTGACTAAATTTGAAAGAGTTTGACTAAACTTGAAAGAATTTGACCAAGCTTGATTAAATTTGAAAGAAATGATTAATTTTTGCAAGGAAAATTGACTAAGTTTAAAATTCCGACTTAAATAATTTCAACATTTCTAAAAAAAATTCATTGATAACGGAAATTAACACAAATAGAGGCAATGTTGGGGATTTTGGGGATCAATTTTGAATTCAAAATTCAAATTCGATCTTTGGGGATAAGAAATCTTTGGGATTTGTTGAAAAAATCTTCAATGGATTGATAACCTTCACCATTGATTAAGGGATTGAGACGTGTGGATGGGGGGTCAAAAGGAGCTGCTGCACCGCTGTTTTTGAGGAAGGAGATGTTGGTTTGTCAGTGGTTGGTCGGGTTTTGGACTTCTGTTTCGCTGGTTTTCTGGGTTCAAAGGCGTATGGAGAAGAAAGAGAAAGAGGAGAGAACAAAGGAATTGGGGGCACATAGCCCCTGCGCATAATTTTTAAATTTTTTTTAAAAAAATATATTGTATACAAAAATTGAAGAAGTTGAATAGTTTATTTGTGTTTGGATGGGTAAAAATTAGGTGTCACCATAAATAGTTCTTTGCAATATGAATAAAATTATATTGTAAGTATTTAATTATAATAAATTATTATTATTATTATAAATGATAAATATTTTCTTAATTTAATATATCTACATAAATTCCCTAATTTAGTACGTTGAGTTTTCACGGAGTTTAAATGTTGAATTCGCACAAAATCAAGTAGAAGAGTTGAGATTACGAACTCATAGAAGTATAAGTTTCATTGGACCATTTTGCCTATATTTTCATCTTTCCTTTTTCCTGAAGGGGCAACTTATATAAGAAAGGAAAAACATTAGTGCAGAAGGAAGCATGAAATGGGTAGAAATTAGAATTATAGTCGCTCCTTCTTCATCAATCCCAGAAGATGATTGCTCCAGAGGAACCCAGGAACTCCATGCTTTGAAGAAATCGAACCCTGTTTGCGTTGGTTCTTCATCTTTCCCATGGTGAAATCCGGCGTTGGTTCTTCATCTTTCCCATGGTGAAATCCGAAAATATGAAGTCAAATTCATCCAAGTTACCCCAGAAGATCCACCCCTCTAATGATCCATCTGAATTCAACCCTCTTTCCTATTCCCTCGAAAAGTTTCGCCTCTACGAAACACGAGCAGTACGTTACATTTTCACTTCCTTTCTCTTAATTTTTTTTTTGAGAAAATCCAATTCCTCGTGGTAACCCCCAATTCATGGTTCTTGTATTTTTATTTATTGTTCCAATGAAAACCCAAATGGTATTGTTTTTTGATTGATTCCATATTTTTTTGTTTTTGCAGAGGTTTTATTTAATAGGGAGTGATAGGAATAAGCAGTTCTTCAGAGTGTTAAAGATTGATAGAATGGAGCCTTCAGATCTTAACATAAGTGAAGACCCAGTTGTGTATCCCCCTCAGGAAGTAAAAAGCTTACTTCAACGGATTGATGAAGGAAATAGAGCTACTGGAGGCTTGAATTTTGTGGCTAAAGTTTATGGCATTGCTGGTTAGTCTTTGTTTGAACTGTCTTGCCTGTTATAGTTATTACTAGGAATTTTGTGCTAACTTGATGGATTTGTTTAGGTTGCATTAAGTTCTTGGAGTCATATTATCTTGTATTAGTGACAAAAAGGCGACAAATTGGATGTATATGTGGTCATGCCATATATAGTATAGACGAGAGCCAAATTATTACAATACCTCATGTCTCAGTCCAAACTGATGTTGCTCATTCGAAAACTGAGTTAAGGTAAGTAGTTTATTTGGTTGAATCTTTGGAATAAGCTTTTTCTGCAGACTGTTTATATATCTTTTGTGCTAGTGATTCAGTTTCCTTTCTTTTAATTTCTTAATAGTAAATGTTGAAACTTTTTAAAGTATACTCGGAGAGGTTGTTAAGTTTCTATTTGTTTCTTGGATGTTTTGATTTATGGGTCATTTCAAATCCATCTGCAACATACTATTTGGGTTTTAATAATTTTATAGTGCCAAGATGTTGTAAAAATGTACAAAAAGGACCATGCTCTTTAAGGAGTCCATGAAGTCCATAATAATTTCTGTATCATTACTGCACAAAAATGTCAAACAACTATTAACACGTACTTTATACTGTGCGAAGCCTCAAATTTATCCCTGAGCATCTGGGGTTGCATAGCCTCACGATTCCCCTAAAAAAGAAAATCTATGATTGGTCACTTCCATGCAGTCCATATTATGCTTGCAGGATCAGTTCTCCAAAAAGTTTACCTTCTGTTGTTGATCTTTTTCCCTTGTTAGCTTTCAAAATTATCCTTCAGTTATTGCAGCATACTTTACTGTACTACAAATCAGTTCAAGAATACGCACCAAGTCTGTTAGGTCAAGAAAACTTCCATTGCTATGATCCCTTTAGAGATAAATTTTCCTTAAAAATAATGACGCACAACCGTATGCAACTGTTGTATCCAACATGATGGTGCTTGATCATCACTGAGTTTAAGATGTTAGTTTTACATTAGTGGTAATGGAAAAATACATTAAAATAGTAAACTGGAAAGTTAGTCTGGAAAAGAGCTTCATTAGTTAAACAAATTTGAATATTTGTAAGTTGTAAATACTTTTTGCCTTTCTCAACAAATAAAAATAAAATGAAATTGTATAGAATAATATATTGCTTAAATAGTGTTAAATTTTTGGAGTGTCCAAGATAGAAAGAGTATCATGTAAGTTTGTATGGAGAAAATAAGTCACTGGTCATTTTTTATTCCTGTTTCCATTTTGAAATGTTCATATTTCTATTTTGGTATCTTTTCCTTGTTTGATTTTTTAAGGTGACTACTTTTGTGTCTGGTACAGATATTATGAAGAAATCATCATTGCTTTTTGTGGATTTGTTTTCACTTGACTTGAATTTGTTTATGTTTATTTGCTAAAATATTGTGCCCTTTGCTTGATGTAGTGAACAAAATTTTGGCCCTCAGATTGATTCGTGCTGACTAACTTTCAACAACTGCAGGTACAAGAAGCTTTTGTCCAGTGTTGACTTGACAAAAGATTTTTTCTACAGTTACACCTATCCTATAATGCGAAGCTTGCAGAACAATGTCCTGTCTATGGGTGAGGATGGGATGCCTTATGACAATATTTTTGTCTGGAATAGTTACCTAACACATACAATTCGATCAAGATGCAAGAACACAATGTGGACAATTGCTTTAGTTCATGGGCACTTTAAGCAGGTGTTTCCTTACTTTTCCATTTCATTTTTTTAATAACCGAGTAGGTGATGGGCCACTTCTCTACCTTCTCCACTTAATACTAGGCTTTTTTTTCTGAGGTAGGGTGCGAAGTGCACCTAACCACGCATCACATGTTGTGCTCTCAGCACTAGATGAAAGCCGGGAGAAAAACATTAAGACTTACTTTAACATTACGTATGCTGTTTTTTATCTGTTGATATCTCTAGTTACAAGCATATTGAATTTGATCACTCAAGCTTAAAATAGCCATACTGATATCTCTGGTTACAAGCACTTAGGATTCAGTGCTCAATCTTAAACTCTCTCTAAGCCCCCTGCTTGTTGCTCCGTCAGTTTTTTTTTATGATTTTCATATGCAATCTTGCTGCAGTTTTTTGTTTGTAGAGCACGTAAATTGGTCATTTTTAAAGGGAAAATTAGCATGTTTTATCTTTTTGTATTATCTCGTTTAATATATGTGTTTAAAGCTGCTTCACATTAATTGATAATGTGAAGCTGCCACCAGGTGGTTGGAGCTTCCAATCAAACTAAAGGTGAAATGATTTATGTTCAAGGAGTCCTCGGTGAATGATAGGCAAAGGCTGCTCAGTAGGAAATGAATATCAAAGATTATATTATAAAAAAATTACTAAATACTTTTTCTTGCATCTGATTCAAAGATAGCTGATTATAATTACAGTGACATGCGCTGTACCTAAGTGTGGCCTAGTGGTCAATGATGTGGGTTGAGAACCATAAGGTGTTAAGTTTAAATCCCAAGCGAAGCCTTAGTGGATAGAGTCACTTGATATCTAGATTATAATTACAGTGACACAGGTTGTACCTAAATGTGGCCTAGTGGTCAATGATGTGGGTTGAGAACCATAAGGTGTCAAGTTTAAATCCCAATCGAAGCCTTAGTGGATAGAGTCACTTGATATCTAAGTCACCTGGTGCTTGTGTTGTATGGAAATAGAAAACATCAAGCTGGTGATGATAATAAAATATAAGTACAGTGACATGGGTCAGCTTGTGTAATCCCCTCTTAACTACTATCATATAAAAATAGTCGGTGATTATATTTGAATCTCAAATCGCTGTGGATTTTAATCTTGGTAAACCCTGGGATATGATTTGAAGTCTATTCAATTTATGGTAGGCTTCGGAAGATTAGGAATACTAAAGGAAGTGCCTCCTCTTGTAAAAAAAAAATTAGCAGAATTTAGAAAAAGAGAGTACAAAAGAATTGGTATGGAAGATTCGGGCCATAGGATAACTCTTTTCTTTTACACTTAAAATATTAAGTTGTATATGTACTTAAATTTGTGGATGAATATAGTTGAGTGTGTTTACATGTACAAATAAATGAGTTTAGTATGTATAATTTTTGTGTTCAATCCATTGAACTAGTCTTTATGACAAGGACATAACCATGAGACAAATCCATTTCCCTTATAAAAACTCTTTTGAGGAAATACCTCAGGAATATTAGGTCCAAATCAGTGTAGTTATTGAAATGAGGTTTTGACTAGTTGCCTCGAGTGGTTCTTTGAAAATGAGACTTCTACCTGCTCTCTTCACACTTATGGACCAAATGAAGTGCATAAGGATGAGAACGGTGAAGTGTTTGGTAGAAGATGTAAACATTAGATAGAGATAACAAAATGTTTTCCATAAGCTCTTATGTGAAGAAGGGGACAGGGATATCATGTTGGGGGAATTAGAGCATTTCGAGAGTCGGGGAGATTTTGGGTAATGTTGGTGCATAAAACCTGTAGAGGTTGAGGGCACTATGCATTGATGATGAGAATTATTGGGCTAGACGAGATCCTAGTGGGTTTTTGGAAGAACACATGCAAGGCATGTATGGAGTGGTTAATTGAGTTGTTTAATGTCATATTTAGGATGGTTAAAATGTTAGATGAATGTAGGTGGACTACAATGGTTTAAGAACAATAGTGATAATCAAAATTGCTATAACTGCAGGGTATATCAAGCTTTTAACTCATGCTGTGAAAGTTGGGGAGTGGAGGGTAAGGATGAGGATTAGGAGGAGTGCGTCTATTTTAGAGAACTATTTTGGATGCATATTGGGATGATCAACTACAAAAGTCATTCATTCTATAGGAAGATTGTTGAAGCAGTATATAGATAGAAAAAAGATTTATGCTTGGTGTTCTTCTACCTTGAAAGGCTTATGATAAAGTCCCTACAGAGGTTTTCTCAGAGATATTTGGAGTTTAGAGGTGTTTTGTGGCTTACATTTGGGTAATTACGGAGCCAAAACACGGGTTAGGATATTCGGAGGTGACTAAGAACATTTCCCGATCGTAATGAGATTGCATCAAGGGTCAACCCCTAGCCCGTTCCCATTTTACTTAGTGCTGGATGAATTGATCAGACATATTCAAGGGGAAGCACTGTGGTGTGTGTTATTTGCATATGACATAGTATTGATTGATAAGACTGGTAGTGGTGTTAACAATATGATGAAAGTTTAGAGGTACGCTCTAGAATCTAAAGGTTTTATGTTATGAAGTACTAAAACTGAACACTTGGAGTATAATTGCAGTGATGTAACACATGAAGTAGAGGTGGAAGTCAAGATCGATGCACACATCATAACTAAGAGAGGAAGTTTCAATTATCTTAGATCAATAATCCAAGGAGACAAGGAGATTGACAGTGACATTACATATCGTGTTGGAGTAGATTGGGTGAAAATGGAGACACACTTCATGGTAGTGTGCATTAGGAATGGTCCCAAGTCTTAAAGATAAGTTCTTCAGAATGGTGGGAGCAAATTGCGTGAAATGGAGACTTACTTAGTGGTATTGTGCAATAAGAATGATTCGCTAAGTCTTAAAGGTAAGTTCTATAGAATAGTGGTTAAACCAACATTGTTGTATGGGTTTGAGTGCTGGCTAGTCAAGAACAAACACATTTAGAAGATGAAGTTAGCAGAGATGAGGATATTCTGATCTATTTATTGGTATACTAGGAGATATGATTAGGAATGAAGTTATATGGGACAAGGTAGGAGATGCCTTTGCGGCAGACAAGATGAGAAAAGCGAGACTGAGGTGGTTCGCACATGTGAAGAGGAGGTGCGCAGATGTGCTAGTAAGAAGGTATGAGAGGTTGGCTATAGCAGAAATTAGGAGAGGTAGAGGTAGGCCAAAAAAACTAGGAGGTGATTAGAGAAGACATGACACAACACCATTTTACTAAGGACATGACTCTAAACAGGAAAATATGGAGGTCATTGATTATGGTAGAAGGTTAGTAGGTAGCCGGGTGTTTTCACTAAAGTTGCTTGGACTCAAGTGTGGGTGTGGGTGTTCGATACAGGTGTGGATTTAGAGGTCGGATTCTCTATGATATAAAAATTTAGGGATTTGGATCATGTATGGATACGGGTGTGGAGATTTGGCTAAAAATAATTCAAATGTTTAAAAATAGATTTGTAAAAACTAAATATGAGATTTTACATGGAAAACTTGATGAGAAAATATTGATCAAGAGGAGAATCCTTGAAGGGGATAAAAGGGAAGGGAGTGACAATAGAAATTTATATATACAAGTTATTTTATTTGCTTCAATTTCAATTTTATTTTGATTACAAAGATATCATTAAATTTTTCTAGAATTTCTCCCTCGAATTTGGTCAAAGTACCTAAAACTGGTTGGCCAGATTGGATACGGATCCCACACCTATGTCATGTCGATGGGTGTGTCACCAGAAGTGACGAGTCCTCGCAACATAGATTTTCGCACTTAATGTGAGAGAGGTAGGGGCTATCTGCCTCCTCTCTTTTTAGGAGTATTATTTAGTACATAGTCTCTTATTTATCAGTATTACTTATTTTTGTTGCATTTGTATGATACTCTTTTTCTATCATATTTTTCTCGCAAATCTTGCTTCGAAAGCTTTCCTTTTGAGCCAAGGGTCTATTGGAAACCACTCTACCCCCACAAATGTAGGGGTAAGATCTGCATATATCTTACCCTCTCCATACTCCACTTGTGATCTACACTAGGCATGTTTTTATACTGAGTGGTGGTTAGATCGACTATTTTATGGGGTGGAGTGGTGGCTAGTCAAGAACTCTCATATCCAAAAGATGCTTGTGGCTTAGATAAGCATGTTGAGTTGGATGTGTGGACATGCCAGGAGAGATAAGATTAGAAATGAAAATATTTAGAAAAAGGTAGGATTGATTCCCATGGAAGATAAGATGCAAGAAGTGAGGCTGGAGGATGGTTTGCACACGTGAAGAGATGTGCATATCCCAAGTTAGGAGTTGTGAGATATTGACGAGAGTAAGCTTAAGGAGGGGTAGAGGTAGGCCTTAGAAGTATTGGAGTGAGTTTATTAGGTAGAATATTTAGCTCACTGAGGACATGGCTCAAGGATTTAGAATACAACATTAGTTAGTAGTTGGGCATATTTTCATTCCCTTTCCTAGAGTTAAAAGTTAAGTATTATTCCTTTCTTTCCCTTAATTTTTAGATTTCTATCGCTACTTCTTGTTTTTCCTTGGTATCTTATTTTCTGGTTGTTGTTTCTGTTTGTTGCTATTGCTCGTTTTCATTGTATGTTCAGCCGAGGGTCTTTCAAATACATCCTCTCTACCTTCTCAAAGGTAGATGTGAGGTTTGCGTACACTCTACCCTTTCCAGAGCCACTTGAGGGATTACACTGCATTTGTTGTTGTAATATATCCCTTTGACAAGAGTATTTCTAACCAGTTGATGATAATTTGTTCGGCCACCTAATATCTAGCTTTTGCTTAATGGTTGCAGACTAGGCTATCAATATTTGGAAAAGACTTCAGTGTTTCTCTGGTCTCTAGACGTTCTCGACACTTTGCAGGAACACGGTAGGCAAACTGCCCTTTCTTTTCTATTTCCTCTCATAATTTGCTGAAGTTGTTCTTTTGTATTGACTAACTGTACAAACTAAGAAGTTGTAAAAAAAAAAAAGGAAAGATCTTTGCTCCGCATGGGTAGAAGAAAAGTGAAATAGAAGACAGTAACCTGTCTGAGGAGAAGTTAAGCGAACGTGGTCAATTTGCTTACTTTTCTATTTATCTCTCAGTTTCTATTGGGTTTTCCTGCTGCGAGTTGCTTGAAACTTATTACTCCCTTTGTCTGATTTTATGAGACACTATTACGGTTTGGACAGTCAAAGGAACATTTCTAGGAATGTGATTTTTGCATATATACTTTAAATATTTTGAAGTGTTAACTATTGCAACTCATATTACATTTTATGAAGATCCTAACTATGTAACTTTTATTTCAAAACACTTGAAGATTCTAACACTGAAAATTCGATAGTTTGGCCCTCATACTGCTAATGGTGTCGCATAAAGCGGCATGGAGGGAGTATTAAGCCAATATATGCTGCTAATGTTTGAATGAACATAAATATATGTGCTTATCAGCTAACAAGTTTCACGTGTCTAGACTCTGGAGGACTGATTTTAGAATCTTATGTCTAGAGTGGCTTAAATTGTGTTGTATCAAATTGTAAGATGGCTTAAGATCAGATCTAATTACACTTCTTTCTTGGTTTAATTAGTAACTTGCTCACAATATTTGTTCTATGTATTAGTTGGGATAAAAATTTTTTTTTGTTTATTATTATTATTATTATTATTATTATTTTTTGGATAATGGTAACAGTTAGGACTGCGCGTACCCACACCCCAACCCCGCATTAGTATGATATTGTCCCCTTTGGGCCAAGCCCTCACGGATTTGTTTTTGGGCATATCCCAAAAAGCTTCATACTAATGGAGTTGGGTGAGCACTTTTATATTGGTATATTTCTTCTTCTCATTCGATGTGGGATGGGTTTGTCATATCCAACAATCCTCCTCCTCAAACCAAGGCTACACAATTTGATTTGCTAATCATCTTGCACCGCCACTACCAACCAGTGGGACACGCCGCTTGACCACCACTTTGCCAAGAAGACTTTCGACACAAGACATCCCTACAAATCTCTGGTCCTGTCGTCGTCACACCGGGAAATTCTCACAAGACACAGTCCACTAGTCCGATATACCCGAACCTAGGCTCTTATACCATTTGTTAGGATCGATAGGAATCAAGTGTTTATGCGGCAGCTAGCAAAAGCAACCTCGAAAGATCATGAGTATGAAGATAAATGAGAAACACTAAGAGACACAATAATTTAACGTGGTTCGGTCAACCGACCTAAATCCACAGGAGGAGATGAGCAATCCACTATATAAAAGAGAGTACACAATATCGAGAGAAATATCCTCACCAATTTACTCGGAATGCAAAGAGGTTCACACAAGCGTTAACACAACACTTATGACCCACCATTTCTCTCCCTACACAAAACTCTCAAGCCCGTATGTTATAGAATAGGAATAGGTAAATACAATTCTTATTAGAATAGGAATAGGAATAACAATAGTATATAGAATCCTACTTGGAAAAGGATTGTATTATAGTATCCTAGTTGGAAAAGGAGTCTAATATAATATCTATAAATAGAGTCTCAATGTAATAATGTAGATACAACAATTCAATAATATTCTTCTCTAATATTTCTCACATGATATCTGAGCTTCTATGGTCTTGGTAGAAAATCAAAGAGCTTTCGCTGCGGCGGACGAGTATGACTCATATATGTCGCCCGTCCGGCCAATGATTATGTTAGCGAAAAAAAAAGATTAGGTCACTGTGTGTCAATTTTCGGTGACTTTTTAGGGTTGTTTTGTGTCAACCCGCATCTATCAGTGTTTGTGTAGCATCGTGCCATCATGCCACACCGTGCCATCATGCTGCACCGTGCCATCTTTCTGGTTGAAACTTCCTTTCAAGAAATTGAAAACCAGATAGTTTCTAGTGACCGCCAGGCTGGTGTACGTCATTATTTTGTTTTTTCTTGAGTGTTTCTTCCAAAAAACTAAAAAAATCAGACAGTTTCTAGTGACCGCCAGGCTGGTGTGCGTCGTTCTTTTGTTTTTTTTGAATGTTGTGCAAAACCAACACCACCACGAGGTACAGACTACTCGGCGACCAAACCCCAGTAAGCTCCTTCGAGTCTTATTGATTCACGCGCCCTCATGCGCCGGTGGAAGTGTCGGATCTGCGCCTCCACGCGCCGGCGTATGTGATTGTTTTCGGCAAGATGTTTTTTTGATTCTTTTCCCAGCAGGGTCGCCTCTTTATTCTGAGACTATCTGTGTAATTTTTTTCCCAGATCCGATCGCCTAAATTAAAGTTCCGACAATTTCAAGCAATTTCCGGCGAGTTTCCAGTATTCTAGTTTTTCGGCATCCTTGTTTGTAGTTTTTTTTCCCTCAGGGAGGTCGCCTCTGCATTCCGAGGTAGACTACATATATTTTTTAATTTTTTGATTGATTTTCAGTGACTCATCAAATCTAATTTGCGTAGGGTCGTTCCATCAAATCGGTTACTACTAGAGTTTGATTTTAAAGATGTCCTTTGGAATCGATATGTTTGGCTCCAAAGGTACAGGAATAGGAAGTTCTAATCGTATGATCACTTCAGAACCATTACTGGCTAGTTCCAACTACTTAGCATGGGCTTCAGAACCATTACTAGAGCAACCACCTGATTTTGCTGCTCAGGGGGAGTTTGGTAGCCTTGAATGTCATTTGGTAGACTTGTATGTTATTTGTGTAACTTCCTTTGTAGTATGAATCAGTCTTCTGAGCTTGGTTTGGGAAGTTTAACACTGTAATTGAATAACTTATCACATTGTATTTTGTGGACATTGATCAAATCCAGTATTTCATGAGAAGACTAAGCACACTGAGATTGATTGTGTCAATTTTGTGAAGTCGAGTGATCAATTTGCAGATATTTCAGCAAGCTCTTTATTGATCCTCGTATTAATTATATTTGTAACAAGCTAGGTACAGATGACGTGTATGCACTAACTTGAGGGGGAGTGTTATAGAATAGGAATAGGTAAATACAATTCTTATTAGAATAGGAATAGGAATAACAATAGTATATAGAATCCTACTTGGAAAAAGGATTGTATTATAGTATCCTAGTTGGAAAAGGAGTCTAATATAGTATCTATAAATAGAGTCTCTGGTTTATCAGTAAATTGGAGGAAAAGTAGTATCTTTCCAATTAAAGAAGTCCCTCAACTTCAAAGCCTGGCTAGGATATTAGGGTGTAGAACAGCTTCCTACGACTTTACTTGGGCATGCCACTAGGTCACAAACATAAGTAACTAGAAATTTGGGATGGAATAATTGAAAAGACAGAAAAAATTGGCCAATTGGAAAGCTCAATATATCTCTCTAGGGGAGAGAGTCACCTTGATAAACTCAGTATTGGACTCTCTTCCAACTTATGTTATGCCTTTATTCCCTATACCTGCCAAAGTGGAAGAAAGACTTGACAAACTGAGAAGAGACTTCTTGTGGGTAGGGAATAAGGAAGGGAAGGGCTTGCATTTAGTCAAATGGC
>JAOTQR010000007.1:9712194-9740509 GCA_025774065.1 Solanum ossicruentum
CCATCATGCATTTGGTGGTCTATCTGGAAAGAAAGAAATAGCAGATGCTTTCAAAACCAGGCTAATTCAATTGAGAAGGTCAAGTGGAACTGCTTGACTACTTTTTATTTTTGGTGTAAAGAAGGGGTAGAAGAAGCTGCACAAATTTTAGATTTTATAGGCTCTATAATCTATTAGCTTTTTTGTTGTTTTTTTGTTTTTTCTCTTGTTGGAACCAGTTTTTGGAGGTCTCAAGCATATCCTTAATGCTGAGGAATACAACATTACCTTTCTCAAAAAAAAAAAAAAACAATTCAATAATATTTTCCTCTCGTATTTCTCACAGTAACTGTAGTTGGGATAAGCGTTTTTGATGTCAAGTAATAGGGTATTTCACTTTTCAGCAAGGTGGACACTGTTAAATTTCAGGTTTAGTTTTCTTGGGGCTCAAAATTTAATTTCGTCAATGCTTTAGCTTTGGTATCAGCTTCTTTTTTAAGTTTGTCTTTTTACGTCTACGAGAGTATAGTGATACACTTATATTTGATCTTATAATCTATCAATAACTGCTTGGATCATTCTGTGCATTCCATATCTGGAGGGAAACTTCTGTGAGGTGTTATTAGGTTTCCTGAGTTATTTGAGACAATAGAATGGTCGATCATCAATTTCATTGTGAGAGTTTATCATAGTTATTCAAAAATTGAAAAAGATAATTACTACATGAGATAACGGATAAGATAACAGAGAGAATCTTTCTTCCTAAATGTTGAACTATGACCCTACTTGTTCGGATGGGTGTTCACCCAAAAGTGTTCCCAGACTCCAGGCTTACATCCGTAAGTAACTTAGTGCAACATGTAATATTTGACCGAGAGGATTCCGCATAATCAGAGAGATTCTTCAGCGAAAAGAAAGATCAAGTGATAAAGAACAAAGAAAGAAAGCTAAAAGTAAAGACCCCAGGCCTGGTTTGCGGTTCCGTATGATTAATGGTGTAACTGAACACTATATTCTATTGGTACTCCAAGATGGGTCTATGGATTTACTTGGTGACGTAGATGATATAATTAGCATGTGTAGTGCTCAGTCGGGGTTGGCTAAATTGAATCATCTAGTCCCATACTTTCAAGCCAAGAAACTTTGGTAGATTCTGTACTTTTTGGGTATTAAAGTTTCCTTGTCAACATCATACATTGTTATTTTACTGAAGAAAGTATTCTCTAGTATATAAAGATGACGATTGCAGGTCTGATGCCACTATTGTGTTTTCAAGTGTTAATCTTCTTCCTGTTTCTGTAGCCTGCGCTCTCAGTCTCGGTATTGCAATCTATCTAATTTAGTTTTTCATGGCATGTATCATAAGATTCTATTTGTATTGGAAAGCAAGATGAATCTTAATGGAATAGGTAGACGAAATACCAGGAGAGGTCCCCCTTCTGTTGTCTTTTACTTGAAAACCTATCTGGAACCATAAGGCTCTTCCTGGAGTTGACTTTTCTGTTGTGACTGCTCCAGAAGAGGAGTAGAAAGTTAACTGACAAATAAGTTATCAGTACTTTGGGCACATGTTTCTGTCTACTTTGGCTTTCAATGGGTACATATTCCCTAAAATGTGCTTGCATGAACTCTTGAATCAAAGTTGGGTTGATTGGTGATACACCCAAACTACATATGTGGACCCCAGGGAAATCTTGAAGGAAAGAAACATGTTTCAAGGGATTTTTGTAGTTTTAAACTGAAATTGTGATCTCTAAGACAACTCTTTTTACGGATATAGAAGTCTGTGTAGGGGAAATTGCAGATGTGGTGCAGTCTGTTTTCCTGTCACTCTCAATGCTGCACCCATGTTGGATTCTCCGAAAATACACTGGTTTTGGAGAATCCGACACGCATCTGCTGACACTTTTGAAGAGTCTGAGCAAATAGGTTTTCATATTAATCCTAAATAATACCGTTCTATCAATTCAAAAAAAAAAAAGAATCAATTTCGAAAAGATAACACTGATGTATCTTTGTTCTTTCTTGTTTCTAAATGGTTCATGTTTTCACTATTTTATTGACTGATCGAAGATTGGCTACATATGCTAAGAGGTTTGTAGTTGGCTGGTTGTTAAAACCTTAAAGATGAGGTTTTAGTAGTCTGGGGTATCTATCTAGGGTCTGTCTTAATAGTGTTATGGGAGTATGGAAAACTAGCCAATTTTTAATATATACTTTTTTGAAAAAGCTTTGTCTTACAAGAAAACCACCACACTTCTACTGTTCCAGTAAGTAAGCTGAATAACTGAATTCTCCTGTTGATGTGTGAATTGGTACTGCTGTGATCTTTCATGAGTAACTACAGTATCTGTTGTGAAAGTCTTACCAGTGAAAATTCATGCTGCAGTTACTTGAAAAGGGGAGTTAATGATCATGGAAGAGTGGCAAATGATGTTGAAACTGAACAAATTGTGCTTGACGAAGAAGCTGGCTCATGCAAAGGAAAAATGAGCTCTGTTGTTCAAATGAGGGGCTCAATTCCTCTTTTCTGGTCACAAGAAGCTTCAAGATTCAGTCCAAAACCAGATATAATCTGTAAGAGCAGCTAAATTCTTCTACCTGAATATTACTAGAAAATTTTGAAGGTGGATTCATCTCTACTCTCATTCTGACTGGAATGAGCTTGCTTGTCTCCTTTCTGACCCAAGTACAAAGATATGATCCGACTTATGAAGCAACCAGACTGCATTTTGAGGATCTTGCAAGGAGATACGGGAACCCAATAATCATACTTAATCTGATCAAGGTTTGTGCAAAGATGAATCTGGTGGCCTCCAGAAAATTTACATTGTGTATGCTTTTAAGTTGATTAGACTAAGAGGGTGTTTGGATAGGCTTATTTTAGGTGTTTTTTGCTTTTGAGCACTTCATAATTTTAGAGGTGTTAGGCAAAGACACAAAGTGCTTTACTTTAGGCTTAAAAAGTACCAAAAAAAGCCAAAAATTAAAAGTTGGTAACTACTTACTTTTGGTTTTTGGCTTTTGACTTTAAAGTCACTTAAAAATGGTTCATCCAAACACCCCCTAACTTTGGTTTGTCCACCTCTTGGGCACTATTTGCTTCAAATGATTACTTTGAATTCCTGCATTCACTAGTTGCCTTTCAATTTTTCTTTCTGATTCTGTCCGTTGTGAATTCAATGCGTGCAGACAGTTGAGAAAAGGCCACGAGAAATGATGCTGAGGCGTGAGTTTGCAAATGCAGTTGGGTACCTAAATCAGATACTTTCTGAAGAAAATCACCTAAAATTCATACATTGGGATTTTCACAAGTTTGCAAAAAGGTGTCGATTATTTTCCCCTGATTATCCTAGTAAGTTAACCTTTTTTGTCCTTTTTTGCTAATTTTTCCTTTTTTCCTGTGTTAAGCAAGTCTGCAAATGTATTAGCTGTGTTGGGTGGTGTGGCAAGTGAAGCACTTGATTTAACTGGGTTTTACTACAGTGGAAAGTCAGTGGTTGTTAAGAGGCGGACTACACAACTCAGCCGTACAAGCACTGGGAGGTATGTTTATGCACCTATTGAGATGTCTTGGAACAATCGAGTATCACAATTACTAGGCATGTAATGAGTTACTTTGAGTCTAAATTTGTTGTTTGCTGAACATGATGGTTTAACTTGCAAAGGGTAAGGTGATGCTAGTTAGTTATACATCATGTAAATTGTTTCTATTCCACGCTACTCATTTTGTTCTTTGGTTTCTCTTTCTCACCTTTATTAAGTGTTTTCCAGCCTTCCATGAAGTTGACGATAAGGATGTTCTGAAGCTAGTGTACTATTTTCCACACTCTTCTCTTTTATCTCTCTCTCTCTCTCTCTCTCTCTCTCTCTCTCTCTCTCTCTCTCTCTCTCTCTCTCTCTCTCTCTCTGCTTTCTCATTTGTCAGTTTCACTACTGTTGCTTCTCAGAGTGTGGGAAAGAGAAAAGAGAAGAGTATTAGTTGATGGGAAAGGAATGTAATGTTGAAATTGGAACCTCTATATATGTGGACCAGTCCGTATCAAAGAGGAGTAAAATGTCTGTTCCTTCTTGTTTCCTCTCAAAATGTGTCTACTGATAACTATTTATTTGCTGAAGGTAGTTATCTATTGAGGTTTTAAGATAAGTCAATTTCAGAAAGGTTGTTAATCAAGTCAGCTTATAGTTAGTTCCAAATTAAAGTGTAAAAGGGTTTTATTTATATGATAGTGACTTCTAAATAAGTTAGACCTCATAAAATTACAGAACTCTAACTAAGAAAAGAGTCATGTACCCAAGGGTGTGACCTAGTGGTCAATGAAGTGGGTTGCGAACTAGTGGGTCTTCAGTTCAAATCTCCATGGAGGCAAAAATTACTAGGTTATTTCTTTGCATCTGTCCAAGCTCTGGTTGACAAAGTTACCCGATACCTGCAGCGGATGGAAAGTAGTAGGTACCGACAAAGTTAGCCGATACCTGTATGCATGGGAAGTAGTAGGTACCCAGGAATTAGCCATGCACAGAAGCTAGCCTAGATACCATGGTAAAAAAGAAGATGATAAGAGTCATACACTTTTGCTGATTATCTGATCTTATCTTCGTAGATACTTGTATCTTTATGTGAATTCCTTTTGGTACACCTCTTGTATACTCGGGCTTTTCCACTATCAACAAAAGTATACTTTACCATAGTAAAAAAATAAAGATTATTTTTGAATAATAGCAATGTAATCAAAGGCTTGCCTAAGGCATACTTAAACCTTCAAGCAAGGTTCAAAAGAGGTTGGGTGTTTCCCCTTGATTAGGCAATCCTTCAATGCAAGAACTAAGGTGCTAAAATGTGGGCCACATCGTTATATGAGCTTCCTCATAAAGAGAATCAATCTAATAATAAATTTTGGGAAAACTAAGCTCATGCCCCTTTAAAGGAAATTATACATCCATATACCCCTTTACATTTTATGCCCCCATACTATTAAATTTTCCCCCCTAATATTAAAATTCGTGTGCTAATGTCATGTGTCACCTTGTATGATATACCAATAGGGTATACATATAGCGACAGGGTATCACAGAGAATTAAGCTC
This sequence comes from Solanum ossicruentum, assembly GCA_025774065.1. Classification (NCBI taxonomy): domain Eukaryota; kingdom Viridiplantae; phylum Streptophyta; class Magnoliopsida; order Solanales; family Solanaceae; genus Solanum; species Solanum ossicruentum. The sequence continues at coordinate 9,717,261 of JAOTQR010000007.1, forward strand.
AGTTCTATATGATACTGATATGATATCAATATATTGATAGAGTATACACAAATAAAAAATTTTCTACTAATTTAGAATTTAATAAATAAGTTTGCAACTTTAATAATTTTCTCTTAATTATTTTATTTATTAAAAGAAGAGCTCAAATTATATGATACCGATAGGGGATCAATATACCGACGGAGTATCACATGAATATATTTTCTACTCATTTAGAATTTAATAATTAATTTTGTTACTTTAATAATTTTCTAGTCCTACACGATACCGATATGGTATAAATATATTGATGGAGTATCACAACGAATATATTTTCTACTAATTTAGAGTTTAATAATTTTTTTATTTGTTTCTTATTTATTTCTTAAAAAAAATAACATAATCATATATGATACCAATTGGATATCAATATACTGACAGAGTATCACAGAAGATTGAGCTCATTCTATATGATACCAGTATGGTATATATACACCACCGGAGTATATTTCATAGTATTTATACTGACGTCAGCATGACATCAGGGCGAAATAAAAAGGAGTAAGTGGGGTAAGAAGGTAAATAGTTTGGGTCATGGGTCCATTAAGGGTAAATAGTTTGTATTGGGTCTATTAAGGGTAAATAATTTTCAAATTAGGCCTATTTTGTATACTTTTCCCATAAATTTTCACTTAACCTATAGCCCTTTTAGTTCAGGTTTCTAATTATGGTTTTTATGTAGTTATTATTCTTGGTGTGTATACATATATGCACATATCTATATACATATGTATGTACTTATGTGTATACATATATGTACACATATATGTACATATATTTACACACGTGTGTGTATACATATACATACATACATGTGTATATGTATGTATGTATGTTTGTATATATACGTTTAATTTTTCTGTTCATTTAACCCTTTATATATTATTGTGCACATTTTATTTTGTGTTGATTTGTGTTATCATCTTATCTTAAAGTTTAAGCTGTTAGAGAAAGCACACTTTATTTACTTAACTATATTCTAACACACACCTGCATGTGCGGACTTGATTCTTTCTTCATTTGCCAAGCACATGGAAATTCTCTTATTGAATGGTTGGCAGTGAGATCCAATCCTATAACCTTTGTTTGCTTTGATACCATGTTACGGATTTTGGGCCTAACTTAACCCAAAAGCTAACTCAAAAGGTGAGGATTGCTCAAGCCATATTAAAGAGACCTCCCTTCCCTTATTTGGATGATTTGGAGCTCTTAATACAGAGGTCCAACATTGGAAATGATAAATAGGATAAGTCTTGGTTTAATACCTTGGTAAAGAAATGGATCCTGGGTTTAACTCAATCCCGATAGCTAGATCATGAGGTGAGGATTGCCCAAGACCCTATAAGGAGATCAAACACCCTTCCATAACCAATGCGAGAGAATCAACACGCCTAGGATTAAAAGTGTGTTATTATCTCATCTAAAAACATAAACTGCTAGAGAAAGCACAATTTATTCACTTAACTATATCCTCAGCATTCAAGTTCGTAGTTTTATCCCCCAAAAGGCCTCACACTTTTTATTTTTACCTTTAATGAAATTAACCAACAGAGCTTATCTCAAAGACGAGAGAAGATTATCTCTACTTTATTTTTGATTAAAGATAAAGAAAAATGAATATACAAGACAAAAGTATGATTATCTTTTTTTCTTTGGGTGAAGATGGTATTCGAATCAACTTGTGTGCATCTCAATTATTCCACCGAGTTCATGCTAACTATCAACAATCCAAGTAGCAAGTTATTCCTCGCACATGGTTTGAGAAATCACCTAGGTTCGTCTTTGAGAAATCACCTAGAGTTTGTCTCTTATGGGTATTGAAGCCTATCTCCTGTCATTTTTATTCCACTTCGTTTACCACTAGACCATACCCTTGATTGCAAGAATATCACTTGTATTGTATTGTTCTAGTGACTACAATGTTTGGATAGATTGTATTATTCTCAGTTGTTATATAATATCATACATCCATAATTTGAATGATAAACCTGTAATAAATTGTAGGGTATATGGTAGATACCATGAAAAGATAAGGTAAATGATAAAGTAGAATTATTAAATAAATAAATAAAGTAAAAAATGAGAAGAGAATAATAAAGTAACGATGCAACCACATCAAATCGTTCGTTACACAAAATGAGTCTTTTCATTGTTACCTAACCATGGAATTAAATGATATGATACGATGGAATTTAAGTAACAATGAAAACAAACATTGTATTTAACTAACAATACAATACAATACAACAAGTAACAACCATCCGAACGAGGGGTTAGTGAAAAAAATTCAAATCTTGTGAGTGAGATTGTTTGTTGAACTCCAAAAGATATAGCATTAAGAAAAGATCTGTCATGACTCTAGCTAGACCATAGGTGTGACACAATGATTAGGATTCCCGAATACTTAGGTAAGTAAAGCGTCAAAACACATCTACTATAAGTGGAAGATAAAGCAAGTCTCAAATACTTCAAAAAGAAGGAAGCATCAATAGTCAAGAAGACGACATAGACTCCACACAAAATCTATCCAAAATTTCCCCTTTTGTTCCTTATATCGAACTTTCCAACTTACGGGGTACTATAATATCTCGTCCTTGGGAACATTCGTCCCCGAATGAGATAAATCTAGCTTGAATAGAGTAGAGTAGATTTCTAACAACCCAACATGAATGCAATAGTGCAATTTAAACATTATTTTCAAGAAATTTCAGAACTCTGGCTATGAACACCATTTAAAATTGATTTCATGGGTATGCATGCGTGTGATATGTCATGGAGAAGTTGAAACTTAGGACTTTGGAGGACTTGAACATGAACAACTATATACCTTGTACTGGAATGGAAGGAAAAAGGTCAGAATAACATTCCATCATGTCCGCCTTTTCCCATGTAGCACTTTCAACTTGTTAATTCCTCTAGAACACTTTGTTGGACGCAATTTCCTTATTTTTCAACCTTTTAACTTGCCAGTCTAATATTTCAACCGGAACTTTCGCATAATTCAAATTTTCTTCAACACCCATACCTTTCAATGGCACAATGGAATTTGGATCATCCACACATTTCCTCAACAATGACACGTAGCTCATAGGCCACCTTACTAATACGCCTTAGGATCCTTCAAGGGCTTAAGCTTCCCCTTCTTCCCGAAATGTATCACACCCTTTATGGGTGAAATCTTCAAGTAGGCGCAATCATCAACATCAAATTCAAGTTTCCTTTGTTTTACATCCGTGTAGGGCTTTTGTCGACTTTGAGCAACCTTTAACCTTTCCCTTGTAAGTTTTACCTTCTTTATAGTATAAAACACCAACTCGGGTCCTATTAAGGCTAATTCACTTATTTTAAACTATCCTATCGGAGACCTACATCTCCTCTCATATAAGGCTTCGAAAGGGGCCATTTGGATGCTTGCATAATAACTATTGTTGTATGCAAACTCAATCGACGTTGCTCAATTTCCCTTGAAATCAAGCACACAAGCCCTCAACATATCTTCTAGAGTTTGAATTATTCTCTCGACTTGCCCAGTGGTTTGAGGTTGAAACATGGTGCATAACATAAATTTGGTTCCAAGACCTTTTGAAAAGACTTCCAAAAGTGTGATATGGATTGGGTACCACGATCCAAAATAATAAACAAAAGGTCAAAGGCGCACCAATTCTTAGATATACATCTTGCATAATCTTCAACACTTTAAGAAGTCTTAATTGGTAGAAAATGGGTTGATTGGTCATTCTATCCACTAACACCCAAATTGGAATCATGTTGCTTATGGTTATGAGGCAAATCCGTTATGAAGTCCAGTTCACATCTTCCCACTTCCAAGTAGGATTTTCTGTATCTTGAGCTAAACCTCCCTATCTTTGGTTTGCAACTTTCACTTGTTTGTAATTTGGGGATTTTGCCGTAAACCTTGCTATGCCCTTCTTTATACCATTCCACCAATACACTTCCCTTAAATCGCTGTAAATTTTGTTGGATCCTGGATGAATAGAATATTGATAATTATGAGCTTCACTCAATATCATCTCTTTTGGGCCATCAACATTTGGGACACATAACCGACCTTGGTAACGAAGCACTCCTTCTCTCCCTTGTTTTCAGCAACCAACTTCAACTCCACCAAATCCTGATCCATGTCTTGTTTTGCTTTTACATCCACCACTAAAGAGGACTTTTAACCATTGTGAACCAAAATGCCACCCTCATTAGAGTCACTTAACCAAACACCCAAATGGGCCAATTGGTATACCTCTTTAGCCAACTCCTTTTCATTCATTATAGGGGCAATGTTATTCATAGATTTCCAACTTAAGTCATCGGCAACCACGTGGGCTTTCCTCGGGTGGTACAACACACTCATATCATAATCCTTTAGTAGCTCAAGCCACCTTCTTTGTCTAAGATTTAATTCTCTTTGGCTAAAGAGTAAACACATATTGCAAGCTTTTGTGGTCGGTGAATATGTCAACATGCACCCCATCTAAGTTGCTCAGACTTTTCATTTTCGGTGCCACACCAGTGTCGACACGACGTGGGTGTGTGATCCGTACCCAATCTGGTCAACCGATTTTTGAGTACTTTGACCAAATTCGAGGGACAAATTTTGGAATGATTCAATGATTCATGTAATTAAGACTCATTCTAAGGTTCAATTGAACAAATGGAATACATTGTGTATATAAATTTCTATTGTCAACGCCTTTCCTTTAATCTTTTTTCATGATTCTCCTCTTGATTAATATTTTTATCCTCAAGTTCTCCATATAATATCTCATAATTTAGGTTTTATAACTCTATTTTTAGATATTTTGAATTGTTTTTAGCCGATTATGTCATAATTTAGGTTTTATAACTCTATTTTAGATATTTGAGTTATTTTTAGCCAAATTTCTGTACCTGTATCCATACATGGGTCCGTCTCCCCGAAACATAAAATTTTGATCGTAGAGGACCCTACCTCTAGATCCGCACCCGTATCGGATATCCACACCCAAGTCCAAGCATCTTAGCAACCCAGAAAGATAGTGATGCCAAATCTTCAAGGAAAAAACAATCGTTGCTAATTCAAGATCATGAGGGGGATAATTTCTTTCATGCACTTTGAGTTGTCTTGAGGTATATGCTAGAACCTTATCATGTCCTTAACACATAATCCAATCCAACCTGTGAGGCATGATAATTTACAAAAACCCTTTCAAACCTTCCAGTAATGTCAATATTGGGTTGAAGTAAGGTGAGCCTTCAATGTTTGGAAACTTCTTTCACACTCATCCAACTATTGAAACTTTATCTTCTTTTGGGTCAACTTGGTCAAAGGCGATGCGATGATGAAAATTCCTCTACAAACGTCAAATCCAAAAAGCTACAAATATCTGAAGGAGTCAATGGTCTAGGTCAGTTCTTCACCACCTCCATTTCTTTGGATCAACTATCATACCATCACCGAAACAATTTGATCAAGAAAGGCTAAAGACCTCAACCAAAATTCACATTTACTAAATATGGCAAGTAGTTGCCGATCCCTCAAGTTTGCAACACAATTCTCAATTGACTCATATGCTCTTCTTCACTTTGAGAATACACCAATATGTCATCAATAAACACCACTACAAACATGTCCAAATACGTTTGAAAACTCGATTCATCAAGTCCATGAAGATAGCGGGAGCATTAGTCAACCCAAAATGACATAATCAAAAACTCAAAATGGCCATACTTTGTTCGAAATGATGTCTTTGGGATATCACATTCCCTTACCCTCAATTCATGATAACTGCCGGAGATCCATTTTAGAGAAGTAGCTTGCACCTTGGAGTTGATCAAACAAATCATTTATTCTCATTATTGTTTATTGTAACCTTATTCAGTTGTCGGTAGTCTATACACATGCAAGTGACCCATCTTTCTTTCTAACAAACAACATGGGAGCATCAAATTGTGAAATGCTTGGCCTGATGAAACCCTTATTCAACAAATCTTTCAATTGTTCCTTTTAACTCCTTAAATTTCGCTATGGAAGGGTTGGAGAAATATAAATACGTTGGGTATCGAGAAGAAGATCTATGCCAAAGTCAACTTTTTGGGAATGAATACCAGGTAAATCATCGAGAAATTCATTTACAATGGGGATTGACTCAATTGTAGAGGTTTCGAAGTTAGTATCCCTAACCCGCACTAGATGATACACACCTCTTAGAAAACATCTTCTAGGCTTCTAGGCATATGAATTGACCCTTAAACATCGAATCACCACCCTTCCACTCATGAATCGTCTCATTAGGGGAATTTGACCATATGGGTTCCACAATCAATAGATGCATAAGAATCATGTAGCCTATCTATGCCAAGATTGACATCAAAATCGTTCATGTTAAGTTCAATAAGATCATATGGTCTTACTTTATGCAAGACCGACTCGGGGCAATTTCTATAGATCCTTGGTTAGAATCGAATCACCAGCGGGGCTATAAATCGAAAACGACTCTAGTAAGACTTTGGAACATACATCAAATTTTATAGCAAGGTAAGGAGTAACAAAAGACAATGTTGCATGTGGATCAAGCAAAACATATACATCAAAATTGAAACCCGCAACATACTCGGTACCACATAGGAAGACTCCTCAACATCTTGTCTAGCTTGGTGTGCATAGAACCTGTTGTGGCATTCACCACCACCTCTTAACCCAGAAGCACCTTGTTGAACTTGTCCACTTAGAGTAGCTTTCCTTGAGGACGGTCTTCTCTTTCCCTTGTTTGCAATATTTGGGCATTCAGAGGTCTTGTCCCCCATTTTGCCACATTTGAAGCAAGCACCTGAACTAACCAAACACTTGTCCCCATGATTTCTCCTACACTTAAGAGCACGTGGGGAAGGTAGACTCACTAACACCACCACCTTGGACCTTAGGGTTGGGCACCCTATCTTTGTCAAATCCTTGGCCTGAAGCTTGTGAAGAACCTTGGCCATGGAACCTTTGGCCTTGTTGAAAACGACTATTACCACCACCAGATTTGGATTGAGAAAACCCACCTTCAAGAGGACTCTCTCACCTTCCTCCCCTTCTTATTTGTTCGGCGAGCCTAGAAATGTCCATCTCTTTGATAAGAAGCATTGTGGTTCCTTATTCTTTCACCTCCAAGTCTGACACATCCGATATTAACTTACTCATTCGAGCATGAGAGTCTACCATCAAGGGGCATACTCGGACAACTTTGTGAACTTGAGGGAATACTCCTTCACACTCCTATTGCCTTGCTTGAGGTTGTGAATTCTAATACTATCGTCTCTCTCAATTCAAGTGGAAAGAAGTGGTTAAGAAATGCAACCTTGAAATTCTCCCAACCTATGGAGGACCCTCTTCAACCTTTCGGCCTTCCATTTATTGTACCTTACTTGAGCAACACCTTTGAGTTGGTAGGCCGCCAACTTTGCCTTCTTCTCCAAAGGTACCCTATGATAGCAACAATCATATACACCTTATTAATGAAGTCTTGCGGATCCTTACTACCTTGGTACCATGAAACTCGGGAGGGTTCCTTCTTGCAAAGTCCTTAACCTTTGAAGACGACATAGTTACATTTGGAGGAGCCACCACCCCTTGGTTCACTTGGTTAGTCATAGCTTGTGAATGCATAGAGATGGCGGTCTGAAACTCGGCACTGGTCACTTGATTGGCTTGAAGATCATTAGGAGCTTGAGGGACTCGTCCCTCTTTAGCATCAACTCCTTACTGAATTGGAGCTCTTCTTGGAGGCATTTTCTGAAAATTGCAAAGAACAATTGTTTAGAGAGGGGAAATCTTAAAGTCTCTATTGCACGACATAGAGCTTGAAAGAAGTGAAGATTTCCTAAAATTCCTCATAGCCTCCTACCCATGAATAAGACTTTACTTGATGTGGCGTGTTGGACTCGCTAGAACACTTTAAAACCTTGTGCCCTAATACTAAGTTTGTCGTGACCCAAGCTAGGTGACACATGGCGATTGGAATTCTGAAGAAATCCCAATCAAACCTCTTAGCATATCATAAGCGTACAGAGGTAAATAAAGCATCAAAACACATCTACAATAAGCGGAAGATAAAGCAAGTCTCAAATACTTCAATAAGAAGCAAGCATCAAAAGTCAAGAAGACGACAGACTCCATACAAAATCCGACATGCCTCTACTAGTCAGCATAGATCAGGCTTAAGTTCCTAGCTCACCCATACTCAAGTAAAGAGGGTGTCTCAACAATGAACAAAACTAGGAATATCAAGAAGCCATGAAAGGTTTGCTCTCAGATCATGAGGACTTACCAATCAATCAACCTTCAAAGCAACTCCAAGCTAATCATAGGTTAAGTGAGATGTAGGGTGAACATCCTCTCCTACATTATAAAACAATGTAGGCAAAAGTATGCGTTTTTACGTTGGAATGTACTAAGTATGTGGGCAATGCAAATAAACATAAATCATTTAGTACAAATGACCTAGTACATAGCACAATAAGATAGTATTTAAAAGAAAAGAAAGGTGGTCAATGTACAAGTGAATCATAAGATGAAATTATGTAAAAAGTAAGGGCTTTGATTAGTCAAATGTATCATAGAAACCATACATATTTGAGATAGCAACCATAACTGACAGTATGATCATACGAGCTATTACGTGGAATCTCGGTGTCTCTCCATGCAACACAAAAAAGGGGAATCTACTTACCAAGGTAGACTCTACCCCGCTAAGTGGATAATCATGAGCTATGCAGAGCCACTAACGAAACCATATTGGTAAAAGAAATCCTATGGTGGCATGTAGTTATGGGACCAGAGATTGCCACTTAAGACCTTTTGGGTCGAGTCCCCACCTCAAAGTCCTATCGGTGCTAAGTTAAAATCCCATGAAATACATGTCGTAAAAGTCATACTTATCATGAATTCATAAGCTTGTCGTGAATCATAGTTTATACTTGTCATAAATCATGGAACTTAACATATGAAAAAGCAATTAATCTACCATTACAATTCGTAAAACTTGTTTGACTTAACATGTGGAAAGGCAATTAATTTACCAATATAATTCATAGAACTTGTTCATAGAATAACTCATTTTCATGTGATTCATGTATGTGGGTGTAGGCCTTCCATCTTTACGAATCTCTACCTTCATAGGGAGTGTCATTAGGGTCGTCTTAGGTCTCCCTCATCATAACTTGCTTAAAACTTGTAAAATTCACAATCATGACTTGTAGTAAAATTTGGGGAAAATATGGTTTCTCATGGAATTGACTTAAAAATCATGAAATTGGATTGAAAACATGCATAATCATACAATTGGAATGAATTCATGCTTAATTAAGAAGAATCATAACTTTTGAAACCAAAATTAAAGGAACCTACTTTGATCTTCCATGAACCCAAGATGAAACAAGAGACGAAGTGCATGTAGAACCACAATATAACCAAATTTATATCAAATTGTACATAATTCATGCAAAATAATATCAGTTTGAAGCATAATTGAAAATACCCATTTTCCATGTCATGAACCCTAGATAGTATTGTTGAGAATTCATGAGAAACTCATCAATTTCATGCAATAATCATCAATTCACGTCAAAATAGACTAATAATCATAGAATAAATTATAATCATGCATTCGGATGGAAATTAAGAAGACTCATAAAAATACATGCTTGAAATTGGATGAAAAAGTTGAGGATGGATTGGGCTCCATGGGTGGAAGGGATCCACGAATGAACGCCCACATACCTTGAGTTATTTGCTTTAGAAAAACTTGAAAATCAATGATGGAATTGAACGCCCTAGCTTGATCTTCAAAGGTAGCTTGATGCACCTTCTTAGAGAGAGCATTTTTTTGGTAGGAGATAATTATAAGAGAATGGGAGGAATTTGGGTAGTTATAGGCACGTAAAATTACTCCCAAAATGATGTAGCCTAGTGTTGGGTAGGTAGGAAAAGGTCCAAAATGCCCTTAGTTAAAACTGAAATTGGACGAAAAGAAATTCCCAGGTCAACGACGCGGAGGGTTCAAGATAGTAAATTTTCTGCCAAAAATTTTCAGGGTTGATTTTGAACTAGGATCGCGGACATGGCGCAAACTCTTCTGGTGAAGAATATTTTTCGAAAATTTTAACGACCAAAAATCCCTCTGGTTCACCCGAGGCCATTTTTTTCCAAAATTTTCCCTTTTCTTCCTTATTTCAACTTTCCAACTTATAGGGTATTATAAGATCCTAACTAGATAAGATATTGCTATAGATCATTAGCGTAGAGTATGCTGAATTTCTACTGATTGTGGGATCTTGTAAAATTATACCTAGGGAATATAGGTATCTCCCCTAAACTTGTTCAGAAATTCCATGTATACACGTAACTTGATGGATGGCCTCTTACCCCTTGTTTTCCAGAGTGGAACCAATAACTCCTCCTCGAGACAAACCCAAATTTATATGTAGTGGTGTTTACATGCACCCAACACATGTATAACATCACCTCTTCTTCTTTTTGAAACCTCTTTTCCCTTTATTCATTCTTCTCTCTCACCATCCGACATTTGGCTGGGACTTACCATATTGAATGATTTCTTTCTGCTCACCATTCTCACAACGACCAAATCACATGTTCTCCCTCGATCCATCATTTTCAGATACGCACAGAAGACCTGACATTTCATTATTTTCTTCCATCTTTTCAAGATCATCTCAAACAACTGCACCAAAATTGCCACATCTCTGCAATTGTTTTGATTCTTAAGAGTTCAAAGTTACTCATAACTTACAAATGATCTAGCTACAAGCAGCTAGCAAAGGATACCAAACACACAATTTGCCAATTGCCACTGGAGTTATTTTGCCAGTTACCATAAGAAAAGAGCAGAAGGGTAACTAATTCTCATGAATTTAGGTTCATTAATTACAGTACACAGTAACAGTAAAATTTGATCCTCAAGGTGAAGAAAAGTTAAGTAGCTGAATGAGAATTGGTTACTTTTTGGACATGAAATAAGCAGTGATCTTTAATTTCAAAAACAAAAATGGGAGAAAAGATCAGGTAAGGAAGGATTTCTATATACCTCTACTCCGTCAAAAAGAATAAGAGGCTTTTATTTACTTTCGCTTACCAGTTGACATGTCAAATGTGATTTTAAACAATTTATTTTCAAACATCACCACCTTTCAACCACCTTATTTACCACCGATTTTAACCAGAGAATCACTCTTCTTGTTCCACTGGGCAGTGCTGCTTCATATGGCTTCACTGAGAAAAACCCATACCACTAAAGCTGATGACCTGAAATTACCATTTCCAGAAAGCAACCTCTGATGCAATTCCTTCTACTATCTTCATCCTTAACCACAATCTTTTTACGATCAACTCATCTCCATTTTGGCCAAACCACAAACCATCATTTTGAGCGTCAACTCACAAAACCAAGAAACACCACCTTCTTTACTATAGACACTGCCAAGTGAGATTCAAAAGGGTGGAATTTTCCAGAGGCTGTCTGATTCTAAACAACGTTTCTAGTACCATTTCTGGTGTAGGACCCATTTTCCTCCGGTTTCCAGGTCACCTCTGATAACCTCTTAAGTATTTTGCTTCTTGGATTCTATTGATAATGTTCAAAACTGGGGAAAAAAAAACCCTTCTGAACTCAATGTTGTTAATTTGATGATTTTGGTGAGAATGGCTGACAATGAGGGAGATTTCGTGAGAGAGGGACTTCAGGAAGAGCATTTTTTCCTTTTTCTTTTGCTCTTATCTTTTCTTTTTCTTTTTTGGGTTAAATTTGTGCCCCTATTTTTTGGGTTCAAGTTAAAGGAAATAAAATCGGAGCCTAGTTTCCACTAGTCAAGTTTCAATAGGTCCTAGTTGTAAAATATCTGTAATTTCAGATTTTCACGCTCCATATATGCGTGAATGACACGTTCTTTGGCACATCATCCCATAAGGGGCTATTAGTTCCACTCTGTACAGGAATAGGGGATAAGAAGTCCCCGTAAGTTGTGTAAATGGATATTTCAGACAACTTTAGGAGGTAACTGATATATTTTCTGTTGTAATTATGGTTCCAACTTTCAAATGAGTATGAGATTGAGCTTCGTCATTGTGGCTTCCACTTGATTGTGGCTTCCTCTTGTTTGATCATGTGGTGTTGGTTCAATATTGAAAAATTTGGTAATGTCTCAAGTGTAGATATAGTCTTATATTAGTACTTGGTGCTAAAGGTGGAGCATTGTAATTAAGTTAAGACCGAATCGTTGCACCAAGATTCAAAGTGGAAATCTCACATTTTCAAATTTTTTTGGATTTCGCGCAAAGCTTTGGTAGTGGTAGGAGCGCACCAAACGATGTTTAAGCTAGGTGCATGCCATTGCTTCAACCTTGCCACAAACAAACTACTAGGATATTTATGTGGAGAAGGGTAGAGGGGCAGGTGTCTTATCTTTCTAATTTTGGATGGTGCGCGACTAGTCCTCAAGAATTTCTTGGTTGAGGAAGGGGTAAGAAGGGACATGGGGAAACTGGAGAAGAATGTAGGAATAGGTTACTGAGATGTGAATTCATGAAGTGCTATTAATCAAGTCTAGTGGTATTCTAAATCTTCTAAACAAAGTACTTGAATTTTCTACTCATAAAATTATGAATCTGAAGTCTGAACAAGTTAGAAATCTAACACTAGTAGAATTTTAAGTGAAAAGATAGAGTAGATTAAAAGCTTATTAATTGATGGAGCCTTATCTTCGAATAAGAGAGAACATAACCTCAGCTCTGTTTCTAAATAAAGATGAAGAATATAAAATTTTAAGATAATATTACTGCAATCTTCTATTGAGCTATTTCAAGATACCAAGTATAATAGTAGTCTTTGCATTGGTGATTCCTTCACCAAACATCTGGTAATTGAAAATTGCTACTTAAGTAAAATTTCCTCCATCCCAACTTTTATGATGTACCTTGACTAAGCACGAAGTTTAAGCCATTGAGACTTTTGAAACTTGTACTCTAAAACAAGAGAGAGATATTTGTGTGTGGGTATAAATTATCTCATTAAGGATAAAATGAGAATTTTAAAGTTATATTATTTCTATAGAAAGATATCATTCTTTTTGGAACATACTAAAAAGGAAAGTGCATCATATAAATTGGGATGACAGGAGAAATATACTTTGCAATGGACAATTCTAACATAATTTTGTCACTTGGACTTTGAGAGCGAGGACCTTTGTAAAAAGGTATTCAAGTATAGTTGCTCGAGTTGAAGTAGTTGACATCCCGACATATATAAGCTAATTATCATTATTCTAGTCTCAGCCTTTCTATGATCATTCCACATTATTTGCTGTTAAATACATATCTCCCCTTAGTCATAAGATGATGTTGCTAATCTATTGTGGGCCTTGTGGCCAACATTTTTCTTACTCTCCATGTAACATTCAGATCTCCTATCAGGTACTATTTCTTTTAGAGTGAATGGGTTTCTAAGGAGAGTTTATCCTGGTGAATTTTCTTTGTATCGTGGATATTTAATTGCATTGATGCACCATTGATTTATGACTAGTTATAACTTTAACTGATTCATGGTTTTTCATGTAGAGATTCTTCTCTTCGAGATTTGAGGGCAAATTCAGGAGAGCTCTCAAGGATTGGAAGCAACAATGAAATTCTGAATTCGCTGATCAAACAAGAAAGAGAGGCTGATAATAGTCAACAAATTGGCAAATATAATGATGTGAATGCAACACCGAAGTTTCAAAGTGGAGTTCTGCGGACCAACTGCATTGATTGCTTGGACCGAACAAATGTTGCCCAATATGCTTATGGTCTTGAAGCTTTAGGTCGCCAACTCCATGCTATGGGCTTGACTGATAGACCTAAGGTGGATGCTGACAGTAGCATTGCTGCTGCTCTCATGGATATGTACCAGGGTATGGGTGATGCTCTTGCTCAACAATATGGTGGCTCTGCTGCTCACAACACCGTATGTTTACTGATTTTACTGTCTGACTAATAAAATAATTTCTCTCTAAGTTTTTTGAATGAGTGTTGATTCCTAGCAATTTTTCATATTGTTGAATAGTTATTTTGGTTAAACTAGGTGTTTCCAGAGAGGCAGGGCAAGTGGAAAGCAACAACTCAGTCAAGGGAATTCCTCAAGTCTATCAAGCGATATTACAGCAATGCATATACAGATGGCGAAAAGCAAGATGCAATTAACTTGTATATTCATCCTCTAAGCGTTTAACTTCCATTTAATTTTCCTTGTTATGATGCATGCGCCTAGGTAGTTAAGAATTTCGCAATCTGAAGTTGTGGAATTCTCGAAATATGGGTTTCTGTTGCATTTTTGGTGGAACATTTTCATGCTCAACAATTGTGTCACTCTTTTTTTTTTAAAAATTTTTTTTTTCAGATTCTTGGGATATTTCCAACCTCAGGAAGGGAAACCTGCACTCTGGGAGCTAGATTCTGACTATTATCTTCATGTATCTGGCATAGGAGACGATCTTATCCCAGAATACGGGTACTTTATTGCAAATTTTATTACTTGTAAAATATTAATGGCAGATTTTCTCTATTTAAATTGTTGTCCGAAGACCATTTAACATGGCTACTTCTGGGTAGAGGTCAAATCAAAACAATTTTTTTTGGGAAGTTTGAATTTCCCCTATCAAGTATATTCCTCTTTTTCCAGTTTATCCTTCTTTTTTTTAAAAAAAAAAACTTTTTAACTAATATATTGAGTGTTTTTCAACATCCTACCATTGAAAATGTATCTTTTCCCCCCTTTTAGAACTTTCGAATTTATCAAGAGGCAAATTTTTCCATGGACAAACTGGAATTTCAATAAAATAAAATTTGAATTTGCAATTTAATGCTCTTGCCAATCAGACTAGGATACTAAAATTGAGATGGATGAGTAATAGAACAATTAATACATCTTCCTTTTGTTGCTCTAAGAGCATGATGAGTTGTGACTGCCGAGATGCTCCACTCAAATTAGTAACCTTTGCGGAATTAAAAAGGATGAGGATTCTTGGTTGCACACATGCACTCTGTTTCCTGTCGAGCTACAAATTTGCTTGCCTTTCTTTTGAGTAATGTGAACGGGTTTCTTGAGTGGATTTCAGGAATAAGGAAAATTTTCAAGAAGAAAATTCTCTTTTTGACATATATGCTTGTCTGCCTACTAATAGATGCTGTCTTAATTCACGGCACAGTTTGTCATTTGATGCCAGTGCTGTTGGACAAGGAACCAAACTAGCCCCTGTTCCAGCATGCAGGGAGGATTTCTTGCGCATGAAGTTGACATCATTTGACAAATTGCTTGAAAGCGCATGCTTTCATATTAAGAATGTACGGCTCTGTAGTGAAACTGACCAAAAATCAGGGAATTCTGGAGTGGCACCTGATGCTGCGTAAGTGTTAACTGTAGTGTAAAATATAATTTAGTTTGATGTTTCATTTTCAACTTTTTAGTCTTCTGTAGTTTTCATATACATGCTCGGAGAGTTATAACCACAACTTCTTTCTTTGTACATTAAAACGTTTGCCTTTAAAATCTTGAGTTATAACTAGCAAGAAATCTGTCGATAATGTGTCTGGAAATGCGAAGTGGCAACAGCATTAATATTGTTCTCTCTTTCATGCTCATTACATTGTAAAAATTCTGAGTCTTAAATTCTGAGATGCCTTCAGGGTTGATTCTTGATTTACTTTAATCTCTTCTCTTCTTTGAGTTGAAGGGTCGGGCTGGCATGGGGAAAAAAAAAAGAAATAAGTTGTACCTTTTTCTTTTTGTCCTTCTTGCTTTGTCTTCCTTCTTAGTTTGTTTGTCTTTCTTCTTTTTCTGTTTCTCTTTCTTTAAATTTCAGCTGTACTGTTAGTAAATAATTTTGTAAAGTCAGTCACGAGAGGAACTTACAATCTTGTTAAATATTTTTGTATTTAGGCTTGAATTGAGCAATTATTTTAATTCCTTATTCATACTTTACATGGTTATCAATTAATACACATCAATTCTTATTTTGTCTCACAAACTCCTTGAACTGATGTTGTGTCCAGACGCACATGCAAGTGTACGTGATCATACAAGTAATATAGTCACTCCTTTTAGGAATAGGGTGTCGAACCCACAGGACAAGATTGTTTAGAAAATAACTAATTTAAGTTAAACTGTTAAGATGAACAAGCGTGATTGTTACCAGAAGAAAGTTGATGTGCTGTAACTTCTAGCGTAAAGTAAATTGAGAGAGTTAGGTTGTAAACAATGAGAGGGGAGTATCGGGGTCAAGACGTACTTCACGATCGTGCATAATGCTAAGTCTTTGTTGGTTAAGTTACCTATCCTAATTGTTGATTCACAGGGTTGATAATATGATTATGGTCTTCTGAGCCTCTACCTTCTACAAAGTTGGATGCTTAACTACAATTCTTAGTGGAGATAGACAAACCAATTCAGGCGCATTAAGCTATTTTCTTGTATTTGAACCAAACAAGGGGAATTAAGTATATCCCTAACCTAGGCGCGAATCTATCTAATTCTAGTTAGAAAATAGAACTCCTTCCTTATGTCTCCCATTCTAAACTTAGGTTCCATCTCCTGTATTCACAAAAGGTTTATAGATTTACTTTAATGCCAACTAAGCATATTTAAGAGCAAGAACATAAGAACAACCTATAATGATGAACAACTAATAATGATAAACCACATTAACCAACTCAAAACAATGTTACACAATCTTGTTTCATAGACTCAACCCTAGAAATGATGTTTCTAGCCGCTAATGATTCGAACAAATAATTGTATGGATTGAAGAATTCATAGAGAATTAAAGTAACAAAAAGAGACGAGAAAAAACCCTAACAGAACTTCCCCCAAGTCATCCAAGATGTTTCTACCAAGTATCCTATGATTAAAACATCACATAAGTGTCCTATTTATAGTCGAATATGAGTTATTTCCGACGTGTGACAAGTCCGTGGCACACTCTTATGCAGACCTTGATGCCTGGAAATCTTAACTTTCTGCCCCTATTCCGTGGCATGGATTTGTCACATTGCTGTGTAATTTCTGCTTTAACTTCTAGTTCTTGACTTTTCATCACTTCCTGTTCATCCATTGGCTATAGCTTCAACTCCTATGCATTCCATCATGCAAAAGAGCCAATCAAATATGTCAGCTTATGGATGTAATCACTAATAAGTCATGAGAATACAATAGAATATTCTAGAACAAAGCTATAATTGGATAATAAATGACATTTGGACATATAAATACACCCAAGATCAACTGACACCTTTGTATGGGTTGGTAACTTCCATCTATGTAATATTTCTGCTAAAAAGATTAATGTTATACTTGTTTTTACTTAAATTCTTTTTGTCAAAATGTTCGATATATACTCTTTACAGGAATTACATGCATTAGTTTTGATGAGCATTAGTTTCCAAAGTTTGTAATGCTTAGTTTCCATAGTCTAGGGGATACTTGCTACTAGAATGCCTACTAATTATTTTGGGGCATAGTGGTTGTTCAATATTCTCTTAAACCACTGAAGTTAATCAAACTAATCCCCATCAAAATATTTGGAGGACTAATTCTTATTCAAATGGATATAGAAGATACTTCTATGTGTTTGAGCTCTGAGAAAGAAGGAGATTACATGATAATTGAAAAAGAAAAGGTGAGAAAGTGTCTGCATAGAACCTAGAGGGTATGTCTTATTTTATTCTTTGTTCCCTCTTCATTTTTGTTCGTTTACTCAAATAGTTAGTTCTGAATAATGGCATAACAAGAGAAATCAATTCTAGAATCATACGACTATAAGTTATCATTGATTTTAAAACAGAAAGTACTATAATTTTTCATAGATAAGAAAGTGACACATCATCTTAGTGGTATTAGACGTAAATGTTGACTGTTATGCTTCTCATAAGAAATATATAGAAAAATGATATTTTGTGGCTTAAATATTCAATCTATGTGTCTTGCTTCTCTTTTTAGTCCGTTAAAAAGAATGCCACTTTCTATATTAGTAACTCTTTAGTTCCAACATTCCAAACAAATTTTGGTACATTATAGACATCTTTAGTTTAAGACTACAAGGTTCTAAAAGTCCCCCTTTCTTGAACTTGTCCTACCAAACTAAGAAATATAAAATGAAATGGAGTGAGTAATGCAAAATGGTCAAGTTAGGAAAAAATAGTCAATGAACTTAACTTTATGATAAAATGAATAGTGTCTTTCTATTTCAATATATGTGCAAAAAGGTGATATCCTATTTCATATCCTTTTAGTTTTCTACTTCTTCCCTTGGTGTACTGTCCTATTTTTACTAACGTGATGAAAGTCCTACGATTTCAAACTTACTGCCTTTTAATTATTAGTGACCAAATTATTTTATGTGATATATTGTTAGTTTTATCTTTATTGTATATAAATTTATGACAAATAAGTTGAGAACACAGTCAGTTCTGTTTGAACTGCTAAATGAAGTTGTGATAAGGAAAAAATATTTCACTTATACCAAGAGAAAATGATTGGGCGTAGTGCATAATATAGTGCGGGCGTCAGTACTTATGACTTAATAAAACAGAAATGCTACTATTCTAAGAGTAAATCAAGTTTGTAGTCTCCCAAACATCTCCATCTTCATTTAGTAATTCAAAATGGACGTTTCTGTCTTGAAGTCATTCTTATTTTTTTCCTTTAAGATTTTAAAGGTTGTTTTCGTGTATATTTTGATAAACTAAATTATTTTTATATTTTTGTCTTCAGTATATTGATTCTTTTCTTTGTAGTGTAAATTTTGCAACAGCTGATAATTTTGAGTTTTTGTCACAGTGAAATACAACTTAAGAGCCCGAATTGGCTTTTTGGACAGAGGAAGTATGATGATAGTAATTCTGCATCCAAGGTGTCCACACATGTAGTTTCTAATGGGGCTTTAAATGGTGAGAATGAAGTAGATGGTCTTGGTGACCTTAGCTGGATTTCTGCTGTTCCTGATTTGAATCAAGAAGATATCTTTGAAAGGTATTTTACCCTTATAAACTTTTCTTGTGTTCCCTCCTATTGTGTTTCTCAATTACTAAGTTGTGGGGACTCTTCACTTTCAATGCCATGCCCGTGTCGGGTTCTCCGAACTACTTTTGGTGAATCCGACATGCACCCGTTGACTCTTTCGAAGATGCCGCGCAACATAGCTCAATTCTCCTTTTCTTGTTGCACAAGCAACAACAACATACCGGTGTAATCCTACAAGTGGCGTCTAGGGAGGGTAGAGTATAAGCAGCTTACCCCTATCTTGGGAAGTAGAGATGTTGTTTTCTATAGACAATTAACTCAAGGAAAAGCATATCAAGAAGATTGAAAAAGACATAACTAAAGTGAGGAGATCATAGCAACATACTACATAAAGTATGACTAGGCATCTTGAGAAAAGGAGCAATAACTACAAAAAGTGCAACAATCGAAGTACAAGAGAGAGTAGGTGTTACTAGAAATTGATGGACAAGAAACTCATTAGAGTACCACGATTATTAATATGGAAAGGTAAGCGCAACAACATGCTACTATTTACTAACCTTTTCTAGCTTAATTTGTGTCCTCCACAATCTCCTATTTGAGTTATGTCCTCTATAAGCTACAACCGCATCAAATCCTATCTAATCACCTCTCCCAATACTTTGTCGTGCTGCTTCCTACCTCTCTTGAAACCATTCATAGCCAACCTCTCACAACTTCGCGTTGGGGCATTCATCCATCTCCTTTTCACATGTCCAAACTATCCCAGTCTCGCGTCCCACATCTTATCCTCTGGTGAAGTCATTCGTACCTTGTCTCAAATATCTTCATTTCTAAACTCATCTACATCCACCTTAATATCCTTATTTTTGCAACTTTCATCTTTTAAATGTGAGAATTCTTGTTTGACCAACACTCCGCCCATACAACATAGTTCATCTAACCACTACTTTGTAGGACATGTTTTTAGCTTTGGTGACACTTTCTTATCACACAATTCTCTGGACACAATCCTCTATTTCATCCACCATGCACCGGTATAATGTGCAACATCATCGTCAATCTTCCCATTTCCTTGGATAATAGACCTAAGATAGTTGATGCAATATAGGGTGTTGAGAAAATACTTTCTTAGGATGCAAGTTTACAAGTTGTTTTTAATGAATTTACTATTCACAATCGAGTGAAATATGATCAACTCTACGGTTCATCGCCAACTGTATATGTAACCTCCTGACAAATTATAGTTTTACCATTTTACCAAAGTTGATTAGACCGCCTTTTAAATGATGATGTTGCAATATCTTGAAGGTGACATTAATATCTGGTCGTTTGGATAATATAAATTTTATTGTGGATGTTGAACCAGCTTATGCTGGAAATATAACTTCTTATGTGGTTTGTTTGTTTCCTAAAGTACAACAATAGCAACATATCAAGTGAAATCCCACGAGTGAGATCTAGGTAGAGTGTACACTGACCTTACCACTACCTCATAGAGACTATTTTTGAAAGATCCTTGCCTCAAATATGTCAGCCCCTAAGCATGAAAAACAATAGATAGCGACTAAAACGGAGAGCAATGTAAATTTTACCAGAAAAAACAATAAAAGCAGCAAATTAACTGGCGAGCAATAACAACACAAATTATAATGACGCGACTAATCCTATGACAAACCTACTAACCTTCTACCATCAGAAGGCAAAGAGAACAACCTACCCCGACTAGCCTACTAACCTTCTCCCCTATTATGCAACCTCCATTCCTTTCTATCTAAGGTTATGTCCTCGGTGATCCTCGGTGATATGGAGGTGCACCATATCCTATCTAATCACCTCTACCGAATTGCATTGTTTCCTAAAGTGCAAATTGGAAAATATAACACAAAAAAGCTGCTAAGCTAACATCTAAACTAGAGAATTGTTTAAATGTAAAGTTTTGTGTCCGAGGCCTCAATTTCCAATATTCCTTTAGGTGATTTGTCTATTTATTCTAATATCTTGTAGAAAAACTGAACTGAATTGCTGTTCGATTTTTTTATATAATAGTCAGCGATAGTGCCCTACCTCTAGTATATGAGAGGAGTCACCTTCAAAATTTTCCTGATTTATAGAAGAAATAGTCTTGACAATTGAAAGGTCTTGGGATTCAGTGAGCCTTAATTTGCCCGCTCTGTAACTTCCCTCTTCGTGGTCTGTAACTTTTCGGGCGAATAATAATTTCCAAAAAATTCTTGATAGAGCTTTTCTATTTTAGTCCATCACCTTCTTTTTCCCTTTATTTCAGTCTATTCATCAAAGTTTTTAAATCTCTCTATTACATAGGTAGATTCAGGAATTGAAGTTTATGGATTCGGTCAACAACCTCAAGTTAATATATGATAATAATTGGATTTACCGTCATCTGTTTATATATATATTTAGTACATATATAGTGTCTGAGAATGGACTCACGTGAACTCATAGGTTACACCACATATCCGCCCTGCACTGCAGTCTTAAGGGTTAATTAGTGTTGAATAGTTTTTTGGGTTAATTTCATGCTTAAAACAGTCTGCTTCCTTGGGCATGGTTATTGTATGTCATTATGTTTTATATATCTCCACTGTTAGTTTGGCTGCAGCCTAAGCACCAAAAGAACTAGGTTTCTTGACAACTATGCAAGAAAGTAAATTACGGAATATAAATCACGCAAGTTATTTACGTGGAAAACTCGTTGCTCGAGAGAGTTAAAGATCACAACCTACTACTCCAGGACTTCTGTCAAAATCTTCCACTAAATTTGAGCTCAAACTTAAAATATATTTACAACCTCCCTTGTAATATTGTAAGAGTTGTTCCTAACAACAATACTCTACCCACTAACTCTTCTCTTCAATGTCTGTACTTAGTCGATGAAGTCCCCTACAATACAGCACTTGCTACAATCAACTATGAAGGTACTCAAGATTCTCCCTTGGAACCACTCCAAGAAACTAACTATAACAACTAAAGAATGGCGTGGATAAAACTTGATATACTCAAGTTCTTTGTCATAGCAATAATGTTTCTCTTCGAGACTCTTCGTGTGGAATCAGGAATACTCTGAGGGCTATGTCTTTGGGGTGTGGGTCCAACCTCAAAGTACAAACCGTATCGTATATATAGGAATAAGTAGCCACCTTCCAGCTCTCCAATCCAACTTAGAATTGGTTCAAGTCTCACAATGACTATAATCCGAATTTGACTGTCTGTTATGGACTTCTTCACTCCTTATTCCAAGCTAATTCTATGTGCATATTTTATGGTTACTTTCCTTGTATAGTTTCCGAGTTCCTATCCGTATTGTACCAAAGATTCCCGGTGCTCATGTGAAAAAGCTTCATCTTGACAATCTTCAGTTTTTCTCAGAGGGATATGTGCTTTGATGAGTTCCTCTAGTAGTGTTGCTAACTTTTTCTTAGGGATCTGTGGGGATCGGGTTCTTGAATCTCGAATCTTCATTCTTCAGCATATAGATTGTCTTTTATACTCAATTTGTCAATTATCAAATACCATATGTTCTTGAGTGTAGAGTCAAAGATCATAATGCTTCAACATTCCTCCTTTTTGATGATGACAAACTCATGTCTTCATGTGCACTTAAGTAGCATCTTCAATATTCATAAGCTCGTGATGCATCTTCACCCTTAAACTCAACTTCTATGATGATAATCTTCCCTGTAAGAATTAGCTCCTTTGTTGAATAACACTTGCAGCTTCATGTTGACACAAACTGGCTCACTGTACAAGGACTTCATTGATTAGCTAGCACTTAAGTATTTAGGTGGTTAGGCAATAAGGTTGATAATATGTGGCTTGGATAATGTCGAATTGTGTTTTGTGACTAAGTTCATACCATTTAACTATAAGGAAATGAAACGCATACCATACTAGTTGTCTAGTCATAAGAACTAGGTTCTTTGACTTTCTCTTTGCTACTGATCATTCTTAAGAGTAGGATAACGCTGCGGTGTTCTTGATCAACCTCTTCTGCATCTCCTATCCTTCCTCTTCAACTGCTGCTCATGCGAGTTCACTTGTGTCTTGTTTTATGCTGCTTTCCTTTTCGTTCGAGCATTCTTAAGAGTAGGATAACGCTGCGGTGTTCTTGATCAACCTCTTCTGCATCTCCTATCCTTCCTCTTCAACTGC
>JAOTQR010000007.1:9740609-9753451 GCA_025774065.1 Solanum ossicruentum
TTCTCATGCGAGTTCACTTGTGTCTTGTTTTATGCTGCTTTCCTTTTCGTTCTGCACACCATCTTCTTCTTCTTCTTCTTCTTCTTGCAGCTCTTTCTTTTTTGTGCCATCATTTGAGACCTAGGTTTTGTAGTTCTGCAGTACTTTGGAACTTGCTCCTCTATTGAGTTTATGTGGCACTCCTTCACCTGTTTGTCTTATGGTCATCACCTCTCGAAGTGGGATTCTTTCCTTTTTTGTGTCCCAACCTCCCTCTTTATTGACTTTTAGTAGGAGGAATTATTTACTCTCTTTTATGTCATGTCAAGACCCTTACACATGCTCTTGCTTCCTCCTTCCTTGACCTGGTTGAAATTAGGAACCCAAGCATTATTGGGTCTCTTTCTTCTGTGGGGAGTGTGGTTGAATACCTTCCATCTGCTCCAGCTGACTCCTTTTGTTGAAGAAGTACTAGGTTTCTTTCTTTCTTATTTTGTACCTGGTCAAGCATGTCTCTGGGTTGTCTGGTGCGAGGATGGTTGCTGGAGATAAATATGATTGCCTTATTGTTAAGTGTTTTCTCTTCTTCATGCGTTGCTTTGAGCAAATCATCTTGAAGCACCATGTTTCTTTTAAGCTCAGTACGTAACTCTCTTTTGATGATTTTGAGCCTGCTCCTTTGATTCCTGCAAATCTCCGTGGCCCAGTTTTTAGCTTCTAAGAGAGCAGTAGTGATTTCCTTTTTCTCAATCTCCAGTGTGTTCTTGTCAAACTTTTCATAACTTCAAGAGAGAACCTGTTTCTTTAGATCCTCAATTTTTCAGGCTCCCTTGATCTTTAAGGTCTGATTCAAGGAAAGTGTATATACAATTTTCTTTTCTCTCCTGTAGGGTATGGAGATCTTCATAGACATCCTTGGACTCAGAGATATGTGTCTCACAATCTTCATTTTCAGACTCTTTGGTCTGAATTGGCTTTCAATCGTAGGATATCTTCTGAGTCTGATTTTTCCTGTTTCTTTAATATAAGAACTTGGTTCTTGCGATTATTAACTTCGCTCTCTTGAGTGGTTTATTCAAAGGATGGTTTATTCTTGGATTAATTCACCCCTTTCAATATGGATATTTTACAAGGATATTGAAAATAGTTTTGAGTCATACCTTTAAGTTAGTTCTTGGACCAAGTGTGAATGTCTTCCTTGATCTTTTAGAAGTACTTTCTTCAACTTCTGAATAAGTGTTAGCCATCTCAGGTAGAGTGTTCTCTGTATCAGGGTTTCTTTGATAGTAAAGGAATAACCGGTTGATGCCAACACTTTCTCATTTGTCACTCAAGGGTTGATCATCCTCTTCATAATTTGCATGTAGAGTATCCCATTTTTGCTTTGTAAAGTTGCAAAGAGGTTACGGTCACATATGGCAGGAGCTACACCTTGGAGAAGAATTTCTCTGTCTTTGGCATCTAGCTGGGTATTCTCTATATCCTCCTTTCTGTGCGGCTCACAGGTTTTGTGACCAAGTCACTCTGTTTTCTCATCCTGGATCTGAAGGATTCTTGGACCATCTTTACTTATATTCCAGAACTCTATGTACTTGTAGATAAAAGTCTTTCATTCTTGATTTCCTCCATTAATAATGAATTGCATTGAAGAACGGTGTTTGTGATTGATAAATCTTCTTGAACTCCTTGAGTGCAACCATCTTCAGCCTTTTAAGGTGTTAGTCTTTATTGAAAATCTGGCTCTAATATCAGTTGTTAGTTTTGACTGTGACCTAATCACTCAAAAGGACGAAGTTCTTTGAAAAATTATCCAAGTAAATTGTGGAATATGTGTCAACACAAGTATTTTATGTGGAAAGTCCTCATCAAGAGAGTAAAAAATCATGACCTACCTCTAGAGCTTTCCTCCAAACTTTCCACTAAATTTGAGCCCAAACTTCCGAGAAGTTTCCAACCACCCTTGTAACACCTAAAGAACTGTTATCAACCATTCTACCTCTGCCCTCTTAAATCTTCTCTTCAATGTCTCTACCTAGTCAATGAAGTCCCTTGCAAGACAACACCTGCTACGATCAGTTATAAAGGTACTTAAGATCTGCCTTGGAATCACTCAAAGAAAGTACTATTACAACAAAAGAGCTGAATAGATAAACGTGATAAGAACAAGTTCTTTGTTGTAGGAATAACTTTTTATTTGAGATTCTGTGTGGAACTTGGAACACTCTGAGGGCTCTGTCTTTAGGGTGTAATTCAACATCAAAGTATAAATTGCATTGTGTATATAGGAGTAAGCAGGCAATTTCTGGCTCTCAAATCCAACTTGGAATCACTTGTTTATCATCAAGACTTTGATCCTATTTTGACTTGGTCTACTACTACTTCAAGTGTACGGGCTTCTTGATCTCCCTATTCCAAGCTAATTCCATGTGCATAATAATGGTAACTTTCCTAGTATAGATTTCTTGTTCCTTATCAAATTGAATCTTCCAGTATAGCAGCTCTGCAAAGATCGTTGATGCACACATGAAACAACTTCATCTTGACAGTCTCCTGTTGTGCTCAAAGGAACAGATAAATGAGTTCCTCTTGACAGTGTTGCTAACTTTTTCACTACTTTTTGGAGATATGTGAGAACTTAGTTATGGAATTTCGAATCTCCATTCTTTAGCATATAGATTATCTCTTCTACAAAGCTTGTCAATCAGCAAAATGTCATATTATCTTGAATTTAGATTTACAGATCATAGTGCTTCAACAACCACCAACCCTGAAAAAGAAAATTAATATAAATGTAAAATGAGGAAAGTGTCACCCTAAAATCTTGGTTGGACGAATTGGCACCTGATGCCTTAACCTTAATCGAGCAGACCAACCTTACATATATCAATAAGCGTTAGTCATAGCATGTTCATAATTGCAGAAATGAAAGTATTTCTTGAAACATTCTTACCTGATATGAAACGTGAAATCATAATTACGAAATATTACTAACTCATATAAGCCACAAAATTTATCTATTCAATCTTTTTCCTTCTTGTTTCGTGATATCTCATTCGTACACATCTTCTCTTTGTCTCCCAAATCTCTAGGGAGTTACAAATAGAGTTTGCGAGACGACAGTAGAATGAAAAAGGGATGTGACATAATTCTATGGAGTCTAACGTCGGTGAGAAGGCCTCGGCTATACCCAAAAGAAAACACAAGTTTTTGTTACCAACAAAATGTCCGGAGGAATAAGTGGGGCTCACCAAAAGGGAAGATGCGGGATGTGCCTAGTGAGAATCCATGCCACCTTAAGTATCCTACGTGCATCCACAATAAAGATGCAACGCGCACGACAAAAGGGACGTGAGTACATAATAAATAGTACTCATATTAATCAGGGTTCCTTGTGTAAATGGGACAAGATAGCTTGATGAAAACATGAATAATTATGTGCAAGTTTCAAGACCATTATTTCATCAAAATAAATCAAACGAGTTTGAACTTTAAACATACATGACATGTTCTTGTGTTTTAATCAGGGTACCTCACATAAATGGGACAAGATAGCTTAATGAAAACATGAAATAACTCTGTGCAAGTGTCAAGACTATCATTTCTTCAAAATAAATCAAACGAGTTTGAACTTTGAACATACATGACAATTTCTTGAGTAGGATATCCTAGTAACTGACATAACTTTAACCACCATGGGTTCCTCATGGTGCTCCAACCTTTACCCCCTGACAGAATTAAGCATCTCACCATAATGTCATGTGGATATTGACAATCTGCCATTATTAGTAAACCTAACCAAGGATGACTATCTAATTGCTCAAACTAATGGAAATGACCATATCCCTGCATGCACACATGTAGCTACGGGTATTTTGTGCTCTTTTTGCAAATACCTTCTTAGTATCTTTTGCCAAAATATTTTTATTACATTTGGTGCTTTTCGTCCATTCTGATGATACATGTGTTTCGTCTCAAAACCTCCATATCTTCATTTACATTTCATAACATTGTCTTCATCATCATTTTTAATAAGTTATGAAATCATAAACGATAACTTTCGAAACCTCAATGTCATAATTCAATATCATTTGAAATATTACAACATTCATAATCATGAGAAATGACAATTTAAATGCTGGGGATTTAGAAAAGGAAAACAAGAACACAAAGGATAAATGTATAGTCGCTGGTCACCACAATTATATGCTAATGTTTAGAGATGCTCATAATCATAACATTTCAGGTAGACAAATAACCCCATGCAAGGGTTCGT
Organism: Solanum ossicruentum; assembly: GCA_025774065.1. Classification (NCBI taxonomy): domain Eukaryota; kingdom Viridiplantae; phylum Streptophyta; class Magnoliopsida; order Solanales; family Solanaceae; genus Solanum; species Solanum ossicruentum. Next base: position 9,744,862 of record JAOTQR010000007.1, read on the forward strand.
CTCAACATATCTTGAGTGACCTGAGCTAATGTGACTTTTTGGTTTCCAATCTAAACAAGCACATGTTGGAAAAGAAAATCCATTGTTGAGACCAACTATGGCTGGACCTTTCTAATATTATTCTCTCTCTTCTTTTTCCTACCTACTGAGGACCTATGTTTCAATGTAGGGCTACTAAAAGGGAAAGGGCTTCAATAGAGATTGGATGGATGTAGTTGATCGATCGAACTACGATGATTGAAATGACAACAAACAGTTCCATGCGAAAGACAGAACGACAAAACATTATTAGTATTGTAGTTCTTCTTACTGTCCATCATTTGTTACGTAATGATCTACAGAATTTGACAAATACGAGACATCAATCCCCGAAATAATATTTCGACTCTATTTGTCTCATTTCCATCCTAAGCACTAGTTCATGGGGTTCAACCAAGAACGGAAAGAATTCTTTATCCAGTGATTTGTAATTCAAGATGTACACCAAATAATCGCTTAATTGGAGAAGAGACGTCACCTTTTTGAGGGTTTAGAACCCTAGGTTGAATTGTAGAGATTTCATGAAATTTTGGAGGGATTCTTGTGGGTTGAATCCGTGTAAGTTAGATTCTATGTGTAATAGGCGTTGAATCACTAAAAATCCATTACGAGAACTTACATTAGTTGCTTAGTTAGTGAGAGATGCTCTTCCTTCTATCTAACATGAATGCCCAAGCCAAGAACGGAATGCTCACTCTATCTCTCGATCTGCTATATTTATAAGCGGATTTGTGCTTATCAGGCTCCTGGGATGCTGCGCACTCCTAGAACGGCAACCAACACTTTGGTTCCGGTGGTGCTCGCATTGCACGCGATGGTGCAAAGCATGCTCAATGCCTGCCTATGTGCACCGGTGCTCGCGAATTATTGGGCTTGACTGCCTCGCCTAGGACGTGGGGTTACTCATGATGCGAGCTCCATGGTGAGCTCCCTTGCCCATTTCTTCTTGCCTTTTTTTCCTTTATGTTTTGGCCTTCCATCCTCAAGTCTAAAACACCTCGACTCCATTGGGAGTGTCCCACACTTCGGGTTTGTGTGACCTTGGCATTTTTGAGCTGGAATTGGCAGAATCTGAAGGTTCGTATTTATTGGGCCTTGCAGAAAGAAAAGGGAGCTGGCAGTATTCCTCATTTAACCTTCATGTGACTAGGGATGGCTGTAGGGCAGGGGAAATATTTAAATGATCAAAGATTATATTTTTAAAACATTAATAGGGCAGGGCAGCAGTGAGTTGTGTTGGGCCTCTTGGCCACAACTGAGCATCGCTCATACAACCCAAGTAAAATTCATACATGATCAACAACTTCTTGTTGTGATCTAGCAAACACAATACTTTAATTAGTGATATTTATTTTTCATTTTCCTCTTTCATATATTTATATTTTATTTTTATTATTTTTTATTATGCTATATAATAATTGACAAACTCATTAAAAGTATTCATACACCCGATAGTTTCTTGACAATTGTTTTTTTTAGTCTTCCTTTAATTTCCGAATACTGATCTTTATGTCTCCAAAAATTAAATAGAACATAAAAAAGTAGAAAAAACAAGTTGACACTTAAATGGGTCAGGTCGAGGTGCAGCAAAATATTGGAAAATTCCAAATGGCACAGGGTAGGGCAAGTTAAAATCTTATTGAGTCAAGTCTTGCCCCAACCTAAGCCATCCACCATATTGCCATTCCTACGTGTGGCTACTCATAAGGAACTGATTAATATGTTTGTTTTGGTTCCCTTCAAGGGACTCTCTGTACAAAATGGTTTTCCAGTTGTAGCACTCTTTTGATTCAGTTCAGACTCCCTCGCTGTTTTATCCTCTTCTAGATACCTTACAATGACAGCAGCAAATGAAGCTAATGGCTGGTATGGTGGTACATTGCTTGGCGATCAAGATGAAAGCAGTGAAATCTACCGACATTATGCAGAACTTATCCAGGTACAGATTTGTGCAACTCTTTTCCTGTAGTCATGCTTTGCTATATTCTGATACGTGGAAATGTTCTGCTGGTTAAGTCGCGAAAGTGTTTCAGTTTCTCTCAAAATAAACTAGAATAGATGCTTATCATTTTGGAGCATTTCTAATCACATTTAACTCACTTAAGCACGAGGCTGAAACTTTAGCTATTGCAAGTCTCAATAACAATTGGCTTATGGCTTTGAGGGAACTTTAGACCCAGATCTATTTCAAATATTGTCTTCCGGCTTCAATGAGCAATATTCCTCTATGACATGTGGCATCGTTGTTAAGTACATGTTTTTATGTTACAGAAGATTTGCCTTACTCAGATGATACTATGTTAACAAGCAGGGCCCTGCAATGGAACCTTTTGAACATGATTCTGAGAATGAGAAGTATTACACAGATCTTCTCCTGAAAGGCTCAGTTGATTCCATGGACGATGCAGCTATTGAAGCAGAGATGGAATCTGCTTTCAAGGCGTACGACCAAATTGGTGCAGATCTTGGGATTTTCCCGAAGTCATGTAAGGCACTGGCTGCTGATCCCAGCCAACTAACGAGATGGCTAGTTGGTGAAGATAAGCTGCCCAACGTATGAAAAAAAATACACATATGTTGGCATGTATGCATTTTGCCATGTTCATATATTTTGCTGTAGTATTTGAGGAACTCTGCGCATTTTAATTGAACAGAACAGTGGGTGATTGTTTGTGAGCAGCAAGTCTTAGTGCTGAAAAGCATGCTGCTCCTGTACAGTTGTATTTTACATGAAATAATGTGATCATCAGTATTTCACTTTGCGTTTTCCTGTAGAAGCAGAACTTGGTTTTCCCTTTCTTTTCAAATAAGATGCCAACATTGAAATTTGGCGTTTTTTTGTTACTTGAATTTGAGGAGAAATTTGGAGCACTATTGTGGAGGACTAGAAATGTGTTGAGTAAAATTGTTTCATTATTGCTAAAACGTTGGGTGGTTGAGCACACAAAAGGAGTTGAGATTGAAGTTAGATGACATCGGAAACATATATATTTGAAATCTTTATAATTATGTGAAAGTTGAGCTGTAGGTCTTGGTAATGAATTTTCTGGTGAATTGAAAGCAAGTGATCTCAGCTTGAGCTTTCTTTTGGACAAAATAGCAACTTTTAACTCCAATCAGAAATTAGTCACTCACCATGCTCTACTTAGACTAGTACATAATGCAATGATTTTTTTTTTTTTAACTTAAATTGATATTAGTTTTACGAGGCTTCTTTTATCTCATAAATTTGGGAACCCAAAATGTACTAATAAATTTTGGGATAATAGATATTACTCCATCGTACAATTTGTACGCTATCATAATAAATCCGGAAAATATGCAAACTGAACCCTAAGGAGTCATTTGGTAGGATGTATTAAGAGAAATAGTTCATATATTATATATGAAATTATTTAGTACTATGTTTGATAGAATTTTTGGGTCTATGTATAATTAAATCATGTCTTTGTTATATACCCTGCATGGATACTTTCCATTTGATGGTATTAATACTACATAGGATTTAATATCATGAAATTAAATATGTAAAGACAAAATTATCCGTCAAATCCTTTTAATCACTTTTATTATTTTTCTGATTTTATATTTTGTGTTTGAAATTTTGTACTAGTAATTTATTGAAATAAATTAGCTTACAAATTTTATTTATTTGTGGGATCATATTATAATATAAAAAAATATTTTGTCATGTTAAATATTTTTTAATTGTATTTGTGCGTTCATAATTTACATAATATTCAAAAAAAATATTTGTCATGCCAAATTTTTGTTTGATAAGAAATTTAGTTAAGTAATTTTATTAACACAAATTGAAGGCCTAATCGAGTGATTTTATTAATACAAAATAATGTTCAATGAATTTACTAGATAAATTCTGAAAGTTGAAATCTTTATTGGGGATGACTTTAATGGGCATATCAGGGCAACTATTAACGAGTTTGAAGGTGTTCATGGAGGCTTTGGTTTTGGGGAGAGGAACGGAAGTGGGACGTCTCTCTTGGATTTTGCCAAAGCCTTTGAGTTAGTGATTGCTAACTCGTCTTTTCCAAAGAGGGAAAACCATTTGATTACCTTCCATAGTACGGTAGCTAAGACTCAGATAGATTACCTACTTCTCCGAAAAGGCGATAGAAGCTTATGTAAGAATTGCAAAGTTATTTCGAGTGAAAATGTTTCCACTCAACATAGGCTTTTAGTGATGGATGTGGAGACCAAGAGAGAAAAGAAAAAGAAGGTTATGTACCCCCAACCTAGGATTAAATCGGGAGGCCTTACTCTTGCCCTTTCTCGCGAGATGGAAGAAAAGTTGAGAAACTTAGAGGCGTGGAATAGTAAAGGTAATGTGAACAGTATATGGGACATAACTGTTGATTACATAAGAAAGGTAGCTATCGAGGTACCAGGGGTTTCGAGAGGGATCTTTGGTGCACGTCAAGGCGATTGGTGGTGGAACGATGAAGTCCAGGGTAGAGTGAAAGATAACAAGGTCGTTTACACAGAGTGGTTAGAGTGTAGGGATGAAGATGAAAAGCAAAAGCTTAAAGTAATCTATAAGATGGCTAAGTCAGAAGTAAAGATGGCGGTGACGAATGCTAGTCAGTAGCATTTGAGTGCCTTTATAAGGAGTTAAGTGATAAAGGTGGAGGCAAGAGATTGTATAGGCTCACTAAAGTAAGAGAAAGGAAAGCTCGCGACTTGGACCAAGTGAAATGCATCAAGGATAAGGAGGGCAACGCGTTGGTGGATGACACTTCCATTAAGTTAAGGTGGCAAGCTTACTTTCATAAACTCTTAAATGAAAAGGGAGATAGAGATATTGAGTTGGGTGAGTTGGCACACTCCGAAAACCATCATGATTTTGGGTATTGTAGACGATTTAGAGTTGAGGAGGTAAGAGAGGCTATTAGTAGGATGAAGAGGGGGAGGGCGATCGGGCCCGATGAGATTCCGGTAGACTTCTGGAAGAACGTTGTCAAGGATGGCATTGAGTGGATGACTAGACTGTTTAATGCTATTATGAAGACTGCCAAGATGCTTGATGAATGGAAGAGGAGTACATTGGTTCCATTGTATAAGAATAAGGGAGATATTCAAAACTGTAACAATCACAGGGGTATCAAGTTGTTAAGACACACTATGAAGGTCTGGGAGAGAGTAATGGAGATGAGAGTGCGAAGAGTAATATCTATCTCGGAGAATAAGTTTGGATTCATGTCGGGGCGGTCGTCTACTCAAGCAATTCATCTTGTTTGGAGGTGAGTGGAGAAATATAGGGAAAGAAAAAAAGACCTTCATATGGTGTTCATTTATCTCGAGAAGGCATATTACAAAGTCTCAAAGGATGTCTTATGAAGGTGTTTAGAGGTGAAAGGTGTCCCAGTGGCATATATCAGGGCAATTAAGGACATGTATGATGGAACCAAAACTCAGGTTAGAACGGTGGGAGGAGACTCACAGTATTTTCCTGTTGAGATGGGACTCCACCAAGGATCTGTGTTGAGCCATTTCTTGTTTGCCTTGGTATGCTATTTGCAGATGACATAGTACTGATTGATGAGACTCGGACTAAAGTTAAAGATAGGTTGGAGGCCAGGAGACACGCCTTGGAGTCCAAAGGATTCAAATTGAGCAGGATCAAAACTGAATACTTGGAGTGTAAATTCAGTGTTGAGAGGGATGAAGCAAACTTTGATGTGAGGCTTGCCACTCAACCTATCCCCAAGAGGGAAAACTTTAAGTATTTGGGGTCCATTATCCAGAGTAGTGGTGATATCGACGATGATGTCACACATTGTATTGGAGCAGCATGGACTAAATGGAGGCTTGCATCTGGAGTATTGTGTGACAAGACGATACCACCTAAACTTAAAGGTAAGTTTTACAAAGTGGTGGTTAGACCATTATTGATGTATGGAGTGGAGTGTTGGCCAATTAAAAAGGCACATGTTCAAAAGATGCATGTCGTAGAGATGAAGATGCTAAGATGGATGTGTGGTCACACCAGGAGTGACAAGGTTAGGAATGAGACTATTCGGAAGAAGCTAGAGGTGGCCCCGGTGGCCGAAAAGATGAGGGAAGCGAGACTACGATGGTTTGGACATGTGTAAAGAAGGAGTGCCGATGCTCCTGTTAGGAGGTACAAGAGGTTGCAGACCTTAGATAGAAAGAAATGGAGGTCGCAGATCAGAGTAGCAGGCTAAGGGTTGGGTTAGGTGGATTCATGGTCTTGGGGTATAATAGGGTTAGGTGGAGGACACGTTTTTTTATCATGTGTTCACAGTATCTATCTTATTATGTGGTAGTTTATCTTAGTTATATGCTGCTATGTATTATTCATTATTAGTCGCTCTTTCTGTTCCCTTCCCTTTTTATCATATCTAGTTCTTTCTGCTTACGGGTTTTGAGATGAGGGTTCCCAGGAAACTACCTCTCTACCCTGTGGTAGTGGTAAGGTCTGCGTACATTCTACCCTCCCCAGACCCCACTTGTGGGATTTTACTGGGTATGTTGTTGTTGTATTCTCAAAGTTGAGTGACCTTTTAAGATATTAACTCCATACTAAAGCTACAATTTGCAATATTTTGTGTAAATTTAAATGGTTAATTCATTCTATTGTACTACTGTTTATCATCTTTTCGATTTTGAAATTAGCTGGTTCATCTTTATTAAAAAAATTCACGCTTTATGAGTGATCAAATTATTGTGATGGCAATTATTTATCCTCAAATAATTCAATTGAGAAAATGGCAAACATGACAACAAAACTATTCTTCTCTTAGCTAGTTAGAAGGCCACAAAAAAAATAATCTTGTCTGGCGATTATCTACCTCGACTCAATTACATGAAATAGAAAATTTTATAACGATTAAATGGTATAATTGGAAAGATGTTTTTAGTAGAGTTCTAAAGCAAAAATAAAATTAGGTCGGAAGCAACAAACCAAACATTTGATAAAAAATAATTTTTGCATTACTAATCTCTTCTGATAATCTTCATGATTTTAGGTACTACAAATATTTTAGGATTGGGGAAGATAGACAACGTCCCAAAAGTTTGAAGTTGAGACCGAGACAAAAAGTTAAAATTTGACTACTGGACTGAAAACATGGGACCTAAGTACGGGTCGTGGTTCATTTTACAGGCTGTAAAAAGGCCTTGTTGATTGGAGAGTTGCATTTTGAAAAAGTTACTTTGAGTATGGAAGTGAAGCATAAAATGATTTGCGGGTTATGGTATAGTTTACGGCTCGTAATAAGTGGTCGTAAATAGGGTCCTGGAAAATAGAATTTTGGTTAAGTATGAGAAGAAACTACAAGGGGTTTTACAGCTTTTGGTCTGTTCTACGAATTGTAAAAATGGTTGGTGATCTTGAAGGCTGAAATAATGATTTTTGGATTGTGGTCTACAAACGATAGTACGGTTTGTACTTTCTTTCATAACCCGTAAAAAAAATATTTGTAGCTTGGTCTAGCCAATTTAATGAAGGGCTTTTTGATAAATTTTCATACATTCTATTTCTAGACTGCATAGTTTTAAACCTATGTGATCACTAAAATATGCCTATACTACCCCTTTACCCTTCATTCATAAATCATTCAATCAAAATAGTTTAACCCTCTCAAGTTCCTTCTTTCTCAAGTTCAAGAGAAGACCAAACCTAGGGTTTCAAGTTCCTCTTCTCAAATCAAGGCTCTTCCATAGATTTTCCACTAAGGTATGTGGGTTTCATCCATGGGTTTCTTTCACACATGGAGACCCAAATCATTTTCTACTCCATTCCTTACTTCCAAGTATGCAATTTTTCATGAGTTTTTGTATTATGATTCCAAATGTTTATATTATGAATTTATTGATATGAGTTAGCCTATATTATTATGAAATAATGTTTAATTTCATGGGAAGGATGTTACGTCTTGAATTCTTATATTATGAAAGTTAGGGTTTTAGAGATATTTGATGGGTTTCCTAAATTTGGGGACCATGATGATTATGATATGAGTTCCTTAAATTATCTTTTAAATTGATAAATCCTACTACTCTTATACATGAATAGCTAATAATTATCATGATTCAATGACTATCTATAATTTTTTCTGTTGGAATTTTGGGTTATGAAGTTAATGGAGGGTTGCTTGACTTTACTTAAAATTCATACTTTATTTGTTATTAATTTATATCTATATATTAAAAGCATGAATGTCCATATATATAACCAGCCATAGAATCTGTTACTTTTACAGTCAATTTTGTTTTGTTATCATTAGCTGCAATCAACTTGAAGAATATATTTATTCCATTTTTATCTTAAAACAACAATCTGTCATAGTGAACCTTATATCACAATTTGATCCACACTTGATCTTCTTTTATAAGTCATATAAAATTACATCAACATGTTGTAAAATGTAGATCAAAATTAATAAAGCATAAACAAATGTTAAAGTCATATTAAGTAGAACTTGACATAATGTTGTCACACCCCTCCTTGGGGTCGTGACCGGTGTCCGATAGGGACACGTCATCACCTAATAAGTCGACTTCCTTTCTA
>JAOTQR010000007.1:9755880-9769441 GCA_025774065.1 Solanum ossicruentum
TGCATGGTTTCATTTGAGTTGTTACTTCACATACAGTATATCCTGCCTTACATATTCAGTACATTATCTCGTACTGATATCCCTTACGGGGGACCTGCATTTCATACTGCAGGTACAGGTGCTAACAGATCTCCCTAGTAGGAATACAAGACATCCAGTTGCTGATACCAAGCTCTAGGTTGTTTCGGGGCTTTGTTTGTGTCTAGAGCTTATGTTTATATTGTATAGTTAGTTGAGGCGGGGCCTATCCCGATCCTTGTTAGATACTTTCTCTTATCTAGAGGCTTTGTACACTATGTAAATTAAGTGTGGTCATGTCTCGTACTTTAAACACCGTGGACCCCAACGGCCTAGTCATATGCATTTTCTTTTGGCTTGTTATCACTTTTTATCTTCTTAAAGGCATGTCAAATGTAGAGATCCCTTATAATATGTATAGAAAGTGCATAGATACAGTTTGGTTCTCCCGAGCCTTACCGGCAACGGGTGCCAGTCCGCCCTAACGGGACTTTGGGTGTGGCAACTATCATATTACGTATTGATTTATGAAATACCCTATAATTTTTATCTTAAAGGTAAGATATGGACCAAGAATTTCACAAGTTGCACCCTATGGGCAAGACTTGACACTACTAAATTGTATCTCGATTTATCATACGTTCTATGACTCTTGCATCTTAGCCCAATGACTCAAAACAACAAGAAAGCCCCATAGCCAAGACTTGATGATATCATGTAGTGTTTTAATTAATGAGACACTCTATAAATATTGCTCTAGAGATATGAGTTGTTAGTTCTAGGACTTCCGAACAACAAGTTAAGCCCCATAGGAAAAACTTAACACTGTTATATTATATTTTGATTTATGAGATGCTCTATAACTCTTGCATTAGATGCAAGACATAAATCAAGAACTCCAAAAATTATACACCATGGTGAGACTTGATGCTACTATATTGAGTCTTGATTTACCATATATATAACTCTTACCTCTTAACTCAAGGACTTGGAAATAACAATTTAAGCTCCATAGGCAAGACTTGACAATATAATATTATGTTTTATTTTATGAGATATTCTATAACTATTGTCTTAGAGGTAAGACTTGTTAGTCCAAAAATTTCTAAACAATAACTTAAGCCTATGGATAAGACTTGACATTATCATATTATATATTAATTTATGAGATGTTCTATAACTCTTATCTTAGAGGCAAGATTTAGACCAAGAACTTCACCCATGGGTGAGACCTGACACTTCCACATTGTGGTTTGATTTAACAGATATATAACTCTTTCTTCTTAGCCCAAGGACTTCAAAACAACAAATTAAGCCCTATGGAAAAGACTTAGCGATATCACTTTTTTGTTTTGATTTATGAGATACTTTATAATTATTGCCCTAGAAGTAAGGCTTATTAGTCCAAGGATTTTCAAACAACAAGTTAAGCCCCATGGGCAAGACTTGACACTACTATATTATGTATTGATTTATTAAATATTCTGCTACTCTTGTCTTAGAGGCAAGTCTTAACCCAAGGGCTTCAAAGAGCAAGATGTGTCCATGGGCTATATTTTACATCATTTTTATTAACTTGTGAGGAACACAATAACATTTGCCTTAAAGGTAGAACATAACTTAGGGGTTAAAAAATAACATATGCTTCGCTGGTTGGTTTACATTATTTCACTATGTCTAACTTATAAGATATTTTATAACTCTTGTTTTAGAGGCAGGACTTAGACAAAAAATTTCAAAATGACAAGTTACTTTCTAGGTAGAAATTATGACAAGTTACTTTCTAGGTAAAAATTGATACTAACACATTATGTCTTGATTTATGATATATTCTATTTTGTCTTGGAGGCAAGAATTAGTCCCCAAACACTTTCAAATAACAAGTTCAGAAAGAAAATAAAAGCTACAAGTTAAAAAAACTAAAAAAATAAAGAAAGAGAAAAAGATAGAAGTTCAAAAAAAGAACAAAGAAAGAATATGAAAACAAAAATAAGATAAAGAAATAAAAGAGAAAAATAGTAAATAAAAAATATAAAAGAGAAAGAAAAATAGAGAATTTTGAAAAAAATATTTAATATGCAGAGGGATAAAAATATATTTTAATTCAACTTAAACGAAAAAAAAATATTTTTATAACACTTTTATGAGAGAGGATAAAAAAATCAATCAACTACATTTGGTGGCATCCAGTGTAATTTTCTGCCGTCAAACCAGATTTCTTTGGGCTAAAAAAGGGATACTCTGAAGTCCGAACCCTTAGTGCTTCTCGTCTTGTACACAAATCCTTCCGTCTTTCACGCACCCCTCAGCAAATGGAAGACATTGAAGATTTGCTGGTGGGTGCTGGTGCCGGAGTGTCTCCTGGGTTTCGGTTACCCGTGCCGGCGGCCGTTGGAGTCAATGTAAAGCAAAGGAAAAAGAATGGTGTGGCGAAGCTAACAGTAGTCCAAGACTCTCCTGCACCTAAACTACCTGGCACTCAGGTGTCTCTTTCATTCAATAAATTTTCTTATTGAGGAACTCCTGTTGCACATTCTGTAGCTAGTCTTGTGTATTTTTGTTTGATAATGATCTATTTTTATTTGTGTGAATATGAATGTTGCAGACTATTTACATCAAGACATTCGGTTGTTCCCATAATCAGGTACAGTTGTGTTTGCTTAATTATGCACGTGCTGATAGAAAGATGATGGTTTTGATACTAGTCTGTCCTTGTAGTTCTCATTATTGATCTAAACTTCAACTTTCTCAGAAAGACTTGTTGGAAATGCCCCTCGTAAGCAAAGAAATAATTGAGACTAATGTGTATTTATGGTTTCCTAAGAAGGTAAAGAAAACCAACAATAACAACAGCAACGTACACATCAATAGTGTGACTTCTGGGGTCTGAGGAGGGTGTGGTATAGGCAAAACAATGTTTTGTCCAATAGACCCTTGGCTGTTCAAAACATGATTTGAAAGAAATACAAGAGTAAAAAGTTATGATAGAAATATTAAAGAAAGAAAAGTACTGATAGTAAAAGTACTAGAAATAATCAAAAAGAACAGAACAACAATAGCAACCCCTCAGGGGTTAGCCTGGTGGTAGTAGACTTGAGCCTTGGAGTTTGCTCCCTTTCAAGGTATCAAGATCGAAACTCACTGGGTGCAAACAATTTCTGAGGGCCATCGGACTGGATAGAACCGAATTAACCGTGATGCACTTGCGGGAAACTCCTTGTCGAGGGCCTGTGCATCCTCGGGATTAGTCGGGGCTCTAAGAGACTCGGATACGCGGTGCAAATCAAAAAAAAAAAAGAAGAGAACAATAATAGCAATAAAATTGAAGAATAATTTAAGCCAACGGAAAGGGAAGAACGGGAGTAATAAATCGATGAATAAGATAATGTTATCATGATAATAACAACACCGCTAAGGGAATGAGTAGGAGCTCCAGACTAGACTCTTGTTTTAGTATTGGGAAGAGAGAAAGTGCTCGACTAACTACTAATCGTCTATCTTAATCCTTGACTTTCGTGCTCTCTTATCTAGGTTCATATCCTCAGTGAACTGAAGATGTGTCATCTCTTGTCTAATTACCCCTTCCTAATTCTATCCCAGTCTTCCTCTACGTCTCTTCAAACCTATCATTGTCAATCTCTCACATCTCCTCATTGGGGCATCTGTCCTCTTCTTCACATGCTCAAATCATCACAACCTCACTCACCTTGCCTCGTATATATACGTTCCTAATCTTGTCTCTTCTAGTATGTCTACTCATCCATCAAATCATCCTCATTCTTGCTACCTTCATCTTCTAATCATGTAAGTTCTTAACTGACTAACACTAACCCCTACAACATAGTTGGTCTAGCAATCACTCTATAGAACTTAACTTTACAACCCAGTGACACATTCTTATCACATAGGACACAAATGCGAGCCTCCATTTCATCCACCCTGCTCCAACGCGGTGTGTGATATCCTCATTGATCCTCCCATTTTCATGGATTATAGACCCAAAATACTTGAAGCTTCCTCACTTCTCCATTTGCCTCTTGTGATGTGACACTGAACTTGCATTCTGTGTATTCAGTTTTAGTCCTGCCTAGCCTGAAGTCTATAGACTCCGGGATTTTTTTTCAAATCTTCAATCTATCATAAAGTTCAACACGTATCTCGTCTTGTCAGTCATCTGGAAATAACATATACCATGATACTTTCTCTTGAATATTTTTTGGGTCAATTCATTCATCACCAAGACCAGTAAAAATGGGTTGAGAGTTTGTTGAGTGAGTGATCCGGACTCTAGCCCTTTAATATGGATTTGTCTTCAAAAAATCCTGATCTTGGTAGAAACAAACAATGGCTTGTTTTTTGTTATTGGCTTGGGGATCTTGGTATTGATCCATTGGATTCACCACTTTTCTCAAGGATGGCACGCTACCTTCAGTAGGTTTTTTTAATTCATTGGGGTGCACTAATGTTAATTAAAATTCTATTCATAAATATTCTTTTAGACTTACCCTACCCTATTTATTTGAGAAAAAGAAATTCAAGCCATAGCTATTCCATGTAAGCTGAAAAAGGTAGTTATGTGCGTCTCAGCTTTAAGCTAGACTCTAGGAAAGACCCATCTGTCTGCAGGTAAATGAAAGGAACTGGAAGTCTATTGTTACTATCTTATCTTTCCTGGGTGGATGAGACAAAGGAATGTCTTCTTAGTCTTTTGCTTTTTCGATGATATCTGACCTATCATAAACATGAGTTCCTTGCTCAAGCAAAGTGATACTGGCTGAAGGTATGTAACTTCTTTAGTTTAGGGAAGGAATCCACTCTAAAAGCAAGTCCTCTTCTTCGTTCAAATAATAGTTGTATCCATAATGAGTTCTTATGTTTTTCAATATGATCTCTGTTATCATCTCTATTCTTCATGGGATGCAATTCACTAAGCTGGGACAAGATCTTTCCCCTATCTTTAAAGGGCGCTCTTGGGCCACTTGACTCTAATGAAAGGGTTCAAATCAGTCCAAAGGAGGCTTCCTAAATGATCTTTGAAAGGCTTAAGAGAGGTCTGGAAGGACAAATTAAAGAGAAGGGTGGTTCCTAAATCAGTAAGATTATGAACTTTAGCATGAAGTGGTCGGGTTCACTCTTTCTAGAATAAGGGATTCGTTTACTGATTATTTGCTGCCATTTCTTTCTAAAAATCTCTTCAGCTAATCAAGGGGGCTCCCTTTCTCAGGAGATGAGATTAGGATTAAAGGTATTATCTCAATGCTTCTTTTTTCTGGCTTTCTCTTTAAAATCAAATTCTGGCCTGCGATAATGTAATCGATATTTCTTCTCCTAAATTCTTTTTTCTATGAAAGCAAGAGGTGAAAAGTTCTGTTAGCAATTCTGCCTTGTGAGATCTAGAAGCACTAGTTGTTGCTGAGGTTATAAATATGAATATGAAATAAAGATAATTGCCTGGAGAGTCCTTTTTTCGTTTTTATGTGGAATGTTCATTATTATAATAAGTAGTCTATTAGGAAAACTGCTAACTCACTATAGAGTATCACCTTTCAGTATTCATCCTTGGGAACCATCATAAGTGCCGCCGTCCTATATATATTTGAACAAAAATGTTATGTCATCCAATAGAGCCTAGAAGAAGGTGACTCACATAGAAAGCTTACTCCTTTTCAACCAAAACTGGCTGCTCAATCTTAGAGATCTTATCAGCCGGCAAATAAAAAATTGATGACCATGGTTCTGGTCTTACTAGCACCAGAGTTTCTGGGCATTAGCACGAGCAACAAAAATGGTTGAAAATTCTACTGTTTAAAATAGAGTAAAACAACCCAAAATTCTTGGAGCTAATTCAGAATCACCGACTCAATTGACAAGCATATCTTTTGTAGCTGCTTTATTTGCCTGAAGTCATGTAAATCAGAAATGAAGTAACAAATATGAAGCCAGACCTCAAATTCCTAAAATGCTTCTCTAGTCTGGAACTTGGTAAAATCCCTGGTGTAGTTCCATGTTGACTTGGAAGTGGTGCGAGTCTCTTTCTGCTGTCCTCATTTGGGTATTGACTCCATCTTATATGTCTTTAATCACCTTAGGGGTCGTTTGGTGTGAGGTATAAGTTATAATCATCCCGAAATAAAATGTAGGATTATTTTACTCCATGTTTGGTTGGAGGTTGAAGGTAATCCTTGGATTATTTATCCCACCATTTTTGCCTTAGTGATGGGATTAGTTATCCCATATATATGGTGGGATAACTTATCTCAAGCTAACTTATCCCGAGATTAATTATCCTGGGATAACATGTTGCCAACCAAACAATCCCTTCATGTGTGCCACAAAGTATACTCTAGACTTCATGCTTCTCCATAAACCTGTATCAGGACTTTTTTGTATTTCTTTTCTCGATAGATAAGTTTTTTTTTTTGGGCTTTCCCTTTACTGCTCTAACAATCTCCTTAAAAGATGAGTGGTTTCCATTATCGATTGCCCTGGCATAAATCTGAATTTGTTCTTGGAAATCGACATATTCCTCTTCATCCTCATTTTGATCACTCTCTCCCAATTTTTATAGTCTGACTTTGTTATTTGATATCCCTATAGTTGTAGGATACATAAATTCAGATGCTAGATAATGAATTGTATAAATATATGAGCAAAGGACCTTACAACGTAGTTTGGTTTTCATAGTTTGGAAAAAGTCAAGTGGCATCTTTTGTAGTGAGGAAACAGAATCCTGGAGGACTAACAGAAATATTATTATTATTATATGGTGGTTTTCCTACTTATTTTCATCCGTTAAGCTCTGTGTTCTGCTCTAAAATTTCAGCAAGACTAGTTGGGAATTGTGGGTTTTGATTCCCTGAACAAGTAAGGCTTGGGATTTATTTGTATATCTGCTTTGTGAATGTTGAAAGAGAACCTGGAATTCCCTAATAGTACATTAGCAAGACAGGATCTTAACAGTCCACTTACATATATACAAATATACATATAATATATATATATGTATAGTTAGCAATAAGTGTGCTTAAGCCCTAAAGCGATGCTCAAAATGTTTTGAGCATTTCCCCTCGCTTAATGTGCACTTCAGTGTCGTTATCAATGTTCAAAGGCATAATTTTTCTTGCCAATGAGCCTCTTCTGAAGAAGCCACACTTAACAATTGATATTTCACTTTATCTTTTCTTTTTTTAAAAAAAGATTTCTCTTGTATTTGTTATTTAGGCATATACTTATTAGGCTTGGCTTGGACGAAACATATGTATTTGTATTTTTTCTTCCTTTGTTTTTTTAATTAAAGCCTACGCTTTATTTGCTCTTAAAGCTCCAATGAACCTTGGAGCTTTTTTGCATCTTTTGCTTTTGAATAATACTTACAAAAGGGAGAATATAAGCAGTGTTTTTTGAAATAAAGTAAGGGAATTTTATTCATAAAGCACAATACTAAGATAGTACAGTGCAGATACGAAAAGCAGAAAATCTGTTGAGGAAGAATCTGAAGTAAGATACTCCTATTCATTTCTTATGTTATTTGATTATACACGATTGATAATATAAGAGGGTGTTTGGATTGTCGTATTTTATTTGATTTTGGCTTTTAAGCTCTTTTTCTATTTTCTTTAGTATTTAGGAAAGATAAAAAGTGCTTTTAGGCACCCAGTTAACTTTATAAAAAAAGTGCTTTTAGGCACTTACTTTTAGGCCAGAAAAGTACATGGACATCTAAAAGCTAAAAGTTGGGTATTCTCAGCTTATGACTTTTTAGCTTTTAGCTTATAAGTTATTTTTTAAAAGTCAATCCAAACTCCTTCTAAGTCCAATTAACACCTTAATCATTTTTGTCAAATACCACAAAATATAGTGATAGTGGAAGGAAAATATTAATGTAATGGTTGAAAAGTTTGTTTGATAGAGAGAGCATCACAACAAAGTTAAAATTTGAATAGATTAATTAGTTTGAATTTTCGAAAGTTGTATACACATAAAATGGTGTCAAACATTTTAAAACTTCTCAGAATAGAACGTTTTAAAAAATTTGGAACGCAGTTAGTTGCTTTTAGGTTGAGGAATCTATCGAAATTCTTCAATCCTTAAACCTTCAGGGGTTGGCCTGGTGGTAATAGACTTGACCCTTGGGGTTTGCTATCTTTCAAGGTCTCAAGATCGAAACCCATTGGGTGTAAACAATTTCTGAGTGCCATTAGACTGGGTAAAACCTGAATTAACCATGGTGCACTTGCGGGAAACTCCTTACCAAGGGCCTGTGCACCCTCGGGATTAGTCGGGGCTCTAAGAGGCTCGGACACCCGGTGCAAATAAAAAAAAAATTCTTCAATCCTTATATAATAAAAACAGGCGTTTTGTTGAGAAATAAGTAGAAACTTTCAAGGGGTTGCTTACTAAGGATAGCTACAAAGAGTAATAATATTATGCTTGATCAGCTGATATCTAGGAAAATCTTTGACTGGTTGTAGCAAAATAGGAAATCATTTCACTTGTTCAGAGGCAACAAGCTAGCGAGCTAAAAGCTAGAATTTATGTAGGACCACTTAGCTGGACCATTTCTAAGTGGCTAGAGTGTCCCCTGCATCTATTTACCTCAACTGTTGTAACTAAATATAAGTTCCTTTTTACATTTATTTTGATTGTATTATTTCCTGATTCTGCAGAGTGATTCCGAATATATGGCTGGTCAGCTTTCAGCGTTTGGTTATGCTCTGAGTGATAACCCTGATGAGGCAGACCTGTGGATGATAAATACGTGAGATGTTTTTCCTCTTTTCAGTTTGTGTACTTGTCTTTTATTTTCATCCGGAAATAAGGAAGGTTTATTGAAACACTTGCATAGCTTAAAACAAGTATTTGTGAAGAGGCTGTCATGATCCGAAATTGGGTGAGATGGCACTTGCCCTAACCCATCAAGACAAGTCGGCCTAAACAAGATATAACATAATAAGATGAAAGATAAAGTTGAAGTGACAGTCTAAATGTATAAGGATAAGCAACAATGGAAGGATCCACAATCTAAAAACCAACCCAAAACTGGTGTCACATGTACGAGCTTCTACTATGACTGATTATAGAAAGAAAGTTTACAAGTCTCAATGTCCTTGATTCTCAATAGAACAAAAATATTAAGTAAATAGAAGTTTGAAGAGTTCGCTGGAATGGACAAGATGTTGCTTCTCAGACTATCTCAAAGCTCGATCCAAAATAAGAATGAAGCGTCAACGAGAACCGGGCTTACAATCTATAGAAGATGAGTATCAAACAATACGATACCTTGCAAGAGGATCTAAACATAGGTCCAGAGTAAGGAACACATGTACTTCTTCCACACCAACCGAACCTCCATAATTACTATCTGCACTTAGGAAAGCCAACATACACTATACATATCCGCAATCCAAGTATACAACATTTTCAACAATTTACAAGTATAGAGTTAACCATCAAATCACACTTCATACAAGTATCCACATTAATGTAATGTAATGAAATGCAAATGATACAATGCAATGTCAAGTAATCGTGATGCATGTTTGTCCTACTATGCACATTTGTTGATATAATCAGATCAAAACCTATGGGGCCCACACGTGGACCATGTATCAATCATCATTTTTAGAAGAGACCTTGGTTGCCAGAAAATGCCTCGACAATCAATACACTCGCCAGAAGAAACCTCATCCAGCATTGTACTCACCTGAAGAGATCTTGACTGTTGGAAGAAACCTCAACAATCACCATCTACCGGTAAAGACCTCGGCTTCTACTCTCAATATCATACTCAATCTAGCTGGAACCATTTTCTGTTGGTTTTTCATCAATAATGAGAATCAGTCAATATTTCAGTTCAACACAAAAATCACTTTCAAATGGGCATGCGAGTATGCAAAAGGTCCACATAATTTATCATTCAAGACTACCCAGTAACCATTTTATCATCATCATCATTCAAGACTACTCATCAAAGAGTTAATATTTCGCTAGTATTCTTTAGCAATTTCACCATAATATCAAGATTATACAACACTTGTATCAATATTCATTTATAATGTCTCAATAATTACTTTAATCATTAGCATTTATCATTACTCCATACTTGAGTTAGTATTTGCAATTCAAAATTCTCATAAACAGGATCACATAATGAATGAATTATCTCGTAAGGATCAATACCCTCTATCAACATTTCTCAATATTCAAAGCAACATCATCAATCATATACTAAATCATAAATCAAGTTATCACATATTATCATATAGTCATTTTATTACCCCTTCACTTTTATCAAGTCATTTCATGAATAATTCACCCATTTTCGAATCCCAATTACTCCATAACGCACAAAGAAGGAAAATACAAGGTTCAATAAACTCAACAAGGTTTAGCAATCCACTTGCTTTGATAAAATTAAGAAATCAATCCAACACTTGAGTTTTCTGTTTTCGATTAGTATCCTATCACGAATCAAGTTAGGCTCTAGGTATGACACGGCGATTAGGATTCTTGAAGAAACCCAATCAAACCATCTTAGCATATCGCGCGTACATAAGATAAGTAAATCAACAAAAGGAAGCAAAGTGATAGGTAAGTCTCAAATAAAGTCCAAAGATAAAGGTAAAGCTTAGGCCCAAATAAACGGACTCACATTTTCTTTGTCTAGCGTGTCTCTATGCTCATAAGTGGGGGCATAGAACAAGCCACTAACTCACCCATACTCGAGAAAAGAAAATAAATAGTCTCGACATAGAACAACTAGAAATAACTAGAAAGGCGATGAAATGTTGCCCTTGGATCATGAGGGTTCACCAATCAATCAATCTTCAAAGAACTCCAAGCTAATCACGGGTAGAGTGGGATGTAGGGTCAACATTCTGCTCTACATTATAAAATCATGTAGGCGAGAGTATGAGTTAGTATTTTGAATGTACTAAGTTTGTGAGCAATGCAATACGTGTCATAAACGTAAGCATGTAATGATCAATGTTAAAATACACGCTAAACAAACCATATAAACGTAATAGTGAATCATGAGTAAGGCCAATGCCATTTAAAAATAATTATGCAATTTTAGAAAAGCTTATACAATGCATGGAAAATCATAAGTCATAATAAGGATTTATTAAAGCTTGCAAGGTTCACAAGGAGTAAGAATTGTGAGTCATAAGCATAGTGAGAGTCATACATCATGAGTGAGAGAGACCATAATCGACATATGACCATTTGAGCTAAGCCATGGAGTATGGTGTATTACCCCATCAAAAAGGGCCTAATATGCTTTGCCAAGGCATTAAGGCATGTACGAAATAGATAATGGGTGAATCGGGTACTCAGCTCTTGTTCTTAAACTCGGGTACGCACTCCCAAGCCTTGAGATTTAGGATACTCACCTTTTAGAGATTTGGGCATTCGCCTCTAAATCCCTTCTTACCTATGGTGGCACGTAGCTTTGGGACATGAGTACTCATCCCTAATCCTCTCGGTGCTAGGTAGTACTTTCACACGAATGAGGGATCGTAAGTCTTTAGGTCATGTCATGTGGGAGGGCAATTGTCCAATTCCCAAACCCTTTGTTATCATAAGTCATAATCTTAGAATAGCTCCTTAGTCATTAATTAGGTGAGAGATCCTCCACCATCTAGTTATTCATCAAGGTACTTTCATAAATCATTTCATGAAACTTGGGTGAAGTTTTTTTATCTTTCATGATCATAGTTCAACATAGACCAGGGAAATCATGTGGGTTTAGTTTCAAATCAACTTAAAATATTTAATTAAATGAAATCATATTCAATCGAGTAGAAGCATACCAGTTGAATCATATAATTGAAAGAACTAATTTAACAATTCATAAATTCACATTTGAAAATTAACATGATGGATGGTTCTATGTGATGATCACTTGAAATCATGCATAATTGAAACTTGAATCATGCATAATTACAATGAATATCACCAATTGAAATCATAATTGCAGGAACCCACATTGGCAATTATGAACCCTAGGAAGTCGCGTAAACAAATTACTTATAAACCATCAAATCATGAATTTAAGAGTAATTCATAGTTAATTGAGTCATTAAACATTGATTGAAGTTTAATTCATGCAATTGAAAGAGAATTAGCAAGACCTATAATGAGATCATGAACCCTAGATAGGATTTATAGAAATTCATATAAAAAATCATCAAGTTCATACAATTAATATCAATTTATATTGAAATAGGTCAATTATCATCAAACAACAATAACATACCCAGTGAAATCCTACAAGTGAAAATCTCGATAAGTGAAATACTCAATTATCATCAAACAAATCATAATTTATGAAATTGAGTAAAACCATGAAAACCAATACAAATACATACTTGAATTGGGTAGAGAAGTCAAGGTTTCTTTTGGCTTCTTTGGTGGAAGGACCCATGGATGAATATCCACATACCTTAGTGAAGAATCTTGAAGAAATTGGGAGAATTCAAAGGAATTTGACTTGGTCTTCAATGGAGCCTTGCTTGAATAAGAAAGCCTTGAGAGTATTTTATAGAGAAGATTTTGTAAATTAAAAAATTAGTGAGAATGAAAGAATTTGGAGGGCATAGCGTAGTTAATAGAATAAGACTTAGTTATGAAAACCATCTAGGTTTATTAACTAATAAGTAAGAAAAGACCAAAATGCCCCAGAATAAAATTGAATTTGGACGAAAGGAATTACCCAAGTTTGCGACGTGGACTGGGTTCAGGTTAGTTCATTTTTGTCCAAAAATGGATCAAGGGAAATTTGAACTAATCTGGGGTAGGTCCGTGACGTGAAAAAGGTATACCATAGTTCAATTTTGAGCGAGACATGTCAACAATTTTTTTGAACTAGGCTAGAACATGTCCACAATGTTGGCTGGTCACGAACACTACTGGATAAGAAATTCTTTTCCCAATTTTTTTCCTCAAAAATCCTTCCCCAAAAATTTCACCTGGGCCATTGCAAAATTTTCTTTTTTCTTGCTTATTCCAACTCTCAAACTTGCGAGATTTCACATATCCAAAGCACCACAATCTATTCAATTAATGATTCACAATCAAATTCCAGGACTAACGATGCCAAAATCATGAAATTTGGGAAAAGTAGGCAAAACAACTCAAAAATTCAATATCGAAAAACAAGATTGAAATTTGAAAATTTTTGCATGAAAATGTTCCTTGAAGTATTAGGAATTTATTCATGAAAACCATTTAAAAAATAGAGTTAAAATCAACTCATAATCACCATGTTTGTAAAATTAGAGTTCATGAACAAACCCCCTAATTTTTCCAATTCAAATTCACTGATTTGATGTTAAAATCATGATATAATCAATGAGTAATAAAGATTTTAACTCAAAATAACTTACCCAATGAAATTCTAGTGAAAAACCACTTGAAATCACTCTCTCCCGAGCTCCCAAGGTCAACAACAACAACATACCCAATGGAATCCCACAAGTGGGGTCTGGGGAGGGTAGAATGTACGCAGACCTTACCACTACCTCATAGAAGTAGAGAGGTT
>JAOTQR010000007.1:9782709-9808086 GCA_025774065.1 Solanum ossicruentum
ATAAAACACTACTACTCCTCTACCCTACTATACCCTATGACTAGATAACCACCTAACCCTACCAACCAATTAGCCTAAAACTCTAATTCGCGAGCTCCCAAGGTCCAAAAATGAAGAAAAGAAGTCATAGACAGACACTTTAGAATTGAACACTATTTTGGGTAAAAATTGTACTCCGCGAAAGCAGTAAGAAGGCTACGAACGCAAAGGTCTCCAGACACACCTTCCGCAAATGTGCCCTCTTCCCTATGAATGTGGAGGTCAACAAGGTTAACCCTGCATGAACGCGGAGAATGGGGAGGGGGTACACCAGATGTCAATTATTTACCAACACACCAAATTTCACAAAATGGACCTTCGAGATTCATTCGGAACTTCGTAGACACGAATCATGTATGCATCCCCACTAAATTCGACATTCCAAACTCAGTGGAATCATCGGAAATTGAATGTCAGGTCTCCTTGATCCGGAATTCAATTAGTTGCAGCTAGGACAACTTTAAGGCACTAAAATAGCAAAAAGGTATCAAATTGGCCAAAAGTATGCCAAAGCTCGTTTTAGAGCTAAAATCACCTCCGAAATCCGACGGAACCATCAGAATTACAATCCGAGCGCCCGAACTAAAAATATTGACCAAAGTCAAACCTTGATTAAATTTTAATTCAATTTCCAACTTTGGACCTCGAATCCACCTAAAACAAATTTGATTCAGACAGCTCTTCAGCTTCCACATTCCGAAATTGATGGAATTCCGTTTCGAGACTCGAAACTTCGAATGATTCCGAAACTCAAAATTAAGCAATTTTAGCCTTATAAAACTCCTCAATTGTTTGGCAAAATCTCAACTTTGCACATTATTTTCAAAAATCAACTTTCACAGCCAATCTAATAAGGCTCGGGCCAACTACCGGGAGGGGTAAAATGGTAATATTCCTAAAATATCAAAAATGACCTTCAAGGTCATTACAGAGGCTTACAACTCATGGCTTACGGTTTCTTTGCTATCTGCATCTATTTTGTCTTCACCAAGTGAAAGGCCTTTTTTTTCGTTATTTCCATCCCAGCAATAACCAGCTCTATGGGATAGAAGTTTCTCTTTGTAACAGATTTGAATTGACGTGGATGTTGTATTTAAATGTCAAAAGTCTTTCATTTCTGGAGAGTTGGCAGATCAATGGAGGTGAAAAGTTTTAAAGAAATATATATTTATGTATATATAATAAAATATAAAATAATTATGTATTAGCCAGTTTTTTTTTACCCCTGTGATGTTTGCGCCAGCTTGCACACAAAGAAATGGCTAGTTTCTTAAAAAGCGAAAACCACAAATAATAACAAGCCCCCAAAGCTTCAAGAAAGTTTAAAGAACAAAGTGCTTACTTCAAGTCGCTCAAAAGAAGGGATGACTCTGGTTTACATCGCTCCATTGGTTAAGCGACAAAATGATCACATCTAATAATGATGGAGTCGGCACATTTTTTTGGTACTCGAATCATGTCATTGGTGTTGACAAGTGAGGTTGCTTTAATAGTAAGCACACTCCACCTCCGTCACGAGGTTGCAAACTTGAGTCACCAAGGTAGCAAAGTGAGAGACGAAGCCACTGTTGGCTCAGTGGCTATGGGGAATTTGGAGGTGATGATGTCAAAAAATGATCATGTTATTTGTGTTTTCCCACGAATACTGGGTCCACTCATGCGTTGGGTTTGATTTAGGTCACATAATTTTTAGTTTTCATGTCAATGCAAACATATGCACCATCTGTTATCCACCTATTCTGGTTCATATTTTTCATAAAGTTTATGCTTACTCCCAAAACTAGGGGGTCATTATGCTAGTGCAAATATCATGCACAAAACTTAAAACATATGTTTACATATGTTCACTAAGAGGTTGTCATGCTTGCATACATAAGCTTAGCAGGTTATTGCTGTCTTCTAGTCAGAATCTGTCTGCTGTAACTCAGGCTTCTAAATGGAACATTATCGTATTATTGCTAACTAATATCAGGGTTTCAGCTAATATACTTTCATATGATGCAGATGCACAGTCAAATCTCCTAGTCAGTCTGCCATGGATACTATTATAAGTAAAGGAAGAAGTGCAAAAAAGCCATTGGTAGTAGCAGGTTGTGTCCCTCAAGGAAGCCGTAATCTGAAAGAGCTAGAAGGAGTTAGTATAGTTGGAGTTCAGCAGATTGACCGTGTGGTTGAGGTTGTGGAAGAGACTTTGAAAGGTCATGAAGTTCGGCTACTAACCCGGAAGACGTTACCAGCAATTGATCTTCCAAAAGTACGAATTTGAAATAATTTTCAAATTATTTGACTTGAAATCTTTGCCAAACAAAAGAAAATATCTTTTTGAATTTATGACCAGCTTTGATTTATTACAGTAAATATCAGCTCTCATATATTAGTCCCACTCAATTATTTTCTACCTAAACCATTTGGATATATCTTACAGGTCCGAAAGAACAAGTTTGTTGAGATTCTTCCAATAAATGTTGGTTGTTTAGGTGCTTGTACTTATTGCAAGACAAAGCATGCACGTGGTCATTTAGGAAGTTACACAGTTGACAGTCTTGTAAGTTCTATGATATAAGAGTAGAAAAACCTATGTTTTGAGATTTCTAGCTTTTTAATTCAGAATCCGAATTTAGGTGGGCCGAGTCAAAAATGTCATTGCTGATGGAGTGAGGGAGATCTGGCTGAGTAGTGAAGATACTGGGGCATATGGTAAACTTTTTAAGTTTTTGTTTTCTTCATTCTGCCTTTGGAAGAAATCTATAAGGGTAAGAGGAGGCATGGGTACTCTTCCATTTTATATCTTGAAAATTGTGGTCATAATTATGTTATAACATCAATGTGGTCGTAAGTTTATTTAAAACTTCTTGTCTTAAATATGTCATAACATTTGTGTGACTATAAAAGCTTATCGTTAAAATAACAATGGAAAGTCAAGTAAAATGTTTCAAATTTAGAAAGGTGTTATCTTTTTTGGAACAAATTAATAAGTATATAATAATATTGTTCTTTTTATAATGGAGTAACAATTGTTAAGCACTAAGAAACAAAAAATTGAGCATGTTTTAAACTTGTGTCCTTTTAGTTTTACTTACTTTTCTCGAGTGACTTTGTACATATTAGTTTGATTTAGTTACTACAATAGTATTGGCAATACAAGCTGTGAATGGTAGAGAAGCAATAGTTGGTGATAATGCTAGTCTTGTGACATATTCAAGTGTAGAGCACAAGTCTAACAGGCTTGGGCTCAATTTGTTTGCAGTAAGATTAAGACATCTAAATGATTAAGATATTTTTCTAGATATGAGTTGCACATTGAAAGATTAAGACTTCAAAGAAAAAAAACATTGAATGATTAAGATTGTTTTGTTTTTCACTATTTGAATGTACATAATTTATTTATTTTTAAACATAATAAATATGCAATTCAAATGAAGAAGCAATTTGATGTAACAAACATATAAATTTTGATATAATAAAATCATTATTTGATTTTTCAAAATTGAAATATTTATGTTTGCTAGTGATGGTAAAGTTGGTTGATGACTTAATGTTAGTAATTGGCGGTGGCTGGTGGTAGTTCGTAGTAGAGATTGGCCCAACAACAGTAGTGAGAAATAGTGATGGTGGAGAGGTGGCAGCGGCAGAGGTGGTAAGTGTGGCAGCAAGTGATTGTACTGGTATTGTGATGACAAAAGTAGGTGGTGGTGAGGTGGTTGTAATGGCAGAGGTGGTGGCAGGTGGTTGTGGATAGACTGGTGGTGAAAATTATACACATAAAAATATTTGGATAAGATCTTAATGATTGAAACCAAATAAGTGCTTAAATCTTAATGTAAATAAATACACTTAATAACCAAAATCCATACCTCCATTAATTGCAAACAAATGATGCATTAGTATATCAAAATGTAAAACACTTAATTCTCAATTTCGCAGGTCGTGACATTGGTGTTAATCTTCCTATTCTATTGAATGCTATAGTTGCGGAGCTTCCTTTGAATGGAAGTACAATGCTCCGAATTGGGATGACCAATCCTCCTTATATTCTTGAGCACTTGAAGGAGATAGCTGATGTCTTATGTCATCCTTGCGTGTATTCTTTTCTTCATGTACCAGTTCAGTCGGGTAGTGATTCAATCTTGAGTGTAAGTTTGAATTATACATAATATTAATCCATATTAACTTTCTTTTTGCTTTTGAACCCTTGTGAAATAGGTCATATGCTCACCCTCATAAAGTAACGTTATTGGCACAAATTTTTTTATAATAAATCTCTCTTTTCTCTGTTCATCAATTTCAGGCAATGAACCGTGAATACTCTGTGGGTGAGTTCCGGAAGGTGGTGGATACATTAATGGAACTGGTCCCTGGGATGCAGATTGCAACCGATGTAATTTGTGGATTTCCTGGTATGTTGCCCATTTTGTTACCTAGTAAGATGTTGTCAGTAAGTATGTAGACCTGATTTTTCTCTCCACAAGTTAAAAGCTATTTGCTTGGACTCTCCAAAAATGTTGCTGTACCCGTGGTGGCTCATTCAAAATTTGATATTGGAGGATCCAACACCACCATAGTTTAGAAGCTTAGTCTTCCTAGTAGCCACTCTACGAATTACCAAGTCTCCTCCCCCTTGGAATCAGTTAAATTGAAGTGTAATTTCAGATTAGGATTTTTTTTTCCTGAATAAGGATATGAAACAGCGTTCTTTCTCCTCCTATAAAAAAAATGGTTGATTTGTAATACTCCTAACTACTGTTAAAAGGAGAAATTATTCCTTTTTGTTCGTGTTCTGGTCATATTCTATTATCAGATTATTCTAGAGTATCAAAATTGGCAGTTGCTTTACTGCTCATTGTGTTGGAGCCACTTCAGACATCCAGCCTGAATGTCGTACAATATTTTGATTTTTTATTATGGTTTTTCCAAATCATCGAGAGTTTATCCTTTGACCTGGATTTATTTTTGATCAATTCTCCTGCTGGAAAGACCTTGCGCCAAGCATGATGTTTTGTGCTTGCATTGCAGGTGAAACTGATGAAGATTTTGCTCAGACAGTGGACCTTATTAAGAACTACAAGCTTGCTCAAATTCATATATCACAGTTCTATCCTAGGCCCGGTATGCTGTTTTCAGCCTTTCAATTGTTATGTGTGTAGATATACCATTCTGGAAAATGAAGGGAAAAGATTTCCTATCTCTTGAAAAGATTTACAGCGAAAAACTCTAGTTATTGCATGTACAAGTGAGAGATGTGAAGCTTTTTCTTTAGCAGCACATTCTGTGATGCATGGATTTTAAATTCTCAATTACTTCCTTGCTGTTAGTTTATATGCAATAATTTGGAACTAAATGCACTTATATGTGCATATCCAGATATCTATTGTTAAAGACTGATACTAAATAACCTGCTTGATGGATTAAATTGGTGTTTCTGTTATTCACAAATCTATGTCAGGCACTCCTGCTGCAAGGATGAAGAAGGTTCCTAGTAATGTGGTGAAGCAACGGAGTCGTGAATTAACTGCCGTTTTCGAGTCCTTTACTCCATATACTGGAATGGAAGGCAAGGTAGAGAGGATATGGATTACTGACATAGCTTCAGATGGAGTTCATTTGGTAAGCATGATAGAGCCAGATATCTGGATAACTGTTATTGTTTCATAATGCCGTTTCGACTCTTCTAAAGCCTTAACAATCTGGATGCAGTTGTTTACTGGGACATGATGGGTTTCCTATATTCAAAGGGGTCGTTTTTAGAGTGTATAAAAATAAAGTTAAATAGAGTGTATTAATAGTACTTGCATTAGTGATGCATGTATTAGTTATGCTCGCATTAATTAAACATAGAACATTTTTATGCATTGTTTGGCTTGATGCATTAAACATAGCATGCATTGCATTAAAGAATTATACCCTCCACAGTTATAGTGGAAAAGATGTAAAAAAGGTTTTAATCCTGCTAATGTATGCATTA
The DNA here is from genome assembly GCA_025774065.1 of Solanum ossicruentum. Lineage (NCBI taxonomy): Eukaryota > Viridiplantae > Streptophyta > Magnoliopsida > Solanales > Solanaceae > Solanum > Solanum ossicruentum. The sequence goes on from JAOTQR010000007.1 coordinate 9,788,711, forward strand.
AAATCATTTAATTACTAATACCTAGAAATCTATAGTATTAGTAATACTCCTTAATACACAATAGAGTATATAACTAATGCTTGGCATGAAAAAGTGTTATACAAAGAGTTAATGCATGCATTATTTTCCCCAATACACTCTACCAAACGACCCCCGTGAGTAAATTCATTTATTCTCAAGTATAATAGTTGGTGAAAGTTTAATTATGATTTTATGAAGCACAAATTAGTCTTTATAAGATCAACCAGCTGAAGACACACTAATCATACGCATGCCTCAAACATCCTACTCGTAGTTCCATTTGTGGGTGACGAGCAAGTAAATTTCCCCTACAAAAGAATTCAATAGTGCTCAAATTCTTATATGCATTTCATAATACTTGCCAAAAATGATGCATTTTATTTCCTCAATGACCACCGCATGATTTTGCATGTTAGATGCAAATAGCTTCATTCCCATGAGTAACTCTCTTTTCCCCCCCACAATGGTCTAGGTGGGACACACCAAGGGATACATTCAGGTTCTGGTGATTGGTCCAGAAAGCATGCTGGGTACCTCAGCTATGGTGAAAATAACATCCGTGGGTAGATGGTCAGTCTTTGGAGAAGTGATTGAGATCCTCTTCCAAAATAATAAGGATGTTGGTGCACACAGGAGTTCTGATGAAAGGTGCTCCCCATGTGCACTTTCAAAAGAAGCTTGTGCCTGTTCAAAAGAGCAAGAACCTTGCTCTGCAACCTCTGGTTGCTGCAGTCAAAGTCCAACCCAGGAAGCAACAACACCACTGAAGAATGACCCTAATCAAGATGATAATAGCCATGGAAACGTAATTGGATGGTTTCTGAGGAATCGTAAGAATCAGTCTTCCAAAATGGAGGACTTAACTAGCTCGGAGTCTAAGGAGAAGCAGATACAGGATTTAGGTTGTCAAAGCGCTTGGAGTCCTGTTGATATTGCTCTACTTAGTGGAATATTATTGAGCTTCTTCACAATAGTAGCTCTATTTTTTAATCTTGGATCTAGGAGTTTGTCATCTAAGTAAATCAATTTTGTATCTTTAATTTTTTTGACCCCATTAGTCACAAAGTTGAGAACAGATGCGCTCTTGCAAGAGTCTGACTTGGCATTATGGTTTGTTTCCATGACAGTAGAAACGGCTAATGTGATGAATTTTGTGTCGACCGCACTTTGCTGTAATAGTGATTTCTCTGCTGTTTTTTCTCGTGACCAGAAAAATCGAGACTGGCAATGAAAGTAATGAGAATTAAAGATGAGACACTATTCTATCAGGTTTGAATTTGCACTTCCTTTTTATACATCTAAACAGGTACAAATAACTATATTCTACAACCTCATAGAATGATTCCAATGTCAAAACCAAGGGGGAAAAACAGACGTGTTATGTAATACAAGAGATTGAAGAATGGGAGGTAAGTAGGGATTGTGGAGAAACAGGGAAACTGCTTTTCCATTTGTGTGTTCTGTCTTCAGTAGCAGCCTTTTATCCCCACTTATTCACTGAACCCATCTCTCTATTTTACAACTTGAATACATAGATAATTTACCAGCTTCTTACAAAAGCATGTCAGACTTAGATGGTAATCTCTTGAAGAAGTTCACCGGTACTGATGGCAGCTTGCTCCTGAATCTTGGATGGCGCAACCAGTAAAGGCCTATGAGCACTGCAACTACTTGGAATGGAGTAACATATAGAAACACAGCCCAGATCAATGCAAGGATTATAAATATAGCAGTAGCTCTCGGATCCCGCCAGCTTAGTATGGCAAGAGCCCTTTCACCTTGTGTTGCCAAATCTCCAACTACCGTTTGCACCCTACCAGCCACGCTCCTCAGTCGATCATACCTCATTCTCACGACGTCTGTTGGCCGGGAAGTAGGGAATGTATCAAATTCCTCATCCAGTTCATCTGGGTGAGCATTTTCAGCTTGTGAAAGGCGAGCATCCATGTGGGGCGGAGCTCTAGGCCTAAACCTGTAGTTCCACAAGCCAATTACAAAAAGGTAGAGGAAAATTGTTGGCAAAATGAGTTCTGGGTAGCAAATCAATATCAGGAAGAGCACATGGACAAGGATAGTCGTCAAAGGGTTTTTCCAAAAGCAAATGCCATCAAACCATCGATGAACTGCCGAAATCCCAGAAAGCAGTGACATTATGCGAAAGAAATTAGCTTTGCTTCTTCTGAGGCTGAACATATGGTAATCCACATCCAGCATATACTCAACAACCTCCCTTCTGAGAGGTGGCTCAGCCCTGGCCAGCCTTGTAGCCACTATCTGCATTGCCTGGTGGCGCAACCAATCAATATGCCTAACGGAAATGGGTTGCACATAATGCATTTTCGGGAGCAATGGCCTCCCATATTGTGCTACCATGTTCACCCAAGCAGTACAAGTGAACCTTACGGCTAAATGAAGCTCTCCGTGTTTTTTCAAACCAGAGGGTGTAAGAACTAGCAATGGATAAAAATGTGTATAGATCCGATCAGTTTCCAAAGTCGATAACCTAATTCTCACTTTACCAATCCTCTGATCTCTAGCTTCATCTTTGCCATTGATGTGCCAATTGTCGAAGACCCCAATGGTGACAACGGTACACGGGTCAAACACTTCCCAAGAGAACTGTTCGTTCCATCGAGGAGCCAGTGTATCAATGAGTGTTCTTGTTCGGACCCATTTATTCCCATACTTAGCAACACAATATGAATCTGTAATTCGACCCTCTTTACTCTTCATTGGCATCAGATTCTTGGCACCAAGAATACCTAATTCAAGAATTCCAATACTCGGCTTTCTCAAGTGCTTTGATGATGGTTGAAGATCACTGCTAAAATGTGTAGACTCATCAAGGACATGGTAACCAGCATCTATCCAAATTCTAAGGTGAATCTTGCTGGAGAACTTCACTTCTTTCTTCTTCTCGTCATCATCTGCCGCATGAGAAGGCTTGAGAAGATTGAACCATATGGCATCTGGTAGCTTAGAGGTATCAACTCTAGTTGGAATATTTCTAACAGATATCATAGCCCGGCCAATCAATTCATCTTTACCAGGTCCAACTCTATCCGCAACATCTACTATTAAATACTCCTCAAAAGGCTCAGATGCAACAAACATTAGCTCCTCATTCCACACCGGATTAATGTGTCTCATCGGTGAGGGCTTGGTAGTCCTTATTTGGTGCCCAAGCTGTAACTTGACATAAGCCTCAGGCATTCGGCTTCTATCTGATGGAAGAAGATCCTGAGCTTCAATAACATGAACTCTTAGATAATACAATTTAGGAGAGAAATATACTTTGGAGCGCGTGTTGACTAAATTTTGTTGACTAGCCATATGAGCATCAGAATGCCAAGCCTCAGGAAAAGCCTCATCAGCTTGAGTTCCCATCCAAACAGCAAGCATGATTTCACCATGTGGAATCTTCTCCCCTTTCTTATTGACCAACCTGTACCATTGTGGAGCTAAAGGACTATCTGGAGGAACACGAAGAGGGACTTCAGCAATATCAAACACAACTTTACCAACAATATCATCTTTCCCAAAATCCTTATCTTTTACAGTAACTTCAATCAAATTAGATTGCAGTCTTTCTTTAGAGAAGGCAAAGACACTGTTCCATACAGGGTATTGATTCTTTTCGTAATGCCTTGTGACACCTTTGTAATTACCAAGTTTCACCTCAACATAAGGATCAAGACTCCCTGATATATCCATAACTGGAAGATCCCTGGCCTTGACAACATTAATATACAAAAAATGCATCTGTTCCACCAAATCATACGTACTAGCAGTCTTATCTCTACCCCAATAACCCATTCTTGCAGCCAAAGGTGGCCTTGTTTCCACCAACCCAAATTCAGGCCTTGGACCACCACCCATTTGCATCTGCATTACATTGCTAGCCATAGGCCCACCAGCCTTGGCAAAATCAGCCCTTTTCTCTACCACTACCGGAGGAGGTGGTGTCCCAGAAGCCGGAATAGAATGAAAAGTCCTTACCTCTGGTTCTTTCTTCTTCTTCTTTTTGTTGATTTCAGTCTCCTTCATGTACTGTTCTTCAAACTTGTTGGTGTTGATTTCTTGCAATGGAGAAAAAGGGGTTGTCCTATCTTCACCGGTCTGGTGGTGAGTTTCCACCACCGGCGGCGGGGGAATGACATTATCAGCAGCACCAAGAAGATCAGGAACGCCACCAAGGACAGCGTAGATTCTCAAGGCAATATCACCCTTGATATGTGAAAAAAGTCCTCTTTTATCAAGTGGATATCTCTGAACTGAAGCTTCAGAATCAGAAAAGGGGATAGAAGCACCAGAAATCTTGACACGACCAAGAAAATTCTTGTGGTGTCCCTGTCTTTGGTCATTATAAAGATAGACAGAGATTGTGTGGTTTTCAAGGTCTGTTGGATTCTTGATGGTAAAGACAAGCTTTTCATTCCATTGGGGGTTGAGATCTTTAGTTTTAGTTTGGGTCCTTTGGCGTTGGTCATCAAAATCTACTTCAACAAAAGGACTTGCTGAGCCCTGGCCATCTTTAGGCATCAGATCACTTGCATCAACAACTTCTACTACTAACTTAGCCATGGAAGAATGGTTGGTGAGTAGTGTAGAATTGATGGAGAAGAAAGGGTAGGCGGTGAAGGAGATATTGCAAAATTTTGGTGGAAAGTGGCTGTCAAAGTCTTTGGTCTCTTGTAGTATATCTCTTTTGATTCTGAGGGCATCTCCTAATTCTACATCAATTTTCTATTTTTAGTGTAAATTCAGTTTTTATATTAAAAAGAAATAAGAGCTAATGCGTTCATACTATTATTTATACTCATTATATAAATTGTTAGCAAATATTACATATTATACATAATCATGGACTATTCAAATAAATGAGAAATTATTAATGAAATATCGCATTTGAAAATTATTATATATTTTATATTTGATTTTGAAGTATGTTAGTTTCTAGTTTGTTATTTTCGATAATTCTAAACTGTATTGTATTATCTATCTAATAATTTATATTTTTTGCATATTTAATTTTTGTGAAGATTAATTGTAGTTATATCCAATTAAAATTATAGTAGAAGTAGCATAAGTTTAATTTTAAAAAAGTCATGTTTAGAAAAATAATTTATAAAATATTAAATTTTTTATTTAAAATTAATATTATAAAAATAACAATATGCTTAATTAGTCATGCAATTTATATAATGTTTAATTCAAAGTATTATGTGATAAAACAATATTAAAATATTTAAAAATTAAATTAGTGTGATGAATAATGTTACATCAAATTTGATGTAAATTTGCGGTTGAACTAAAGTGTCAAAATATTAAATTTTAAATCAAAAATAAAATTTGATGGAAAATTTATTGTTGGGTTGGAAATGATCTCACAACTACACGAAAAAAAAAAAAGAAAAAAAAAAGTATCACCTATCCCAGGGTAGTTTCTTGGAAGTCATTTTTGGGGGGTTTGAGATGAACTAAACGGACTAAACGGCAATTCGAATTTGGAATTTTAAAAGTTCAATTTTTTTATCCCTTCAACAATATCTGATAAAAATAACTAATAAGGGTAAATTTTTACTTAAATTATATGAAACTAAACAAAAATCTTCTTAGTTATAATTTAAAAATATTCTCATTGTTTATAGTTTGACTCAATATTTTTATAAATATTTTTAGGGCGAGACATGTTAAAAACGCTTCGAGGTGTAAATTGAAGAAGCATACTTATAGAATGTAAGTTCTCTAATTTGGGACGTAAGTTTTGAATGTAAAAACACATTTTATGCATTAATTTTTATTTTTATTATTTTAAAAGTATTTTTATAAAAAAAATTTATTGTTACGAGTATAAGGATATTTTTACTTTATGCTATCATATTTTTTATGTCATACAATATTTTTTTAAGATATATAAGAAAATAAAGCAGTTTTCATAAATAATTTTGAAGATAATAATGCCTCAATCTGATAGGATAAAAATTTCATTGCATTATGTACCTTAACCAACTTTATTCATTTTTTTGTTCATACTCTTACACCTTTTATCCTTTCTTTGTTTGCAATATATAACTAATAATCAATATAAATATAACTTGAGGGAGAGAAAAATTGATAAATGTGGAGATGGATTATGATTTTATTTTAAAAATTTTCTCGATTATTATCATTTTTTTATGTTGTAACCTTTTTCAAAAAATAATACAATCTTTTTTTTTTGTATCATTGGTGATGTATTTAAATTTATTTCTAGAATTATTGAAAGTGATTATTTTTTCTTATTTTCTTAGTAATAAAATTATAAAATTTAAGATATATGAGATATACTTTCCGTATGTCCATGGGACTTAGGCTTCATGTCTCATGACTTATGTCCTCATACTACATAAAATGTCTTGCCTCATGCCTCCACGTTTCAGAATAATGGACTTTGATCCATATAAATTAATTTTAAGAATTAAAAAAAAATTATTCCCCCTATTCAATAATGGTTGTCCACTATTCACTTGGCACATGGATTAAAAAGTAAAAAATGATAAAGATAATTTTACCAAATTATCCTTTGAATATAAAAATATAATGTCTTGAAAAATATTATAGGAAATGACTATAATTAATGATGAAGTAAATTTAAATATAAATTTATCTCTTGATTTCAGAAAGTAGACAAATATTATTGAATATTTTATTTTGTTATAATAAACTAATAAAAATGGACGGAGGAAATATTTTCTATAGTTATTACTGAAGATGAAAACTCCGTTAAACTTGATGTGTCTTATTAAATACACACCTAATTATGAAATGTCTTATTTTCTTGACATGAAATTTTGAAACTATTTACCCTCCACCCCTCCCCAAAAACCCCTCGAAAAAATATTACTGTTTGTTAATTAAAGCGATTTTACAAGAAAGAAAACAAAAATAGAGTTCACTATTTTTTATCAGAAATAGGATGTATTTATAAAAATAAAACAATGATATGTTTATGACAGTTTTGGCCTATTTAGTAATAATAGGAGTATTTCTCAACTAAATTATTAATGATAAAGATATTTTTGAGGAAAAGCAGCTTCTTTATATTGTTCATTAATTTAAGGAACTTGAAATCTTTATTTTTTGTCACGATCCAAAATGGACCGTGAGTAGCATCCACACCTAACCTCCTAAATGGGCGAATTAATAATACAAATTCCAATCAATGTTAGTTATTCAATTTGTAAAATATAATATTAATGCGGAAGTTCAACTTATAAAAGTAAGAATAACAAAACCTATAATTTATATTACACAATATTTTCCAAAATCTGAAAGTCATCATATCAAGGACATCTATTCGCAAATACTAAGTCTAAGAGTAACAACACTAAATTAGATAAATAAAATAGTTTATGTCCGAAAACTAAGGACATCATGTCATAATTGATTGAATCCAACACGAGCTAGAAGGTTAGCTTACCTTGAAATTTGATATACCAACGATTGTCTCGAGCTGAGGGCGAGTCGAAGTCAATCGGACACTTGCTGCACTCCATAAAAGCAAAACGAAGAAAAATACAAGTAGGAGTCAGTACGAGTCACATGTACTGAGTAGGTATCATCGGCCGACTCCACATAGAAATCAATATGCATAAAATAATAACAGAAAATCAACTATAACACTTAATAGGTGGCAACAATAAGAAACAAGTACACAACCAATCAACGATATCAATAATACACATGAGGACTCAGACCTCCACATCACACTTCCTTTATTATTATCGTGCCGGAACGTGGCACCCGATCCTCTGTGTGTGTGTGTGTGTATGTGTGTGTGTGGGGGGGGGAACGTGACACCCGATCCTATAACATATGTGTCGGAACGTACACCCTATCCTATAATATATATGTCTTGGAACGTGACACCTGATCCTATAACATATGTGTTGGAACATGACATCTGATCCTATAATATATATATATATGTGTGTGTCGAAACGTGACACCTGATCCTATAATATATGTGTCAGAACGTAACACCCGATCCAATATACATAATTCATTATCTTTATCAGTACTTCTCACTTCATTTCTAATGTTTCTTCAAGCCTTCTTTATTCAAGGCATCACTTTAAGAGATCAAGTTCAAGATTATGGGTTTCATGGTTTTGAGATTGTAGACCAATCACAACTATATATGAGTCAAGGAAACCACAACAATTAAGTGTATAGAAAATATCACAACTTTACTCAATGACTATCAATCGTTATTAAGAGTCTCTCTATTGGATAGAATAAATCATAACCTACCTCGATTGAAGAAACGAAGTCAAGCAAGCTAGTTCACCATTGCTTTTCCTTTTGTACAATATCTCCGAACGTTCCAAATCTATCAAACATATAATATTCGTAAGCGAACAAGTCCATAGATACCCATATTATCTAGACTAAACCCCAAAAACTCACCCATTCTATCATTAAAATTCTCAAATCTCAAATTCAAAGTTAAGTCTTAATTCCTCCAAATGACATGACTTTAATAATAGTCATATAAAATCATACGCTTACTATTTTAATTACCCATATCAATATACTAAAAAATCATAATATGATAATTAAAAGAATAAATTAGAATGAGATTAACTACAACTAATATGGCACATGAAAGTCCATTACAAAATTGTACAATATATGCCATCTTAGCTAATGTTATCTCCAATAGTTAATAGTGGACATCAAATTTTATCCCCAAAATCTCCCTAAAAATTCAAACTGTACACTATTTTCTTTGTAACTTTTAATTCATTATTTTTAATATTATGCACACACTACCATTATTTAATCTATATTACTTATATATCTTAATTTAATATCAAGCAATTAATGGTGATATAGGATAGATCTTTACCTAGATTAGTTCTTCCCAATTCATCACTTTTGTTCTCAGCCTCTCTGTTCGTTCTTTTCTTTTGATTTTCTTCTAAAATAATTAGATACTAAAATTTATAACCCTACTATTTATTTTAACTAATATAGGATAAATATTATAGGGAGTTATATAAATTACCACTTAGTCCATTAATTAAATTAGTTATTAAAAATTATCCCTTAACTAAATAATAAAAATTAATGAATAGTCCAAAAAAAATTCCTCTAAAATTCACAAGATTAATATTTATAATACATAAAATTCTATATCTCAAAACGATTTAACGAATCATTACATTTTTAGTACCAAAAATGGCGTCTATATTTAAAAAACGCACTACCTAGGTGGATCAGATTTACGAGACGTTTCAAAGTTGAGTAACACTCCACCGTTACCTTTTTTTTTTTTTTTGCTTTATATATTATTTTCAAAATGTTGTTAATTCTAGTATTATTTTTGTATTTTTTTAATTGTTAACTATAGATGTTCTCTCTTTTAATATTTACATCAACCTTTATTGGTTTTTCTCTCTTTCAATTCTTGATTATGAGTTTACACCAAGAAAAAAATAAATCTTATTTGTGAACTAAAAAAGGTAAGGTACCTTGAACTTGATCCTTTGATCAGTCTTTGCTGATTAAATACACGTTTTTGTTCATAAATTAAATCCTGCGTTCTGCATGTTGGGTACAAATAATTGAATGTTAAAGATTAAACAAAATTAAAATGAAAATGTATAAAAATTAGTGATTGGACATATGATAAAAAGGGTGAAAGGGACATAGCAACATCACCATAACTATGTGGAAATTATTATAGGCGTAAAAGCATTTTCTTTCCCTTTCAAAATGCTTCCATTATCTTATAACCAATATACCTATCACTACATAGGTCGTTGATTAACCAAACACTTTTCTTTGTTGTTTTACAAATTAAATAAAATAATACTAGAGTATCAAATGTCAACAGATAATTTTTTTTATTACATTAATTATCATCACCTTTTTTTTTAAATATATTTGATGTTCAGTAGCTATATTGAAACTCAATTAATTAGAATTAAATGTTTTCTATTAAAAATTTTAATTTAAAATAAAATAATTTCATTCAATTCACTACGTGCTTCGGTAATATTATTACCACTTTCGTTGCTCCTCTAAATGATTCACCTCAATTTTACATATACGTATCATGTGGTGAAATATTTTATAAAATAAATTATTCACTTATATGACACAAAAAAAGACGATGATTGGTTACTTTCACAAGTTTGGCTGCTTTTTTCAATTCGTTAACTTTTCGTTATTATTTTTCTATATATTACATTATTATTTCTTTGTATTATAACTAATCTATGAAATCCCTAAAATAGTGACTCTGAACTCGATACTAGGACAAGTCCATGCCTATTTCAATTAAAATAAAATAACTAAAAAGTATAGATCTCAGAGCTCCTTTGAGTGTAAGAGGTCTCACCAAAGTTGAATAGAAAACTAGATCTCCAATGATGTGCCTATTGAGGATCTCTATCACCTGCGTTTGCATCATGAAGCAGTGCAAATTGACATTAATGCACGAGTATTTGAATTGACAAAAGAGAACTCAATTCATGATACCCAACTCAAATAAACATGCAACCATACAAGAGGCAACATTCTAACAAAATAACAATGCGACTCAATAAAATATATATAAAGCTTTACTTGTTGGGTGTTATTGGAAGTGATGACTAATTAATTGTATACATTAGTTAGTTTAGTTTATAAGTGATTAGTTAATTAGTTTATTAGTTGGATTAACTGGAAAATTATCTCATACTATAAGGTACATTGTAAGTAATATAGGGAGAGGGTATAGGAGTATAAATATATGTATTACTGTACATACAACATTCATATTTTTCCTTTACCAATTTAATACAGAGGACCTTTTGCCTTAAAACCCTCCTATCCCTTCTTCTCCTGGCGGCGAGGTTGTGGAATTGTTCATGGTATCAGAGCGCCGCCATTAACGACGGCAACAACGACGATGACAAGGCTTGAGCGAGCTCAAGAATGGCAGAAACTGGAGAAACGACTCGCGAATCGACTGGAGATCGCGAATCGGTTGATAAATCAATTGAATCACTCGATGCCGTGGAGAAGAATAGGAATCATCCTTTGTATCTTCATCCATCGGACACGCCTGGAAGTGTACTCACCTCGGTGCAACTCACAGGGACTGAAAACTACTCCCTGTGGAGTTGATCACTGCTAATCATGCTTCGCGCCAAGAGCAAACTAGGATTCGTGCTTGGAACATGAAGAAAGTCAGATTATGGCCCTGAATTAGAAGAATAATGGGAAAAGTGCAATGCATTTGTTCTCGCGTGGATTATGAACACTATATCGAAGGAGTTGTTAAACTATACCTCGAATGCGGCGACGGTTTGGGCAGACTTGAACGAAAGATTTAACAAAGTGGATGGATCGAGGAGTTATCAACTTCATCGGGAGATTTGCACCCTAAGTCAAGGTAACCTAACTGTTTCTGGTTATTTCACCAAGATGAGGCTCTTGTGGGAAGAATTCGATGCCCTGGTGCCTCCACCTACATGTGATTGTGAAAAATCTAGAATGTATGCTGATCACATACAATACCTGCGACTGTTTGCTTTTTTGATGGGACTCAATGATATGTATAGTCATGCGCGAAGTCAAATACTTATGATGAATCCCTTGCCAAATGTGAGTAGAGCCTATGCGATGATCATATCAGATGAAAGTCAGCGGATGACTTCCAGTTCAAATGTGAATGAGTCCATGGCATTATACTGGGAAGGGACACAACTATAAAAAGGGAAGTTATGACTCAGTGGAGAGTGGTGAACAGCTGGGACTCCATGCTGGAAGAAGTGGGAATGCAGGCAATGTGGGGAACTTCAACACCTACAAGCAGAGAAGAAATAGTAATCTGTACCGTGAGTATTGTAAAATGCAGGGGCACACTAGAGATATATGCTATAAGCTTGTTGGTTACCCAACTGATTGGAAGTTCAAGAAGAAAGCCGAACCAAATATAATGCAGAATAGTAGAATGCAAAAGAATTATGACATGGTAAACCATGTGGACAATCACAGAAATGAGAGAGAGTCAAGAGATGTGTTTTTCCCTGATGATTCTGTGAAGAACATTGAGACACAACCAGCCCTTACTTCAAATCAATACAACAGGATCTTGCACTTATTGGAAAGGGAAGCTTCAGCACCTGGTTTAAGCTCAAGTAAAGGGATAGATAACAAGGCAAACATGGCAGGTATAATCACTATGACTAATGCTTTATCTGTTAATGATCATAACACACAGGTAAAAGTAAAGCAAGAAGAAGGAAATTGGATAGTTGACTCAGGTGCTACCTGTCACATGATACACAATCTGGATAAATTCTGTCATGCCTCTGAGAGTGTCAATAAAATAGTATATCTGCCTAATGGAAAAACTGCACAAGTGTCACATGTTGGATGTTGTAGCACAGCTAATGAAAATTTGCTAGGAGATGTACTAGTGGTGCCTGATTTCAAACATAATCAATCAGTGTCAAAGCTGACTAGACAGTTGAGTTGCTCAATCAATTTCTTTCCTGATTTTTTTTTTGCTCCAGGACCTCTCCACTGGAAGAGTGAAGGGGATTGGTAGAGAAGTGAATGGCCTATATCATTTACCTGCAGCCCTGCAATCAGAAGAAAATAAAAGGGATCATGCAGTGATGATGACACAACATAGCAGAACAGAGAAGATGTTATGGCATAGCAGATTCGGGCATTCATCCACAAGGGTATTGCAGCACTTGCTCACACATATCAACTTTGATAGTGAGGATGAGTGTAGTAGATGTTCTGTCTGTCCTCTTGCAAGACAGACTAGATTGCCTTTCAATTTGAGCATGTCTAGAGCAATAAATGTTTTTGATTTACTTCACCTTGATGTATGGGGACCTTACAAAACTGCAACACATAATAAATTCAGATTTTTCTAACCATTGTTGATGATCATTCAAGAATGTGCTGGGTATACTTAATGCAATTGAAAAGTGATATATTTTCAGTAGTAAAATCCTTCTTAGCCCTAGTACAGATCCAATTTAATAAACATGTTAAAAGGATTAGAACAGACAATGGTACAAAATTCTTCAATACTGACTGTTGTACTCTACTGAAGAATCTTGGGATTATACATGAAAGCAGCTGTCCATATACTCCACAACAAAGTGGGGTGGCTGAAAGAAAGCACATGCACATATTAGAAGTGGCTAGAGCAATCAGATTTCAAGGTAATATTCCTATTAGATTCCGGGGAGAATGTGTGTTATTTGCTGTATATTTGATTAACAGGCTTCCCACACTAGTCTTGAATGGCAAGTCTGCATATGAACAATTTCATGGACACAAAGCAAGTATAGAACATCCGAGAGTGCTAGGTTGTCTGTGCTATGCCACCAAAGCAATCAAACAGGATAAATTCTCCTCCAGATCTGAGCAATGTGTACTGATGGGGTACTCATCTACAAAGAAGGGATACATACTGTACAGCTTAGTCCAGAAAAAGCTCATTGTTAGCAGAGATGTGATATTCAAGGAGTATGTGTTTTCCTTCAAGCAAATGGCCAGTGACCAGCAACATGTGTTTCCCTTCAAGCAAATGGCCAGTGACCAGCAACCACTGTTCCACACTGATCTAGCTGCCCCCTAAGAGAACTCCCTGCACCCAGTGCAATAGGTAATATGGATATAGACACTAAATCTATGGCCCTCAATAATGATGTCTCAGAATCAGTAGGTGGATCCAGTACTCAAGGTGATGCCATTAATCCTATCACTGAGAAAGTGGACAGAATTGAAAGTAACATGCCCAGGAAGTCCACTAGAAGCTCTTATCCACCTATTTGAATGAAAGATTATGTAGCTCAGACAACCAAGGCGTATTCTCAGAGTAACTATGTATCTTATGACAATGTGTCACCTAAATATTAGGCTTACTCGTCCAGGTTTTCCAAGGAAATTGAACCAAGAAATTTTATAGAGGCAGCAAAAGACAGTAGGTGGAGGGATGCAATACAGAAGGAGATACAAGCTCTAGAGGAAAATGGAACTTGGAAGATAGCTCAACTGCCAGAGAAAAAGAACATTGTAGGTTGCAAATAGGTATACAAGATCAAGTATAAGGCAAATGGTCAAATAGACAGGTTCAAGGCTAGACTTGTGGCAAAAGGTTATAGTCAGACTGAAGGTATTGACTACCAAGAAACCTTTGCTCCAGTTGTAAAAATATCAATTGTTAGGTCTATCATAGCATCGGTTACTGCTAAGGATTGAAATGTTTTTCAAATGGATGTTTTTAATGCCTTCCTACAAGGTGATCTGCTTGAAGAAGTTTACATGGAGTTGCCTCAAGGCTTCTACACTGCTGAGAAGGACAAAGGCCTGGTGTGCAAGTTCATGAAGTCTTTATGTGGACTGAAACAAGTTTCAAGGCAGTGGAATGCCAAACTAAATGCAGTACTATTGGGCTCAGGCTACATACAAAGTCATCTTGACTATTCTCTGTTCACAAAGAAAAGGAATGATGCACTGGTAATTGTTCTAGTATATGTTGATGATCTTTTGATTACAAAAAATGAGGCGAAGCTAATAGAGGAAACAAAGCATGTTCTGCATAGCCACTTCAAGATAAAAGATTTGGGTGAGCTTAAATATTTCTTGGGAATTGAATTCCTGAGATCTAGCAAGGGAATATTGATGAATCAGAGAAAGTATGCCCTTGAGATGATAGACGAAGCAGGCTTAGGAGATGCCAAGCCTTGCATGACACCACTGGACTGCAGTCAGCCACTGACTGGTGCTGACTTTGCCCGAGACATTATGTTTGAGGATATTCCAAGGTATCAAAGATTAATTGGAAAGCTACTTTATCTCACCAATACAAGATCAGATATTGCCTTTGCAGTGCAGGTGCTCAGTCAATTTATGCAGAAGCCAAAATTGTTACATTGGAAAGCTGCTTTGAGAGTTGTCAGATACATCAAACTCGAGTCTGGCAAAGGCTTGCTTATGAGCTCTGTTCAGAAGCCTCAATTATATGGATTTTGTGATGCTGACTGGGCTGCATGTCCCTTGACAAGGAGGTCAGTGACTGGTTTCCTTTTGAAATTTGGTGATTCTATCATATCTTGGAAGTCCAAGAAACAGCCAACAGTATCAAGGAGCTCCATAGAAGCTGAATATAGAAGCTTAGCTGCGCTTACCTCAGAAGTGGTATGGATAACCAATCTATTCAAAGAGTTAGGTGTGCAATTGACAGAGCCAACACTACTTCTCTGTGATAATAAATCAACTCTTCAGATAGCTGCCAACCCAGTTTTTCATGAACGCACCAAGCACATCGAGATCGACTGCCATTTCATTAGAGAGAAGATCCAGCGAGTACTCGTTAAGACCGTCTATGTTAACACTAAAGATCAACAAGCTGATTGGCTCACCAAGGCATTAAATTGCACACAACATGGTTTTTTACTTGGCAAGCTTGGATTATTGAACGTCTTCAATACATCCAGCTTGAGGGGGGATATTGGAAGTGATGACTAATTAATTGTATACATTAGTTAGTTTAGTTATTAATTAGTTTATTAGTTGGATTAACTGGGAAATTATCCCATACTATAAGGTACATTGTAAGTAATATAGGGAGAGGGTATAGGAGTATAAATACAGAGGACCTTTTGCCTTAAAACCCTCCGATCCCTTCTCCTCCTGGCGGCGAGGTTCAGGTGTTTCTCAATAAAAATGGTTAGTATATAAATAGGAGATGAGAAAAGTGTTAGATATCATTTTGAATAACAGAAGAATAAGTAAGAAAAATTGGCCTGGGCTTTCCTAGACAGAGATACCTTTGATGTGAGTCTGCAAGGAAGAAAGAATAAGTAGATCCACATATTCTAACTTTTGTTCTCCCTCTTACACTTTAGAATCATTCTCATTCATAAAGGACACACACTCACTTCACTTTCTCTTCTTAAATATTGTATATTTCTTTTCACTTTACTTTTACTAACAAAAAAACAAACCTCTCACATGCAATTGGATTCATGGTTAGCAACTAGTGCTACAACATTATTCGTGACACACAACATCTCATAACTATTTATTTATCATAACAATTGTAGTTCTATTGAAGTAACACAATATTCTAGTCCTATTAAAATACTAGCTACAACAGCCCATCAAATATGTTTTCTTTTTTGTTCCTCTCAATTTATGTGACATTGCTAAAAAATTTGATATCTTTTTAAAAAATTTAAGTTGTTAACTATTGTATTTGTGTTTGTTTTATTCTAATTTTAATATATTAGGTTGGTATACGAAAAATAATTTATTAGAGGTAATATTGTAAAATCACAGTTAAAGTAATCGAAGAAATAATTAATAGAAATGATATAGTAAAATTCAGTAGTTAAAGCAGACACGTCAATTAGTACCTGTCTTAAAAAGATTAAGTGAGAAAACCCTCAAAATATATTTTATGCCCCATATAATAAAGGAGAAGAAGCACCAACTCAAGTAGGCATTTCCACGATAGCACAGACCCAATATACATTATTTCCCCTTGATTTATGTGACAACAAAGGATTTTGTAAATATATTTTTGAAAATTTTAAGTTGTTAATTATTGTATTTGTATTTATTTTATATATTTACATGATTTAAAATAATTGATTAGGTTGATATAGTAAATCACAGTTGTTGCAGCTTGAAAAATGATTTATTAGGAATAATATTGTAAAATCATAGTTAAAACATCTGAAAAAATAATTTATTGAAACAATATAGTAAAATCCAACAGTTGACACACACGTATCATTCACTAGCTATACTAAAAAATTAAATTAAAAACATGATATATAATAATATTTTTGGACCAAAGTATTGATGGCAAGGTCATTTTTGTACCAAATATAAATGGAGAGCATTTTTGTTCATTTCACATAATTTAAGGGTATTTGTGACCCTTTTCCCTAAAATAAATTATTAACTTAAGGTGGCTATGCTATATAAACGAGAGTTTGTGATATTGTGAATACGAGATTGACAAAATTCTCCCAAAATTTCCTTCTTTATCAATTTTTGGTCTCAAGTTTTACATAGTATCAATTCAACGTCGAATCGAATTGAAGTGTTTGATTGTACCTTATGTGAATTATTATTTAGAATGTATGAATCTACTTATTTAATTTTATTTATTTATATATATCTAAAATTACTATATATATATATATATATATATATATATTAGCTAAGATCAAATTAATTAAATAACAAATTTATATATTATGTCTTTAATTTTATTCGTTTTAAGCATTTTAAGTTGTCCCATCACTATAAATCCGCTAACATATTTTAAGCAAGTAATTTCCCTCACAAAGGTTCCAAATTAGTTATAGAATGTCAAGGGGCTTATAACTTTATATAATTGCTTTCATGATGTTATTCACTTTGGAATTTTTTTTGCTTTTTTACTTATTAATAAGAGACTAGAAGCAGGTAGGCAGTGGACGACATACCTGCTCGTAGCAAAAGGGCGACTTCATGTCGTTGTTTTAAGTTGTGGTACGTAGCTATTTAGGTATTTGTAACCTTTTTTTTTTTACAGAAAAATAGATTATCTTTTATTTATCATTTCTGAATCCTTCAACTGATTTACGTTTTCTTTTTTAAAAAAAGATGGACCCTACATGCATTTCCTTTTTTCCACGAGGTACTTTTGCAATTATCTTGAGAAAATTAGTCACCCATATCCATTTTCTAACATTATTATAGTACTTCCTCCGTCAACTTTTGTTTTTACCATTATTTAAGGAGTAGTAAATATAATATTAACTTTTGTACATTTATTTCAATATTAAGAAAAATTAAAAAAATAATTTATTTTAATATTTTAGATGGAACAAATAATTAAATTTGTGTTTCAAAAGAAATTATAAAATGAGAATCTAAAAAAGTTTTAAATTGATAAAGTAATGATTAACCGAGATAAAAACTAATAGGATAGATAAATGTGGTATATTATTTGGCTGATCAATGAAGATAGTGGAAAGCAGGAAAAATTAAAAGACAGAGACATGAATATTAGAAAGCTAGGGTGATGTGGTTAAAAGGAGGAGATTTGAATACAAGCTACTTCCATGCATGTGTCAAGAATAGGGTGATCCAAAAGCAAGAAAGTAGATGGGCATATCTTTGGAATCAATATATACAATTACCAAACGGTATTAATTAATGATATTCTAATATCTATACCTTCACATACATAGAGCCCACACAATCTTATCCTTAGGTAATTGAGCTATATTTCGTAATAAAATTTTTTATTTACCAAAATAAAATTAAAAAGATTTAAATTTCTAAATCATGACTTAAAATTGTACAAGGAAAGACTCTCCAAATTTCATCCATGTAATATAAATTGAGATAAACATATATATTATTTAAAAATTATACAAATACTATAAGTCAAAGTAATTAATAATATAATTTTTATATTACAAAACTTGAATGACTTTTTAAATATTATATGTACCACATACATTAAGATATATTAAATAACATATGTTGGATCCATACTGACATGAATTTTTGTGTCATCTATATATAAAAAACCCTTGTCAGGAGCTTAAATTGCCTATCTCATCGTCATGTCTGTTTAGGCACTGAGTGCTTATTTGTTATTTTATAATTCTTCTAAATTCATAAGTAACATATATTTCTTTTGCTCCTTCCTTTTATTGTGACGTGTGGGTATCCTTCGCCTCTTTGAAAAAGTTTTCATTTGGTTAGGAAACCTTTAGGCTTTATTGTAATAATTCCGAAACTTTTGTCTATTTAAGTTGGATTAGTGTAAGATTGATTTTTTTTTTTTTTTAAAAAAAAACATAGGAGTGGGAATTTATGGGAGTGCATTTTAAATATTTTTAGAAGCTAGTGCATAATTCTTATTTTTCTTTATTCTCTTAGTGCTCAATCATAGAGCATACTGCTTCATCCACACGTTAATGCAGCATGATGCACTTTCCATCTTTTTTTTTTTTTAATCTTTTCGGCACTCTCATGAGGCATTGATGCCTCTATATAAATGCCTCACCTTGCACTTTGTAGCAGAGTCAAGATAGTGAGCAAAACGGAGAGTAATATAGAAAAGATATATTTGTTTAATCAGTTTTAGAGTTTTACTAGTTGAAGGGAGGTGCTGTATAGCGTAGAATTTCAACAATTTTATTGTAAGTTATTCCTATTTTCTAAATCTTTTATAATAAGATATTTTATATAAATGAGTTTATGAAAATATTATTACGATGAAATTATCTTGATGGATCAAAGTTAAGTTGAGGTGTAATAATTTATATGACTAGATT
>JAOTQR010000007.1:9826313-9837085 GCA_025774065.1 Solanum ossicruentum
CTGCTTCTGGCTGGCTGAGTTTCCTGGCAGGTGGGTTAGTCACTAAAACAAAGGAAACTCTGCCGAATTTTCTGTAGGATTGTTCATGTCATCATGTGTGTTTGTATCGATAATAGTGCCTAATCGGCACTAGTCACGATCCCGGGGTCGGACTGTGACAATTACGTGGGAAGAGCATTATTTGGGAAAAAAAATATTAAAGAAAGAAAGTGACAAAGGCACTTAGAAAAACTAGTACCTTCTTTTACTTTTGGTGATCCATTAACTTTGTCTGAAAAGATGTACAAATTAGGGAAAAAAAAACAGGTTAGTCACATCCTCCTCAGAAGATGAAGATGTCTGCCCAACATGTCTCGAAGGTAGACCAGCGTATGAGATTTCTGTCAAATCTCATTGAACTTTATTACAAAGTAGTATATGCATGCCCTCTGCTAGAATCATGTGAAAGTTCTTTTAATATTTCCCTCCTCTCGCTCATCTTGAACCGCAGACTGACTTTATTTGGTGCTGATCGACAATCAAAACTAAAATACACCAATCACTTTCATAGTTTCTGTCTAAATTCAAGGACTTGAAGCAATTTGTTTTGGGGTTTGAAAAAAATAAATGTGCTACCCGTGCAAGAGCAGTATTGAGAGAGAACTGTTTTTTAGTGCTGTACATTTTTCCTCCTTCCAGGCTTCCATTTAGCTTGCGGGAACTATTTAGCTAAGTTCAAGAATCTCTTGAATTTCAATTTTCATGACCTTGATGAGCCTCTCTCTCTTTCAGAATATACAGCAGAAGACCCAAAAATAATGACAAAATGCTCTCACCACTTCCACCTGGGTTGCATATATGAGTGGATGGAGAGAAGTGACAACTGTCCAGTTTGTGGGAAGGTAAATGCAATATTCTTTGCAATATAGTGTCTACTGTTTTATGATTACTGCTTAGCCATCCACATGCTTGATTTGTCCTTTATGTGCTATCCAGCTAGATGCGGTCTCCAAATGTTTTGAGGGAACATTTTCATCTCTTGTTTTCTTTTCCTCCTCCCGGTCTTAATACAATCAAGTGCTTTCAATGTTTAATCAACACAATGAATAATCTTTTGTCATATGGCTTTAATGAAGCTGCAGATAACCTCTATACACTAACTCATAAAAATGTGTAGCATTGTGCCCAAACACAGTAATAACAATATACTTGCAAGATTATTTGTTAAATAGACTAAGTTAATATTTTAAGTAAAAAGAAAAAGTGATTATTACTCAGCTTAGTCTTTTCTTTTGGTGAAAAAAGTGAGAACTAGAAGAGAGAACACAAGTAGGGAGTGTGAAGATTGCTGGCTCCAGTCAGGTTTAGCATTTCTATTTCATGGATTACGTAGTTCTTCTTACCGGCTATTCTGTTGTATTGTCAAAGATTCTTTTTTGGTGCATGTATCGGCAAAGAGCGTGACCTGCCATTCTTCATATCTTATTATTAATTCTTCTTGAATAACTGATTATCAAAGACATGTATGGATATAATTAGTTATCGTCCCATTTCAGTAGGTTGTGTTGGCATATACATGGGTAGATGCTTATTCATACGATATACTAGTTCTAATGGAACTACCTTATTACGTTTTTCAATTTTTTTTAATAAAGTAAAAAAACATTGTAATATTTTTTATTTCTAATCTGCTGACTACTGAGTGAAATCACTTTCCTGTAATCATTCAATTCTTGTGCTTTAATTCTTCTATTTTTTCTGTGGCGGGAGGTTGGCTGGTTCCCAAGTATTAAGGACATTCCAGTTAATTTTCAATCTCTGTAAATTAGTTTAGATTTTTGATTTCCATTGAATGTGTAGTTTCATGTTGGAGGATTCTGAAACTTTGTCACGGTCCAAGGGGGTTCTTGTTATATTACCCTAGAAAAGTATGCTTGATATGAGATGGTAGATCGTCAAACTTGCAATTGCTTGTATTTAAAGGTGTCTTAGTGTGCTTTGTTAAGGAATCTGAAGAGGAGCTCTTTTTGCTTAGATGGTGGTGATGTGACTCTGTAATTGAGAGAGAAACTTGGAACGAAATCAAGATCGCCTAAGGAACAAATTACATGAATGTATTTTCTGAGCTTTACAATTGTAAACTGTTCCTACAAGTATCCTGAGCAATACAAATGAAATTAACAGGAAGGGAATCCAACTGAATTAAAACTAATGACAGCTAAACAACTTGCTAAAAAGGGCTTTTGCCATATTGGGATAGTATCAGGCGGTATTCCTTTTGTACCACCATCTGAAATAGCTTGGGGAAGGGGGGAGGGGGGGATGGGAGGTGGGGAGTGGAAGTATCAGAGAAAACAGTCAAAACTTGCAAGAACAGTACTCTGTAAAAACTTGTATTCAATTCCAAGATCCCTTCCACTTATATTTGATGTGTGTATAATGGACTCGGGGAAAGAGTAAATCACAATAGATGTCTTTTAGGAAAACCGTAGGTGGGATTATAGAGATCGATAGACAACAGATAGCAAGCTTTGTGAGGGTACGAAAATGTAGAGTGAACTGGAACAAAAATGAGAGCTCTAATTAGAACTTCCTTTGAATTAAGTGTATTATGAGAAAATGGTGGTGAAGAAGTTGAGAAGCCTCACCATTTGTACACTTCTGTTAAGTCTGAAGATCCCTTGGTGAATACAATTAGTCTTGGCTATAAAATACTCGGGTAAAATTTAGTATTCAAACACAATAAGAGCCTTCTGTATGGTTGTGGAGGCTAACAACAGATGATTAGAGCTTGTGGAAGGACATTATCATGGCAAGATATGGCAAGGAAGGACCTTGGACTACTAAGGAGGTTAATCCTCCTTATGGTGTGGGTCTATGGTGAACTATTAGAAATTAGTGGCCAAGAATGTGGAATAATTCTGTCATTAATGTGGGACATGGGAGGAAAACTTTGTTTTGGAATGATATATGGGTGGGATAAACACCTTTGAGACAACAGTTCCCAGATATTTTTATTCTCAATCAACAGAAAATGGCTACAATTCTAGAAGTCAGAAATGAACAAGGATGGACCTTGACCTTCAGAAGGTTCCTCAATGGCTGGGCAGTGGAGAATGACTCTATTCTTCAACACACTGGAACAAGCTAAGAACCCCACCTGTGAGGAAGACAAATTGATGTGGAAGCTAGATAAAGATGGCAATTTCAAGGTGAATTCAGCCTACAAGTTAATAGATATTTCAACCAAAATCAAGGAGCTGTGGCCCTGGAAGTTGATCTGGAATGTGAAGATACCACATAAGGTGACTTGTTTCAGATGTCTTGCTGCAAGAAAATCTGTTCCGACGCAGGACAACTTAATGAGAAGAGAAAGACAATTATGCCCCAGATATTTTTTTGTACCTGAGACACAGACAGTAAACCATCTTTTTCTGTATTGTAAAGTGACTGAGAAACTATGGATGTATTTCATTAACCTGAGAGGTATTACATGGACAATGTCTAGAATTACTGCAGAGGTACTAGCATGCTGGAATAGAGATGGAATCAGTCAGAACACAAGGATAGATGAAAGATTGTCCTTGCCTGCATCTAGTCGACAATATGGAAGGAGAGAAATCAAAGATGTTTTGAGAACAAAAGCATCCTTTTCCAAAGCATTAAAATGAACTGTTTAGTGACCTTTTACTTTTTGTATAACCACACTGTACCTTAGGATTTGGGAGATATCACCCTTTTCTGAGATAGTTTATGAGGGAGATAGGTGTTTAGTTTCTTTATGACAAACCCTCTATATTTCTGCTGTAACTACATCGATGGGGCCGATAGAGGCTTAGCATTTTAATTTATGCTAATGTTGCTGGGATCTCTTCAATGTGCAAGATAGTTATAGCCCTTCAAGTCCTTGCTATTACTTAATTCTCTCAATTTCTTGTACTTTTCTGTCACTGTTATGCATTTGCATTGTTGTGTACCCTTAGAACACAAAAATAGTAGAAAAGCTCCTAATGGTGCAGATCCACTGGGAAAATACAAGAACTTTTTCACTTCCCCTTCAAACCAAAGGGCTACCACAGCATTCTGCTGCATGTGTCTCTAGTTTGTGGTACCAATATTTTCTGATTTCACATGTTATGTGAGTAACTGGATGCAGATACTACCTTTAGAAACTTGAGGATGTTGTGAGATATGAATAAGGGAGTAGAAGATTAAGGCTACAGATGGTGCTGTTTTGTTTTTATAAAAGTCGGTCACTGGTTCAATATCATCAAAAGTTGTTTATCAACTTTTTTTCTTATTGGTAAGTGATAGTGCTCCACGAGGTAGTGCTAAGGTTTACATACACTCTATCCTCCCCGAACCCCACTTGTGGTATTTCACTAAGTATGTTGATGTATTGGTAAACGATAATGAAATATTTAGAGGCACAAGTCAAGTGTCAGATAAATTGATATTGTACAAATAAATATAAGATCTAGTCGACTATGTTCGATGCACCCTTGATAAGTATCTGTTTCCTTCTCATTCTCTTGTAAGTATTTGTCTTCAATGAAAGAACTCATTTGTCTTCAATGAAAGAACTCATAAACAGATGAATGAGTTTATGTGAGAATTATTAAATTTAAATGTTGCTCTTTTTTTTGAAATCAGGGGATAGATCTTTTTGTATTGGGTAATACATAAAAATGATCTTTAACTTGGCCTCAACTGATATCTATGTCCTCTCATTTGAGTGTGCACAAGTAGGAAGTTAAATTTGTATAGAGTTGAAGTAGATGTGTGCTCCTATGTGGCATTTAGTGTGCTACATGTATCAACTTATATAAGTTTAAGGGTTACTTATGCACACCCAAAATTGAAGGACATAAATATCAGCTAAAGCTAAGTTAAAGGGCACGTTTATGTATTGTGCCCTTTGTATTTCAATAACCGTGTATATTGACGTCTAGAATTAATTTTTTTTTTATGCCAAGAAAATCAAAACAAGTAGTTTATGCAGTGCATTTTATTGAGATGTTGTAGTTAACCTTCTTTTTGGTTTCTAGGAGATGGAATTTGATGACAGTGGCTGATCTTTTTCTCAAAAAGTTCCAGTGTTGGATGAATCCAGCAAGAGATAATAAATGTGAAATCATTGTGAATACTGTCTAGCTATATTGTCTTTCCCTATAAATATAAAAATATTTTTTTCAATGTAACACAGTAATATAGATGAGTTTCACATTACCCTGATTTTTGTTTGATTTCTGTAATTCTGGATTTGGAAGATACAAGTCACTGATGCTGTGGTGCACTAAAATCCAAAAGGTTAAATTTATAAAAAGTATGTCGTGAAACTACGAGTTCTCATATATTTTCATTGTCTCCTCACTGACAAACTAGAAAGATTAAAAATTATAAAGCTAATATTCAAGTTTGTTTTTGTAATCTTAACTTTTTATGTTTTTTCTTCTCGAAACAAAAAAGGGAAATTATTTTTTTCCTTATAGTCTGAAGTATTTACGCACCTTTTTAATGTTGATTTGTTTGTAAATTGTAACAAAAGTGGTTAACTGATGAAAGTTAATTTTTTTTGATTTGTTTGTTACAGTTATTATGATTTAAATTTGGGCTATACATAAATAATATATTATTTAACCTAAATTACGAGTTTTGGCATAATTATAACTCTTATCAAATATAATTATACTTTTTTTACCAAAAATAGCAACATACTAATAAAATATAGTTCTCTTTATTCTTCCTTTTTTTCTTCCTACTTCTCCAATTCTCTTGTCTAAAGATCACCAAAACAATGCATACTAGAACGGCTCCAATAGATCCAACGCCATAGATAGCTATGATTCTAACTCACAAATCCTCAATTCAATTTCGTGATAATCAGGTTATACTATTTCAATTGATTTTTTTGCTTCAAAATTCAATTTCAATTATACATCTCATGCAATTATTAAAATGTTGAGATTGATAATTTGAGATTGGTAGGTGAATATGAATTGTGAAAATGGTGTTCTTTTTAGTACATGCATGATCTATTATGTTTTATGTAACGCCCCACATCTACGTGTACAAGTTTTATGCTTATAAAACATGATATGACTTAAATTAGAGCCAATTTTTAAAAGTGTTTGAATTTCAAATTAGAGGGCAATGTGTACGTCTAACGTTTAAGGTGAGTGAGTGTATATAAGTTTTAAGTGAAGTTGAGGAGATCGCGGCCTTAAACGAAGTGAAAGAAGTGAGGTGCTTGTAGGACTTAAGAAGCTAGTATGTGAGTCACCGAGTTGCTTAGCTTAAATTTGCTACCCAGATGGAGACGAGACTCGACATCAAATTTGTCTAAGTCTGATAATGAATAAATTCTGGGCTAGGGGTGTGACTTGAGCCCACATTTTAGCATTGTAAATGGACAATATTTACAGCCCAAGAAGAATAGGAAAAGGGCCCAAGTACATCACAACTTACTTAATGATTTGGGCCCAAACTAAGTAAGGAGAAAAGGAAAAAATGGGCAAAGGCCCATCAATTTTTAACTCATTAAGACCCAAGTGAACGGAGCAAAAAACTGCATCACTAGCTTAATAAAGTAAGGCTAAAAATGTCTCATTAATTCGGCCAAAAAGCCTTTTTATAAAGGATTTAAAACAGCTCCCTTAAGCCATTTTAATTTGGACAAAAATATGCATTTTTAGGTTACTTTGTGCTCTCTTGCAACTAATACAAAGCAGCCCTCACAACCTCACAACGGTTCCTAAAGCATACATAAACCTTAAGGTTAAAGATAAGTAAAGCTACTTGTGCATTTAGTATGGTTTGTTTATGAAAAATAAGAGAAATAAGCTAGTTATGCTTGTGCTGGAAATTTGGACAGTATGTGTCCTAAGGATTGTTGTGCACTTTTCTTGTTAATTAAGAGGCTTTTCTCTTCTTGGTTGGCTGAATTATGAAGTAAGACTTATGTTTTTAACAAGGTTTAGTTTGTTAGTGATGTAACCAGGCTGTTGCACCACTTTTACAGTCCGCAAAAGTGTGTACTTATATGATATAGCAATTATGTTTTTAGTACGAACTTATGGGCCAGTAGTTGGGAATTGTTGTTCCACGACCTCCATCTACTTTGGAACTATTTTTGGACTGCTTTAAGGCTGATTTTATGTGTGAGTATGTTAGATGCAATTTGGTTGAAGTTAAAACAGATTTGGGATTGGTGACTTCGAAATGTGGCGAGACGACGTAATGTTATGTGTTGTGTATAATTGTTATGTGTTGTGCTTTGTGGGCTATTGTGAGACTGTTATGGCACTAAAACAGGCTGCACATGATACGTATATAAGAATGAGTATCAGAAAATGAAATTATAAGTGGAAAGGTTGAAAGAATGTCTTTGGGTCGCTAATTACAAACTTACTTCCCGGGTGTTATTTATTTATGAAATTGGACTGCCAGGGAGTGTTCTTAGCCGCTAATACCTTGCCTACTTTATTATAGATAAATATTTGGAGGAAAGGAAGCTTGTTTCGAGGTAATAGCGAGGTCGTACAACGAGGTATGTAAGGCTACTCGATTTCGTATTACTTGGCATGAATGTAGATGCTTTCTTGACATGTAAAGGCACTACCAACTCTGACACAACTATTAACCATGTTTCCACTCTTTTACATGTCCATATGCTCCCATACATAGTCACCTTCAAATCTACATACATACTTGGATACCAAGATACATGGGTTCTTGTTGCTAAATAAAGTTCACGAGTTGTTTCATCTCATATGCATTTCATTATTTATGTAATGTACTCTTTTTGTATGATTATTTACATGTCACATACTACATCTACAGTCCTACAGCTCAAATATTATGGCGACCAAAAGAATCATCTCAAAGGTAAATAAAAGATAAAGTATATTACTTATTGATGGGTGGTAACCTGAGGGGTAGAAGAATCACCTAACAAGGGTCGATCCTATTACGAGGGATTGCCCTAGGGGTGAAAGGAAAAGCCTAGTAGGGGCCGATCCCGATATAGGATTACCATTGATCAGCTAGTCATTTGTATTACATTTTGTGCACAGAGTACACAATAAACGTAAAGTAATAAAAAGAAGATAAAGTACATGATTCCACAATATAATTAAAGGTGGTCTCTTATTCTTACATCAGTGCATAATTTCATTTGAGTTATTACTTTATATGCAGTATTTCCTGCCTTACATATTTAGTACATTATCTCGTACTGACGTCCCTTACAGGGGATCTGCATTTCATGTTGCAGGTACAAGCACTAGTAGATCTCTTCAGTAGGAGTATAGGATATTCAGCTGTTGTTACCCAGCTCCAAGTTACTTCGGGGCTTTGTGTGTGTGTGTCTAGAGCCTATATTTTTGAACTGTATAGTTAGTCGAGGCGGGGTCTGTCCCAACCCTTCTCAGATACTATTCCTTATCTAGGGGCTTTATAGATTATGTAAATTAAAGTGTAGTTATGTCTCGTAATTTAGACAACGTGGCCCCAACGACCTGGTTATATGCATTTCCTTTTGGCTTGTTATTACTGTTATTTTCTTGAAAGCATGTTGAATGTAGAACTCCCTTATAATATGTATAGAAAATGTATGGATACAGGTTGGTTCTCCCGAGCCTTATCGGCAACGGGTGTCAGTCTGCCTTAACGGGACTTTAAGCGTGACATTTTAGTTGCTTGTTGTATACTTCAGTTATTGGAATATTTGTGTGGTTCTACTAGTACACTGTTATTATGTGTAATAATATTACATTTTCTATTTTTTAATCTAGTATAAAACATTTTTAGGTGGTTGTAGAGAGACCTCAATTAGAAGATCGTTGACTTTAGAATGCAAGGGTGAGCTAGCATATTTCGATCTTCTATCAATTCTTTCATTATCTTAGTCCAATAGTTTTCAGACTAGGGCACTATTTATTTTCATGTTTGGATTTTTGAATTGCATTCTCATGTGTAAGACTTGTTGCTAAGTGTTTTGGTACAATGACTTTCAGTTTCCGAGGATATTTTATTGTGACTAGATCTCTGTTGAGTTTATGGAAACTCAACTCTTTGTTATTTAAACTTGTTTTTGTAACTTTGAATTGCCTGATTTGTGCTACTTTAGTTAGTCAGGTTAAAATAACAATTCTTCCACCAGAGATTAAGGTGGTATCACTTACGACCCATTTAGGATCGTAGCAAATAATGAGAAATCGTGAACGCATTGTTATGACCTGTTGATCCATATTTACTGCATGTAATCTTGGTTCTTTTGAATTTTGCTTCCGTAAAGTCCTTGCGATCATAATTTGATGGTCTCCCTGGCCCTCTCTTTACATTTGGTGGCAGCATAGTCTCATCTGATCCAGCACAACTTAAACAAATGTCATGCAGATGTACCAACACAAAGCATAGTCAATACAAGAACTAAACAACACAAAACATAACACTATTGTTAAAGTTTATTTCGGATCTTTTTTAACTTTTTATTTAGTTATTATATATTTTTCTACTTCTCATGTACTTGGCTTAACCATTTTTAAAATTTTCCCTATTCACATTTATATTATTATTCATACTTACATCAGAATTTTCCAAAAAATGAGTAATAAAAAAAATGAATATCATGCATGATATGTCATTTGACAACCAAAAAACGAATATTATGCATCATTTGCTTTAAAAATCATGCACACATTTAATACATGCTGAAACAAAGTTTATACTAATTGAAGGACGAATAAATTTTTTTTTTTAAAAAAAAAAAAGGAAGAGAAAACAAACTTGTTGCATTCTATTTACCATCATGTTGAATCAAAATTGAGACAAAATTCGTAATCAAATGAGACCATACCAAAAAAAAAAATTTATTGTGTATGACTTTGGTTATTACTCTTGAAAGAAAAACTTCAAAGAAGATTCCAATGAATTTTCAAAATGTTAATAAGCATTAAATGAAATACACATAAAAAAGAGGTGTAATTTAATTGTCTTTGAGTTTCTGTGAGACATTTGGTTATTATACTTTGTCGAAATATAGAAAATTTTAATTTTTTTCCATAATCATTGCTAGCATTAAATGAAGAGAGAAAAAAAAGAGTAGGAGTTCAATTGCATCTCATATGCAATCGCCCTTTTGCTGATATAGATGCAAGTTTTTTAGCATTTCCATTAAACAAGACACTATGCACAGACGATGCATTTATTGCACTGTTTTTTAATGTCACAAGTTTGCTTTTATTTTATTTTTTATTTTTCTTCATAAATGTACATTTTTGTGAAAAAAAATAAAAATTGACATTTAATGATAAATAATGTCGGTGACAATTTCATGTAATATAGCCTCTTAAATGTACGGAGAGGTTTTTTTCCCTAAATATTTAACTCCCATTTCTCCCTAAATTCATTTTCCATTTTTGTTACTGCAAAAACTCCTTGTATGCTCAAAAGGTTCCTAATCTCTTACCCTACTATGTTTCTTTTTCATCGATTCACCCTTTGAGTGGTCTCACCATGTCTGAACAATAGTCCTCATCACAGACCCATAATATACAGATTGACTTACTTTTTCACATGGTCCTCACCTTCTTCAGCACACGCATAATCCAATATTTAAATACTACTTGTTGGGTATTTTTTTTTTATTGGATAAAAGAATTATGTGAACCGC
Source organism: Solanum ossicruentum (assembly GCA_025774065.1). NCBI lineage: Eukaryota > Viridiplantae > Streptophyta > Magnoliopsida > Solanales > Solanaceae > Solanum > Solanum ossicruentum. Next base: position 9,836,968 of record JAOTQR010000007.1, read on the forward strand.
TGTAGAAGGGTCACTTGTTTAGTTAAATGTTATGGTATTTTTCTATTAATTAATGTGCATCTTTTTAATATAAAGAAAATACTGAGAACATCTTTAAACGAATATGTAGAAGAATGAT
>JAOTQR010000007.1:9837185-9861816 GCA_025774065.1 Solanum ossicruentum
AGGAAAACAAGGAAAGTTAGATGGAAGCCATGCAAGATAAAATGAAATCCTTGCATGAGAATAAAATGTTTGATCTCGTGAAGTTTTCTAATGGTAAAAGAGCATTGAAGAATAAATGGGTGTTTAGAATCAAACCTGAAGAACATAGAGTCCACCCACGCTTTAAAGCGAGATTAGTCGTTAAAGGTTTCGGCCAAAAGAAGGGAATTGACTTTGACGAGATATTCTCACCTGTTGTGAAAATGACATCCATTCATACTGTGCTAGGGCTGGCTACAAGTCTCAACTTGGAAATTGAGCAAATGGATATGAAGACTGTCTTTCTTCATAGAGATCTAGAAGAAGAAATTTACATGGAACAATCAGATGGTTTCAAAGTGAAGGGAAAAGAGGATCATGTCTGCAGATTGAAGAAAAGTTTATATGGCTTGAAACAGGTATCAAAACAATGGTATAAGAAGTTTGAGTCTGTTATACGAGAGCAAGGCTTCGAGAAAACTACTGCAGACCAAATGCGTGTTTATCAATAAATTCTCTGAAGATGATTTGTTATCCTTCTACTCTATGTAGATGATATGCTGATTATTGAAAAAAATACTTCAAGAATCAACAGTCTAAAGGTGCAATAAAAGACTTAGGATCAGCAAAATAAATTCTTGGCATGAGAATTACAAGAGATAGAAACGTCAGGAAGCTTTGGGTATCTCAAGAGAAGTACATTGAAAAAGTACTTCAGAGATTCAATATGAACAAGGCTAAAGAGGTTAGTTGTCCACTTGCTAATCACTTTATATTGAGTTCCAGTATGTGCCCTTCTACTGACAAAGAAAAAGAAGATATGGTTAGAATACCATATGCCTCAGCAGTTGGGTGTTTGATGTATGCCATGATGTGTACACGACCAGATATTGCTCACTCGGTTAGAGTAGTGAGTCATTTCCTTTCAAATCCTGGAAAGGAACATTGGGCAACTGTTAAATGGATTCTTAGGTATCTTCAAGGTACATCCAAATTATGCCTATGTTTTGGAGAGGCAGAACCTATGTTAGTTGGATACACAGATACAGATCTAGCTGGCGATGTTAACTCTAGAAAGTCTACATCAGGATACCTGATTATATTTGCAAGGGGAGCTGTGTCTTGGCAATCGACATTGCAAAAGTGCATTGCAATGTCTTCTACAGAAGCAGAATTTATAGCAGCAACAGAAGCTTGCAAATAGTTGTTATGGATGAAGGAATTTCTTAAAGAACTTGATGTCAAACAAAACAAGTTTGAGATGTTTTATGACAATCAAAGTACCATCCATCTTTGCAAAAATACCTCTTTTCATGCAAGGTCCAAACATATCGATATAAGATATCATTGGATAACTGATGCATTGGAGAAGAAGCTGCTACAGCTTCAAAAGATCCACACTAATGAAAATGGATCAGATATGATGACAAAGATTCTACCAAGGGAGAAGTTCGAGTATTGTTGAACAACTGCAGGATTGACAGAGCCCTCCATTTGTCGGGAGGGGGAGAATTGTTAAGTGGGTCCCTTCAAATGGAGGGCCCACATTCAACAATCAAACATGGCTGCCAAAGTTTTCCACAAAATTGGCCACAAATTGGAATTCAAACAAAGGCTGCCTAATTTGTCAAATTAGGCATGCTATTGGCCAACTTTGTTGAAAATTCTACAACAATTGCAGGCCAATCTTGCCTATAAAAGGAGTTATTCAACTCCTTCATTTATCCTTTAGAAAAGAGAGAAAATACAGAGAGAGCCATAGAGAGAAGTTATTTCTTCTGTGAGGTATAATATAAATTATAAAATAAAATAGAATGTGAAGGAAAAATTAAAGTGTCTACGTAGGGAATATTTTTCCTAAAAATAGTGTGTTTACTATTTCTTTGGTATTTTTCTCTGAGAACATACTATTTGTAATAATAGAAGAAATTGTACACTTGTGCCTACTATTTGTAATAGTAGAAGAAATATAGTAGAATTATTGATTTGTGGATGTAGCCCAAAAGTTTGGATGAACTACGTTAAATTTTTCTGGTGTCTATTTTATTTTATTTATTCCACCTATATTTTATTGTTCAATCCGCTGCGTAGTCCCAACTATATGCATCATCTTCAAAATCAATGAAAAGAAAGAGGAAGCGGTTGCAGGTAAAAGAAAGTTGTTAGTAATTGGAGATAGAAACATTTACTCCCTGAAAATGGTAAAAAGAAAGTTTTTGCTCTGTAGATTTCAGAAATGGAGATTGGCGTATCAGTTGGTGGTGCATTTCTGTCTTCACCTTTGAATGTTTTGTTTGATAGGGTTGCTCCTGAGGGTAATCTTCTCAACGTGTGTTGTAATGAAATCTGGGGTTTTGTTAAAACATAGTGAAATTGAAGAAGACGATCCCTTTACAGAGGAGGATTTACCTGAGGAATACAAGAAAGTGAAGTTCGGTACATTAACTGTTCTTCAGTTGGTGAATTTAGTTGTGATTATTGTTGCTTTACTTTGTACTTTTGTGTTTAATGTATAAGCTCGAATTGTGGAAATGGGAAGTAATGATTTTGGTGTTGATTTGTGGAAGATTGTTTTCTGGTTGGGTTATAAGGTTGGTTGTGTTCTTCATTGAGAGTAACTTTTTGTTGCGAAAATGCGCTTTGTATTTCGTGTATGAATTGAGGAATTCAGTGCAGGATTGCATTTGGTCGACTCTTGTTTTGATTGCTTGGCTGTTATTTTTGACAAGAAAGTTGATAAAATGACTGATGGAAGGTTGTCTTATGTATCACAGATTTGGATTTGTCTTTTGGTTGGTGCATACATTTGGTTGTTGAAAACACTTCTTGTGAAGGTATTAGCTATATGTAATTGACACATTGCCTGGACCCGCATTGGTTGAGATTGATCAGCGAGTGCACGAGGAGGAAGAGAAAGTTATGGATGAAGTGGAGAAGCTTCAGAGTGCTGGGGCTACATTCATGCTGATCTAAAGCCAAGCATATTTGCAAAGAGACCGACTGGAACACCACACAAGACTCCAATGGCTTCTAAGACATATAAAGAATCATTCCAGCTTGCACTCTTTTCTTTTGTTTTGTAGTTTGCAGTCTTTGTTTTTGTTAGGGTACACATGAAAATTGCTCTTATATCTAACTCTTCAGCCTTTTCAATCACTCCAATTGCTTTCTTCCATTAATGTTCAGTTACTCTCTTTTCCTTATTTAATTTTGTATTCTCATAAATTAAATCGTTACTGTTCTACTATATCAATAATCTATCTTATAATGAAACACACGTACAATGCACTTGACCATGACTAGTATAATTAAAATCCTCAGACTATTCAGATAGAAAAACATAAATCAGTTGATGCAAACCCTAAGGATTGTCATATTATTGTGAGATAACAATCATCTAAGATTGTGGTAAACATAAAAGATAAAAATGCCAATCATAAATTTAAAGAATGAAAAAAAAAAACAAAAAAACGAGAAGAAGTCTTTGTGAGAAGTTGGCTTACTTGAACTATAATTAAAGAGTCAATATTCCTTATTATTGGTTGCACTTTAAACAAATAAAATTTAGAGAATCTCAAGGATAGATAACTACAAGCTAAGCAACCGTAGATAAGGAATTTAAATTGAAGCAATAAATTCATAAAATTAGGTTGAGATTAAAAACTGTAGATGAATGCATTAAAGAATTCAAATCAATTTGTGATAGTGTCACCACTCTATACAAGCCATCGACAAAGATAGCAATGTATAAATTTTGCTAATGATATGTTGAAAATAAACATAAAACCTTGAGGTTTATTATATTAAAAAAGACATCATATCTAACCATCGCATTTGTTAATGCACTAAGAAAATATCATATGAGAGAAGAAGATAGCGAGAAAGATGATGTTGATCAAGCAATGACTTTCATCAAGTCTAGAAAATACAAAGTCAGTTTACGTGGAATCTAAAATAAACTTAAAATTTTATTATTCCAATTTTTAATTTCAGCGGGGTAATACAAAGATTATGTAGTAGAACCTAATTAGTTTAGAATTAGTTCCAAATATTGCCATAACATAAAATTAGCTAACTTACTAAAAGATTCTAGAGTTCAATCTCAATTTAAATAGATAAGGATGACTATGTAATGAAGTCATTGTCTCACATTGAAGGCAAGAAGAGAAAACACTCAATATTATTCTATAATCTTCTTTACGTTTTTCACGAAAATTAAAGATATTATTTCATATTCATAAAAAAATTCATATATATTTATGTTTTATAATGATAGTAAATAAAACATATAGTCATACTTTACATCGCTACGTGGAAGAATCAACAAAAATAATTATAATCATGACAACCTAATCAAAAGAAAAAATATTGAATATGATCTATAACAAAAAAAATTAGGTAAAATGTGCTATTTTAACAAATTTGTACCTCATAAAGCGTAACAAGTAAACAAAATATATAGTATCTAAATTAACATATACAAACAAGTCATGATATAATACTATACCTTATGTATTATCTATACTATATTAAAAGTGTGAAGGTCCTTAGAAATATTGTTTAAACGTTTTGTCCTTCATTAAAAATCTGTTTTTTAGATAAAATTATCTTTTCACTATTTTTCTTTAAATTATTATTTAATTACTTTTAAAATATATGGAACGAAGTAATAAAATAAGGACTTCTAACTATGGAAAGGCTCATAAATCTTATTTATTTGATAGACTTCTACTTTTTCTTATTTCAATTAAAAAAATATCCTAATGGGTTCTAATTCGTGATAAAATATTTATATATAGGACTTTTACAAATAAATAATTTATTAAAACTATTTTTATAGTAAATTATTTTTTTTATAAGTTAATAATTAAATTTAATTATTTTTACTTTGATCACGCGTAAAGCGTGTAGAAGAAAACTAGTATGGTCTAATATGTATACACGTGAAGAAACTAGTAATATAGATAATAGATATAAAGAGAAATAGATACATATAATTTTTTTTTTTTTTGGCAAATAAAGTTTATGAATGTTTGTTCTCTCTCCTCGGGCACCACGGGCAGTTATTTCATTTGATAATTCTTCTTCTCTTCTTCCCCAGCTATTAGTAATTACTTTTTTTCATAAACAAATTTTCCAGAAAATTACTTTGCTCTCAGAAAGAGGGGAGAGGCCCCAGTTCGAAGATCTCATCAAAGATTAATCTTTTTCATCACTGTAAGATTGCCAGTCATTTTTTTCTGTGAAGATCGCTGTTTATGTCTTTCGTTTTTAGCTAAATTTGGTGAATTTGTAGAGTTTTATGGGGAAATTTGCTGTATGTGAGTTTTAAATGAAGTTTTGGGTTTGGATTATCGTAATTTGCGAATTGGTTTGGATACACATGCGACTAGGGTTATTGTTGATAGGGAAGAAGAGTTGACTAGTATGATTTGAAGTTATGGAAGGTGAAAGTTCTTTTATCTTGGAACTGATATGATATGTTCTATTCAAATGGTTGTTTCCCAGCCACTGAAATGAAAAGGGTTTTTGGTATTCGGAAATTCTTTTCTTCTGTAAAGATCCTTCGTCTTTTCTTCAAAATTTTTTCCATTTTAGCTGAATTTGAAGGAAAATGTGTTGATAGGAGTTCTAGAATGAAGTTTTAGTTTTGAATTATTGCAATTGGTGTGTGGTTTTGCACGTGCATCTGGGGTTACTTTTGATAAGGTAGAAGAATTTACTTGCATGGTGGAGCTATGGAAGTTGAAAAATGTCTCATGTTGGAGCTTAAATGATATATTTATGTTATTTCTTATATTGCCAAGCCAGTGAAATGAAAGGATCTTTTTGTATTTAGAGATTTTAACTTCTGCTATTGATTTCCTCGAGGTAGTATTGGCCATAAGCTTTGAATTTAGAGAAATAGGCATAAAAATGGGAAATCTTTAGCTGTTCTAGGAAATTCATGATTGCAGTTTGCTAAATTATGCAGTTTCGACTTTCCATAAATGGTTGAGAATGTTTCCTTAATGATGACTTAATTATAGATAGCTTGTTGAAAGCTAATCTGCTGTTGAAGACTTTGAGTGCTTGGTGGTAACATTGGATTTAACGAAAGCATTTCTATTGTGCTTGTCTTTTCGACATCAAGATTACTTACCAATAATTTTTGTTTGTTATTTCTCCTTAACATTAGTGTATTATTCAAAGTTATACATCAGAAATGGAAAACACAACTTTAGTTCAAATGGTGTATTTGAAGTAAATGAAGGGAATTTGTAATTACATGGTTATGTTCCTTTGAGCATCATCATCTGTCTGCAGAGATCATAATTGTGTCGCCAACTAAAGTTGCAACAAAGGTTGAATGACGTGTTAGTAACTCATATACTTGCTCTTTTCAATGATGCAGGACAAATTGAATGTTTATCAAGATATCATACGTAAATTTTACCAATGCATTACTGTTCCAGTGGTAATAGTTTTGTACTTGCAATCTATTAGGTTTTGAAGCAAAGTATAGTGGTAATATTAACCTGTACAATAAGTTCAATATTTCCTAATTTTCACTTTGAGTTGCTTGTTCCTTCATTCATGATATTATGTTTTCAATTTCCAGCCCGAGAGACAATTATAATGCTTTAGATACAAGTACTTAAAATGATGTTTGTTTGTCGTGCTTAAGTGATACCATTTTCACCGAGTAAAGCGGAAGTTTCTCATTCACATGATCTTTTTTGGATAACTATGCTGTTGGGGCTAGCTTTTGCACACCTCGACTGATTCAAGGGATGTCTTCTACCATCCACCAACCACAAGTATTACCCGTCCACTACGGCTAGGACAGATGAGAAGAAATCACCTATCGTTTTTGTCTTTGCTGGGATTTGTCCCTGAGACCTCATGGTTCAACCAACTCCACTTTCATTTATCTTCCCTTGTTTCAGTTTTCTTTCTTCCATGTTGTATGTGTGTATGGAGAGCTGGACGATTTCCATTACTTTATTATTACACTTAAAAACAAAGAATCCTTTGATTGAATGATGATTCCATAGTTTTCAATTCTAACTATTTTCTTGCTTTGGAAAACCAAAATCCATCATTTTGCTGAGAAATTGATTCTACCCTTTTTTTTGTTTTATGAAACTATGCAAACCCCTGCATGGCATGTGTTCCATAATAACTCAGTTTTCTCTATTAACTGTACATTGACTTCGCAGTAAATTATTTTCCTCGATTTCACACTTCAGAATCTGATAGTTTATTCACTTTGGTTTGAAATCACTATTGAAGATAGGAATATATACTTTCATGCATATCTGCGGAATACTCGCTATCACATCTCTATATGTTGTGCGAACACTATTTTCTTCCACTTGTTTCCAAAGTTGTTATTACTAATCGCTGTAGAAACTTGTGTTTTTCCTTTTCCTCTGGTTAGCCATTGCTTGTCATTATAGAGATGGAAAGATATCCATCAACTTTATACATCTAATTTCCTGATAGATTAGGAAGAGGTCAGTCAGGATGTTTCTTTCCGTGAAGATTTGAAATCCTAGCGGAGGCAAGAACACTAGGAGCCTGTTTGTAAAGCCACCCTGTATATTGGATTTCGGTGTAATTGGGTATTCTGCCCTGTTTGGCCAAGCATGGAATTTGGTGTAATTGTAGGAAGCAATTAAACACTCCATTTCCAGGGGCCAAAGAATTGGTGGTGGTTAAACTTATGACTTTTCGATTTTCTCTTTTTCAATATTTTTCATGAACACATACTTTTGTCACTCATTGAAACTTATTTACACGTCCATTGGAAATAAAAGGTGTATTCAATTTTTTATAATTAGCTTTTACCTGAAATCTAATTATATCAACTATGTAATTACACGCACAACCAATCATGTTGCTGCAATTACACGATCAATTACGATTTACATGTTATGCCAAAAAACAGGCCCTGTAATTTTTATACTGTGTAATGACTTGGATGTGATATCACCACCCTGGTAAAAACAACTTACCTAGTGGAATCCCACAAGTGGGGTCTGGGGAAGGTAAAATGTATGCAGACCTTACCACTAACCTGGTAATGACATTTATTTCTAAACAGGTCCAGACACCGCCATCATTAAAATAGAAAAAAAAATGTTGATGCTGCTAATCATTAAATACACACACACACACACAATGTGAAAATATTAGATGCGGCTAAATATACTGGCTATGGTTTTTTATCATATGTACTGGTCAGCCTGGTAAAGTTCTATTAGATTTTACATTGTCACTGAGAACAGAACATAATGATTAGACAACTCATTGTTTAAGTGTATGTTTATCTTTTAAGTGTATGTTTATCTTTTGATTCTTCTTTGCATATCAGGCTAAAGGCGTCCTAGTTCAAGCTTAGTTCTCAAAAACATTCTAGTGACATATAGTCGGATACTGTATTGTGGTGGCAGCACAATGGACCCAACAAATGGAGCAAACAACCCCAATAACAATCCTACTCTTGCTTCAAAGCAACGGTTGCGTTGGACCCATGAGCTACATGAACGTTTCGTTGATGCCGTCGCACAACTTGGTGGCCCAGACCGTAAGATTATGAGTTTGATTGTATTTTTTCTACTATGTTCCCTCCCAATCATTCCTTCATACTCTAAAAAGGAAAAAAAATCCCAAGGCAAAAGGATCCTTATTTGAGTTGCTACGGAGGCAGACAACCTTTCCTCTAATTCTATGGACAATATAGTAATGCAGATATGTCGATCATAAATAGTTGTGATCTTTTCCCATAATTATTTGTGGGTTTACATTCTGCCATTAATCAAGTTTTACGCTCTCTAAATGCAGTGCATAGAAAAACTCTATAACAATAAATAATCACCAGCGGGGAAGTGATACTGTATTTCCACATTTGGGCTTGATCATTTTATTCTTCTGACATTATTTCTTTTTCTATTCAGGGGCTACCCCTAAAGGTGTTCTTAGAGTCATGGGTGTGCAAGGGCTAACAATTTACCATGTAAAAAGTCATTTACAGGTAACACGTTGCAGTAAAATATTCAGAACTGACTTGTGACTAATGATTTCCTAAAATTGAAACATTTCATTTTACTCACTGAATTGAGTTATTTTCCTGTTCATTCAGAAATATCGGCTTGCTAAATACCTTCCAGATTCCTCATCTGATGGTAGGATCCTTTGGAATTCAAAATTTCAACTATGTTAATTTCTTAAAGCTTTGTAGAGGCTTAATTCTTGAAAATGTGGTGATTTTAATGCCCCTCCAGTAACATATGTTCTGATACCATTTTTTGCCTGCAATTGTGATTGCAAGGGAAACAATCTGACAAGAAAGAATCAGGAGATATGCTTTCCAGTTTGGATGGTTCATCGTGAGTAGATTTTCCCTGTTTGCTGGTAGTTTATTACGTTGCAAGCTTTAAATGTCTCACTACTTAAAATTTCACTCTACTTTTCTGTATACATCTACCAGTACCTTTTCATTCTCCATTCTAATGATCTTGCTTTTTTAGCTGAAAACTCTTCTTAAACTGTTGCACATTCTGTGATATTAATAATGTGAGAATTATTGCTCGTTTGTAGGACTGGTGTGCAGATAAATGAGGCTCTAAAACTGCAGATGGAGGTGCAAAAGCGACTTCACGAGCAATTGGAGGTATGTTCTCCTGGACTTCTTGAACACATTTGGAATGCATGTAATGTTTTTGGATAATTAAAGCATGGACGAAAAGTGAAACACACTGTTTGATTAGCAAGTTTTTTTCTACCTATTTGAGAGTGTCTTTTGACAGTTGCCAATGTTTCTAAGGAGATGTTAGGCACCTGTTTTCTTTTAACCTCTTATTAACTTTTACTTTTACCCTTAAACTTGCCTTTGAAACAAACATGCGTAAGAAAAATGTTTCCCTTCTGTTACTTCTCTCAAGACATTAGTTGAGGCTTAAATTTCTTCATATTTGGTTTAAATATCTCTAATCTTCAAATATTGTCATATCTATATACTATCCATTGTAGACATGAAATAAGCTTTTTTTACTTGTAAGAGCTGATTTTTGCATTCCAGTTTAGATTATCTTTTGGTTTAAGCATTCCATTTAAGATGAATAATATAAAGTAATTAATTATCTATTTTCCTATGTATCACAGCTAAATTCTCGTATTTTGTTTCTGATGGCTGTGGCACATACTTAAAGTATGGACTTTGCCACCAAATGAACTGGCTTTTTATTTGCATCTTCGAACATTTCATTTGAAATCTATCTGTACTCTTTTTTTCCATCAAAAGCAACTATATATTGGGCAAACTGATATTTCTATATAATAATAACTTGCTTCATTTTTACTTCATCTCATGCCATCAGTTTGCTAAACAGGAAGTTGTGGGACCTATTGAAGAACACCCTCCAACAAGAGTTCCCCTGGAAGTTATAATTAGTTAGTATTTCGAAGGTCACTTGTAATCACCTACTTTTTTTCTTACTTTATAGGTTCAGAGACAGCTACAACTTAGAATTGAAGCACAAGGGAAATACTTGAAGAAGATAATAGAAGAACAACAGCGGCTCAGTGGAGTTCTTTCAGAAGTTCCTGTTCCTGGGGTCACTCCTTCAGTAGCCGGTGACAATGGTTTAGATTCTGATAACCGGACTGATCCAGGGACTCCTGCACCAACATCCGAGTCTCCTCACATTGATATGTCTGTACAAGAACATGCCCGTTCCAAGAGCCTTTCTATTGATCAGTCATTCTCATCGCAACATGAGCCTCTTACTCCTGATTCTGGTTGCTGCGAGACTTCACCAATAAATAGCTCTGAAGGTGAAAGGTCATCAAAGAAACAAAGAGTGGGCACAAGTGCCATATCAACTAAAGCAGATATGCTACTTCCGCATCAGATATTGGAGTCGAGCTTCAGCTCACCATATCAGCAACCAAATCCTGTTTTCCTGGGGAACAACCAATTCAACCTCTCATCAGGGTTGTCTCTTGGCAGTGAAGGACCGAAAGTTTCTGGAAGCAACATATAGTTACTACATGTGCGACAGGACTTCAATTCAACTACTATCATGTAGTGTGAAAATGTATGTAGTCATTTGGTCACAGAAGCTACTTTGCTTACTGAATGTGCTAAAGATTTAAATGTACTTGATTCCCTTGTAGTAATACTTTACAGTTCTTGGTTAATGACACTCTTAATCTTTAGGTAATTTTCTTTGATCAAGAGGTCTGAAGTTGTGAAGTGTTGCCTGCATTCTTTAACGATGCAGAGGCTCTTTGTTTACCTTCGTTACTAATAGAAGAGTAGATAGTCTATGGATCTCACCTTGGGTTAGAGAAAGGTTGTTGATGGGTATTATCATACGGTCCTATCCTAGTATAATGGTCTTCCAAATTTTTGTTGTTGGACCATAGATTGTACACGAGTGCAGATATAGGATTTAGTCGAGATATAACTCTGTTGGATTTGTGACTTCATTGTTGGGTATGCCATTGTTTACACACCATGTTCCGTTTTAGCAGTGAATCTTTTGCCTTTTTGAAGTTCACCATATTACTAGTCATTACAGTTATATGATCTGGAAGTTTTTCTTTGCATTTTTGGAATCTAATATGTTGAGGCTTCCGACTTTTTTCAACCATATTTTGAGAAAGGGTTAAAAAATGTATTTAAACTATGTGAAATGAAACAATGCCCTTGGTATGAGTATTTTGATCCAAAATTACCTTTATTGTTATTTAATACATAAAAAATATTCTTTTTTTTTTCAAATACATATGTTATTCATTTTCTTTTTGAACACATTTTTTATTAGCAAATGTTTATCATACTTTGATTAAAAAAAGTTTATAAATAAAAATATTTTTTATTTTATCATAATTGTTTCTTGTTGTTATCTAAATAAAAATTAATAATGGATTAAATACAGTCTTATACATATGAAATATATTATAGTTATTTGGAAAAGGACATTTCTGATCCATTTAGTAGCATTAAGACATCTTTGGATCAAACTACTAATGACAGAGACATTTTTTGACCAAAGTATTGATGCAATGACATTTTTAGACTAAACTATAAACTATAAATTGAGAACATTTTTATTTAGGGTGAAAATCATTTTTACTTCCCTTCACCCTTCCTAACTAAATTTTCGAAATGACTATTATACCCTCTCATAGTCATCTTTTTTTTACTTCTTCAAACGTCGTGTATTCATTTTCTTTATTTAATGTAACAATTTTTTCATGAAAAGCAGAAATATTATCTTTTAAATGAAAAAAATTGAGAAACACTAATTAAACATATAAACTAATGATGTTCTACAATGAAGTAAATTAGTATAATGAGAAAATTAATTTTATTAATCATAATCAAAACTCTAATACTTATTTATACAAGTGAACATAGTAGATAATAATAACTATACAAATATATTTCAATGAAGGACAACTATAATGCCCAAATCGTTTAAAGGCGGGAATATGATATTATAAGGTAAATTATTGTAAAAGTGGCCTCGGTGTATTTTTACGACAAGTATCTCGGAGAATAAAATTTTCAAATTTTTTCTTATCCAGAAGGGTCCGCGACAGGGTCGTATTGCAGACCTACTCCAAGATAGGTCAAAATCGTTCTTGGCTAAAATCTAGTTAGAATCCCACTTCGCTCAAAAAAGACCTACGGTGAACCATCTCCGCATCACGGACTTGATCTATCATTTTTGTCTGATTTCAATTTTTAAGTGGGGGAACTCTGGACTTTTTCCTACATATTAGCTAATGAACTTGGACATTTTTAGGACTAAAATCCTAATCTATAAACTACCCAAACCCCCAATTGTTCCCTCATTCTTTCTTAGTTCACCTATTATAAAAAATTTTCTCTATACAAAAGCTTTCAAATTTCCATTGAAGACTAACAAACAATTTTCCAAGTTCTTTATCAAATTCGAGGATTTCCTCAAGTTTCCTCTAACTTCTTATCCAAGGTATGTATGCATTCATCCATGAAATCCTTCTCCCATGGAGCCCATTCCATTTCTCTACTTTTTAATCCAATTTCAAGTATGCATTTTTATGGGCCTTCTAAATTTTCATTCAATAGCAGAAATCTTAATTTATTTTATGATTATTAATCTATTTTGACACGAATTGATAGTAATTGCATGAAATTTATGATTTGCATATGAATTCTCTACAATGCTATTTAGAGCTTAAAATTTCATTATGAGCTTATTAAATTCTCTTTCAATTTCACAAATTGGGTTCCAATTATTGATTATTTACTCAATTAAAAATACATTACTATTCAATTATATGATTTTGGTGATTTATAAGAAATTTCTCCTGCAAGCTACTTCGAGTTCATGGGATTACTTATGAGTTTCTCTTTTGATTCAATTGGTTCTATCTATATAACTATACATGAATTTTTCCTAATTAAATGATTTTTAGTCAATTGATTACGAATTCATACTTCTACCCTAATTCTTCTTTACAAGTCATGATTGTAAAATTTTAAGTGTTCAAGTATGTTTATGAACAAGGTGACTTAAGACTTTTGGGGTGACCCAAGACCTCAGAGGTGACTTAAAATTCTAATGACACTTTTAATTAAGGTATGATATGTAATAATGGAAAGCTTACACTCACACTACAAGAATTACATGAAATGAGCTATTCTATTAATGAATTTCTATGATTTGAATTGGTGATCATGACTAGCTTTTTCTACAAGACAAGTTTATGAAAATTATGAACTATGGTTTATGATAAGTCTTATGAGTCTATAATAAGTTTGATTTTGTGACAAGTATTCTATGGGATTTGACTTAGCACCGCATGAGACTTGAGGTGGGGACTCAACCCAAGAGGTCCGTAGTAGTAATTTCCAAGTCTCATAACTATGTAGCCTCTATAGGATTACTTTTAGTGATACAATTTTGATAGTGGATCTACATAGCTCAGGACATCCGATTTTATGGGGTAGAGTTCTACCTTGGCAAGTACATCATCCCTTATTTTCGATATATGGGTAGATACTTGGATTCTATGTTATATCTCGAATAATCTTATTGTCGAGTATGATTATCTCCCACATATGTATGACTCTTATAATGATTTACTTGACTACTCATAACCTCTACCTTCACATGATGTTCTATGATTTAGTTATGTATTAACCCCTACGATTTTACTATTCTTTTATCATGCTATTGAAATAGTCACTTGCACATTATGATTTATTATGCATTACATTGCTTATATACTTGATACATTCAAATGTACTAATGAATACTCTTGCCTACATTGTGTCATACTGTAGGAGACAATTCCATTTATTTCTTACGCTTGTGGCTAGATTCCGGAGTTTACTTGAAAACTTTTTAGTGAGTCCTCATGGTTTGAGGGCAAGCCTAACATTTCTCTATCAGTAACAACCCCTAGTTTAAGAACCTAAGAGCACAAAAAATTTGGGCAGAAAATGACCTAGAGTCAGTTTACGAGGGCTATGTATGACCCTTCAATGGATTTATGACCCGTAGGTTGGTCCTTAAACATTGACTTTAAGAAAGAGAAAAAGTTTTCAAGTGTAGAGTAACCCAGACACCAAATGATGGCCCGTAGAAGGAATGATGGACAGTGGATAGGTTCGTAGATGAGGGCTATAACATGAAGGAAATTTGGAGTTTGCTGGAAAGTGGCTTAAGATTAACAAGACGGTCCATAGATCGTATTATGAGCTGTAGAAACCCTTTGTGAATGAGGTCCAACCAATGAGGAAAAATGACTAAGTGTAGAAGGACTCAATGAGTCCAACCACGGGTTATAGAACAAAGGACGATCGTAGAAAGGATTTTGTAGTTTTATGGTCAAAAAATCAGTTTCAGAAGTTTTGGAAAAGTTATCAGGATGGATATGGACTATGGTCCGTGGTTCAAACCACAACCCATAATCGAGCTTTCACAGATTGCATTCGACAGTTTTAATAAAGCACAGTTTTCTCATTTTTCACAAATCCTTTTCCTATACTATGTCATTTTTAGGATTCAGAGAGTCCTAAATTAGACTTTAACCCTAATGAACTCCCGTTCCTTTCACTCTTCCATATTCCCAAAATCTATAAGATATTTTTCTCTCTAAAAGGCAAGGCAAAAATGAGCTAGGGTTTCAAGGTTCTTCCCAAAGGCTTCAAGTTCGTTTTTCCCAAGCTTACCAAGGTATGTGAGTTTGATTTGTGGGTCTTGTTTAAACCACAAAGTCCTTCATAATGTATATTACCTTTTCTTTAAGTTCCTTCAACTAAATATGCATGCTAATGATGATTTTATAATATATTATGTTATTAAATGATCTCATTAATATCCTATGATGCTTTACTAAGTATTTTACATGTATTTAAGTTAATGATGATGACCCCAATAATGAGTTTTGTTAATGATGAAGTGTGAGCTATTTTACATGTTTCAAATGGCTATATTTTCACAATTTAAGCATGATTATATGATTTATAATTATTTCAATTTAAAAGATTAGCCCACCTAGTTTCAAATAAAACTTTATATGTTTTATGAAGATTGTTAGGGCATTAAAGATGACTTTTAAAGTTATGATTTGTCAAAGATCTAAGCTTGTTGATAATTGCCCTAAAAGATGTCTAAGAAGATACCCAAGATGAAAAGACCATTCTAACTTGGTGGTTCCTTAAGTTCGAGCTACTCTTATGATTTACTACTTATGATTCTAAGTGCCATAATTTGACTAAGCTATGTTTTAAAGATTTCGTGGGATGACTTAGCACAAAATATGACATTGAGGTGGGGTTTGGTGAGGGAACCTTAGTAGCAACCCTTTGTCGCATTAACTATGTGCCACCATACTATCCCTTGTAGGCAGGGCTAGTGGATCCACGTAGGCCATTTATGTTTTATAAAGATGCATGCAAAGTGATCACTATACCTCCCAATTAAGCTATAAGCAATCACTATTCAAATATAGAACCTAACAACGGTTAGGGTTGATCCCACGAGGAATATGGTCTAAGCTTGGAGTAATTAAAGAAATTAAGATGAATTAATCGACTTACTTCCCAAAGAGGGGGGCTTTAAAGTAAAAGCAAAAATTAAACCTAAATTAAGATCAAACAATCACTGCAAATGTTGTGAATTAGAGAGAGAAATAACTAGGGTATTGTGTTCCCCATGAGCTACTAACATAGTATAAACTCATAATTATAATCTTTTCTAGTGCGAGCATGTATAACTGGTAAGTTATGTTCACCTAATTCCTTGATCAGACAACTAGACAAATTTCACCACTCAACTTGGTCCGTTTACAGGTCTCACATTACTAACCCTTACCTTGTCCCAATAAAAACATGCCTTGGTCTGTTTAGGTGGATTAGAGGAGTGTGCTTACATCGAATCTTACTAGTTTATCCCCTTTCCTGTTCATTAATCCGTTGGTCCAGGAAGTAAGAATAAGGCAAGTTCTAACGTTTGCAACCGTTAAAAATCAATCAAAATGAAGATACAAAATAATACATACATTCACACTTTCTACGGATTACATATTATTTGATTTTACTTAGTTATTCATGGTTCATACAACCCTAGTTATGGATTTAGCTACTCATGTTTGTCGTAGATGAAAGATCATGTTGTGAATTTGAATAATTGAACACTAACAATGAAGAATTGAAGAATATGAAATTCAAAATCTTCACGTAAATCATAATATTATAACTCGAAGATAAAATCAAAAGTAGTCCACAAGAAATATCCAGGAACAAGGTTAAACAAAGTAATAATATGAAGTCTAGAGTTCTGTACATCTAAAGTACCTAAATCCCCTATTTATAATAAAAGAAATCCAAATTCTAAATTAATTAAGAAAACTGGAATAAGAGCTTTTCATGAACGAAGTTACGAGCCATAGATGCATTCACGAACTGTGAACTATCTTCGTAGATTTCTTCTTCAAAATCTATCTTGCTTGTACGAATTGCTTACTATGGCCCGTCAATTGACCTATGATCCATGAAATTCTTCGTCTTGTTAACTTTCAACAACTATGCATATTTTCTGATCCTCAAAGCGTGAACTGATGTACGGGCCGTCAAATGATCTATGACCCATCCTAGTAACACGTAGTTTCAACTTTTGAAAATTATTGCTTTACTTGATCAGATCTACAAAACCCATCTACGGGTCGTGAAATGAACCATATACCATAGATGGTCACGTGAAACCCCAAAAATCTGCAACCTATCCAAGTTAGCATAAAAACTCTCTGAGTCATCTAATCATGCAAAATCAATATAAGAAGACATCAAACCTACTAACATCGCTTTGAGAACACATAAAATTTAAATTTAAATCATAAAAAATGTTGTATTTTGGTGGCACATCCACAACTTCAACTTAACATTGTTGCTTGTCCTCAAGCGACGGACTCAATCTAACATAAACAATACAAAAACACATAAATCTCAATCTCATGGCATATATCATATCTCAATCAATCACAGATACCCATTCAAACTCATCATTGCATATATAAGACAATTATCAAACAAACTCAAGTGGATCAATACGTGACAAAGTAACTTTGACAGACAAAGAGACATACATAAGCAATAATCAGCAAGATGGTCTATAGTTAACAATGTAATTCAAGTGCCCTCACAAAAGAAGTCCTATTTCTCACTCAAATTTATATACTCTGATTCAATGCTAAGGACTGACAAATAAACTCATAATCACAACTGATATTCAAATACCATGCACAACACAATATACTTGTCTCTCTATTCATGACCATGACATTTGACTAGTTGAACTAGGATCACTATAGGACTTTCTTAGCTTATAAAGTAGGCTCAGGGGGCTTGGTATGATATTTTTGGAGCATAGTGACTAATTGCCCTCCTTAACATTGCGCTGTTCACACTTTGCCCTACCAACAATGATATTTTAAACTCATTGATCCCCTTTTGTATTTCAAGCACTTTTGGGTGCAATTATCATAATGTTCAACTCATTGCCTTTTATTTTTCTCAATTCTTTTTCTTTTCATTTCATATTTTTGGCATCTATTTATTTTTCTCGCACTCACTGTATATTTTTTCCCTTTTCATTGTATTACTATGCTTCCTTCCCCGTCTTACTGTGATTTCTTTGCAACAACCACCCTCATCTTAGGATTTTGACCTAAGTTGAGGAGCACAATATCCAACCTATGAACTAGGAACACTTTTGGTAGCCACCCCCAAATTAGGCTTTTAGCCTGGGTTGAGATGCACAATATTAAAGGAGGGACCAAGGTCAAATTCAAGATTACACAACCAAAAAAGGTTAGTTACTTAGGGATTTACAAAGAAACGGTATATGTATGACTCAAATGTTAGGATCAAGGGATACATCTACATTTGGTGGGTTATTTTATATTAGATGGACTAATATGAACAACGATATATGATCCTTTTCTAACAAACTACCCTACAATCTTCGTCAGAATAATAGAGCAAGTTCTGGATTAAAACACGATATAGGAACTACACAATAATGCTCACAAACACTTGGCGCTGAATACATGGTCAATACCAACTCTCAGATCATGCTTTTTATTACAATTAGCACTATTTTATCAGAATAAACACTGTCAACTACTGATCCAATATGGTTGTCATCAAAACTACTTATCGACACATCATCAATCTAAAAAATAAAGAGGTATCATTTTTTCATATAAAATAATATATGCCACATATCAGTACAATATGCCACCAATACTACATACACATCCTAAACATGCCGATTCAATACAAAGTAAATGTCTTTAGGGAAAGAACACAATCAAAAAATCCCCGCAGAATCATAAATTAGGGTAAATATAGGTCTTGGTTACTCAAACTTCACCGAGGCCTATACCCACCCACAACCCATCGAAAAATACTTGCATTGTCCTCAATGCAACAAAATAAAACAAAAGATAACATAGGGGTTAGAAAGGAACATACCTGGGAGCCTAGGCGCCATTGATAGTTTGTGTCTCACCATCCTCAACTTGCTGGGTGGTTTTTTACTATCGTGGTGGTATATCCTAAACTCGCTATCTCCTACTCTCGTGCACACCGAACTATCTCATCCTCAATAGAGGCTCATCTAGACACCTCCATCTGCTCACTCTCCTGCCTCGCAGCCTCTCGCTTGGCAATATCAGGATTATCATCAGTAGTATGGCGCCTATTCCCAGAAGCATGGGCTGGGGGATCATCAACAAATATATCTAGCGCCTCTATAGTGTTATCTAGTAAGGAAATGATCAATGATGCTGGAGTCACTGTCTTAATCTTATCATAAAGCTGATGAATCTCTATCAGGATGGTTATAATTTCCAGGACCTAAGATGATTTAAGGCGGTCCTACACCTGCCTCTCAAATACACCCACATGATCATGAAATAGTGCTAACTCTCCTCAGGCATGGCTGTAAAGTGCTCCTGTCTGTGATGCTCATACTTTGATATGGCCTTGCAATCCCAGAGCCTAATCTGGTACAATAACTTAGTCAACTAAGACTTAGTGCAAACCTATCTTTGCACTAAAGCCTAAATAGACTCTACAAAGATATAAAACACGCTCGCTGTTGATGTGCTGCTAAAATACAACACTTTTGATACTTAAAACTTAGAACTTTGTGTGTTCTCAACGCGATATTAATGGATTTTATGTGTTTTTGTATTTATCTTTGCAAGATTACAAGTTGGCCATGATTTTGGGGAAAACTACAGAAATTATAAATTTTCTGTTATATGAGACCCTCTACGGGTTGTAGACCATTCTACGGGCCGTAGGGAGGTTTCGTAAGGGATTCCATTGAGAGGCCAAGCTTATTAAGTTAATTCTATGAACATGTAGATGAGTTGTAGAAGAGTTTATGAGTCGTAGAAGAGGATTCATGCTATGAAGATAAGAGAATGAAGACTTTCTAAAGTTCATCAGACAGACCCCTTTTACGAGTCATAAACTATTTTACGAGTCATAAAGGTGTGTCTTAAAGAGGAAGTCCTTTTTTCTAGCAACAAGATAAATATCCTGATTACTGCCCGTAAACTTCAATATGGTTCGTAAAGAGATTTCGTGAGGCATGCCAACCATTTCTCCTAAGTCGTTTAGGATTTGAATTTTAATTATTATAAATAGGTCTTTTTAGGTTATTTTTCAGAAGTTCTCATTAGTTTTGATATGTTTTAACTAGTACTTAGAGAACTCAATATTTAGAGAGAAAAAAATTATAAGAGAGTCTTTGAGAACACTTGTGGTTGAATTTGATCTTAAAGCTTGTGATTCTAATTGACATTGGATTGTTTGTTCATAAATCTATTGTGTAAGTGTTTAATTATGTCGTCTCAATTCATAATTTCTTCATCTACACATAGCATGAGTAGCTAATCCACAACTAGGATTATGGGAACTATGAAGTACTAACAAAGTAAAATCGGATGATTCACAATTCTTGGAGGTGTATATGCATGCATTAATTAACTCTCTTCGTTTTTCATGTTTTCTAGTAATGGCCAACATTAGAACCCCCTTAATGTTACTGACTGGATGAAGATACTAATGAATAGGAAAAAAGATTAATTAACGGAATTTGATTGATGTATTCTCAGCTAATCAACCAAACCAGTCCAAGGGGAGGTTGTACTGGACTAATAAGTAATGGTTAGTAATGCACATTATAGAGATAAGCCAAGTAACATAGTGAAATTCACCTCTCACCTTTGATCAAAGGGCTTGGTGAACTTAAATTACCTTCTTGCATGCTATATGCTAGACAAGATTTAGGTTATCCAGTGATACTGAGTTGGGGAATCACGGGAAACACAATACCCTAGTTGCTCTCCATCATTGACTTTTCTCTCGTAATAGTTAGTTTTATTTTCTTATTGATTATTGGAAACCTTCCCCCTTCCCCTGGGAAATTATCTTGGTTAATTGCTTGGATTACAATTTGGTGAATTTTTTTGTTTATTTACTTTTGTTTGTTGTTTTTTTCAGGGTGTATGAGTAGTGTATGCCCAATACTTGGAGTCAAGGAAATACATTAACTCTATTTGATCTAGAGATCTACAGAACATTAAGAAGAATGGCCCAAGATAACGCCGACAACGTGGCCAATGCATCTCTGAACTAGAACAACAATGATAATAATGGGAATGAGAACCTACCTCCTTTGGAGTACATTCCACAACCTACGAATTTCAATGCCAATGCTTACTAGTGGAATCAGTATAGGTTGAATCCTATAGCTATAGAGGTGACTGGAGTTATTGTGTTGCCACCACTACTGGAAGACACAAAGTTCAAAGTCTTGAGTGGATTACTTCAGATGCTGCAAAACTGTGGTCTATTTACGGGCTTACCATTAGAGGATCCACATAGCCACCTACACAACATGGCATTTGTGTGTAAGAGTGTAATGGGAACACATAATCTCTCTATGGATGCTGTGCAACTTCATGTCTTCCCGTTATCTCTCACGGGAAATGCTGTATTATGGCTATCTGAGCTCTCACAGAGTTCAAACACTAGTTGGGCAGAGTTACAGAAGGCCTTTTTGAAGAGGTACTTCCCTAGACAAAAGAAGCTCAAGTTGAAGGACCAGATTAACAACTTCGAGCAACTTCTACCATGCCCTTAATGAGAATAGTCAGGCCTATGCTGACACTATCATGGGAGGCATGTTTCTATATCAACCATTTGCAAGGATTATGAAGTGAATGGAAAAAGTGGTCAAGACAAATCGTTCATGAGGGCAACAGGGTAGACCTTCCACAAAGAGTTCATGAGCTATCAGTGTAGGTCTAGAACAAGGCAGAATTAATGAAGAGATCATGCAACAGTTTGCTCAGATTTGCACAGCTATGTAGGTGATGATGAAGCAGGCTAAGAGAGAGTGAATATAGTGGTTCATCAACTTCCCCATGCACCCATGTCCGAGGATCCATACTATAATGAGGACGCATGTTTTATTGCTGATCAGACGAGGGGTTTCCAGATCAATGCCTAAGGGTCCAATCAAGACTATTAGCGCTAAGTTCAAGGAAACCAAGGTCAGAACTTTGGCAGAGATGGAGCTTACAGGGACAACTATTGAGGTTACTATGATAGGAACAGGGGTCTAGATACCGATTGAGGTCACAGAAAAGGCTTCAGAAATGGTCCTTATGTGCCACCACACAACCAGGATGCATGTACAAGCAATTCCAGAATTGATAAGATGTTTGATTGCTTGTTGAAGAAGGTTGAGAAGCAAGATGAGACTTTAAGGGGCATGAAATCAGAAATTTCAAGCATTAATAAAAAAATAGAGTCTCACTCTGTGGCTATCAAACAATTAGAACAACAATTTGGTCAAGTGTTGACTCAGCTTAATCAGTGTAAGAGAGGTACACTTCCTAGAAATACAGTGCATAATCCTAAAAATGAAGGGCGGTGTATGACAGTTACTAGTCGGCGTAGCAAGAGCATTATTGATCCTCCCATATCGATTGATGGGGAAGATGTTCGTGAGGAGATGGTTGCAGCTAAGGATATGGATGAAGGAGATGATTATTGCAAGGATAGGATGAGTGAAGTTGTTAATGCACCACAGAGGTTGAAGCCCATTCCCAGGCCTCCCCCCCTTTCCTCAGAGAATCAAAAAAAGGAGGAGGGAGGAGGAAGGCAAATTCAAGCACTTTCTCTCCATGCTAAATCAACTGTCCATCAACATCCCTCTTATTGAGGCATTGGAGAAGATGCAAGGGTACGCGAAGTACATGAAGGACTTGGTCATCAAAAAGTGCGCTTTGGGTCAGGAGCTTTCTCAAGAGCTTCAGCATTGTAGTGCTATTGCTATAAGGTCCTTCGTTCAGAAGAGAGAAGATGTAGGTTCTTTCACCATATCCTGCACCATTGGAGATAAGGAGTTTATGAGATCATTGTGTGATCTAGGTGCCAACATAAATCTGATGTCCTTTGCTATCTACAAGAAGCTTAGATAGGAGCCCATACTCAAACTAGCATACGGTTATTGACGGTGGATCACACAGTGAAGAAGCCTATGGGGATACTATAAGATGTGTTGGTAAAAGTTGAGAAGTTCATATTCCTTGCTGACTTTGTGATCTTAGATTACGAAGTTGACTTTGACATCCCAATCACCTTAGAAAAGCCTGTAACACCCCACATTTTACATGTACTAATAGTATGAGAATAAATCTTGAAATGGTTTGGTCAAAATAGCGTCCATTCTTGAAAGTGCTTGATTCTCGTGTTAATGGGTGATATGGGCGTCTAGTGCTTATGAGGGCCTTGTGTATATGCATTTTATGTTAAGTTGAGGATATCACAATCCTAAAGAAAGTAAGAGAATTGAGGTGGTTGTACGAATTAATAATCTAGTAGGTGATTCATCTACTTGCTTAGTTTGAAATGACTAGCTAAACGGAGACGAGGTTCGACGTCAAATTTGTTCAAGTCCAATTACGAATAAAAATCAGTTTTAAGTATGTAATTTTATCCTATGTTTTAATATCATAAGTGGACCTTATTTTCATTCCAAGAAGTGTGTGATAAAGGCCCAAGTGTAACACAAACCAATTGGCCATTTGGGCCAAAAACGAATTTCAGAGAAATGCTGAAAAATTGGCAGCCAAGTCCATTGGAAATTGATGGCCATTTTGGCCCAATTTTGGGGGAACTTGTTGCTTATTAATTAGTCTCTTGTATGAGGTATTAAGTGGCCTTATATGGCCTGAAATCCTAAGGAAAAATCCATCCAAATGAGGCGCTTTAAGAGGGGATTAGTAGCTGCAAATTTCAGTCCCTTCTTACACTTAGAAAATTTCAGCTTTCCCTATCATTCTCTCTAAATGTTTCCTTACCCTAAGCAGCATCTAAACAACTCTTTTAGGGTTCTTGAGGAAGCTCTACACTTTGAGGATTAAGGTAAGTGATTATAGTTGTATTTTATTAAGGTTTGTCCATAGAAATCAAGAGGTATATGTTGATATGTTGGTGCTGGAATTTCTGGACAAATTGTATGTTAAGGATTGTTGTGCAATTTTCTTGTAAATTAAGTGGTTTTTCTCTTGTTAGCTGGCTTTAATATGAAGTAGTACTTATGTATTAAACATAGGTTGATGCTGCAGCAATATAAAAAGGATGATTAACCACTTTTTATAGCCCATAACAGTGAGTGAGTATATGATATCACAATTATGTGCTTCATATGAACTTGTGGACTGTTGGAGAGCAAGTTGTTGCTTCATGTCCTTAATAACTGATTTGCTACTGTTCTAAAACTAGTTCATAGCTGGTTTTGTGTATAAAGGTTGCTGGAACAGTTAGGTTAAGGTTGGAACCAATTTGGAATTGTTAAGGTCGAAATGTAGCGAAGGTGGGAGTAATGTTATGCTGTCCATTTGAAAGTTATGTAGAATTATAGTATGTTATCCCATGACTTACCACTAATTTGGCACTATGGACTATATTAAGACTGGTTTTATGTGGTAAAATCATTGGAAATAATTTTGGTAAAGTTAAAACAGTTTTGGGATT
>JAOTQR010000007.1:9861916-9894512 GCA_025774065.1 Solanum ossicruentum
TATACGTTAACTTCGCACTGCATTTTCAAGGGCATTTTTTTATTTGATTTGGGTGATTCAAAAAGATAACTTGTGTATATTTTAAAGAGGAACATAGTGGGAGTGTCAGAAATTGCTTTTGGCACATCTTGGAGGTAAAATTTACTATTTTGCCGTATATAACATTGAAAAATGTCAAAAACTTAGAACTGAGATATCTTCCCCATTTCTTGTCGAAATTAAGTGAAATTTAGGTCGAAATTATACTAACTTTGAGCTTTACATCATGATATGTTTGATTTCTTTTAATCTGGTCATATTTTTGAGAAATCTGATTAGGAAGCTATTGTACATATTGATGTTGCCCAAACTACACCTCCTTTTGAAGGTATAACTGATCCTCGTCAAAATATATAATTTAACCAAGGTTAGAGTCGAACCCACAGGGAATATGGATTGGACCTTGAGTAATTACAAGAAAGTCAAATAAATCAACCTACTTATCTCCCCAAAGGCGGGGTGGGGTTGTAATTTCAGTAAATAAACCTAAACTAGAAGCAAGTGTTGTGAAACTAGTGAGAGAAATAACTAGGGAATTGTATTCATAACTTAGTATACCAGATAATCATAATCTTTTTTAGTGTATAGCATGCAGAATGGTAAGTTAAGTTTACCAAACCCTTTGATCCAGGTGAGAGGTAAATTTCACTATGTGATTTGATCCATCCCCACAGTGTGACATTACTAACCCTTACCTTTTGTTCCAGTACAACCTCCACTTGATCCAGTTTGATTGATTAGATGAGAGAGATCATGTTGAATCCTGTTAATTAAATAATCTCTTTTACTATTTATTACTACCTTAATTCAGTCAATAAGAATTAGGCAGGTTCTAACGTTGCCCACAATTAAAAAGCATTCATAACAAAGAGAATTAATTAATACATGCATGCACACTTTTCATGAATTACGAATTATCCAATTTTAGCTTGTTAGTTCTTCATGGTTTCCACAACCCTAGTTGTGGATTTAGCTATGCATAATCATTGTAGATGAAAGAATCATGCTATAGAATAGCATAATTGAACACTTACAATGATGAAATTAAGAACAAGAAAACAAAGTTCTCCACAAGAAATCACAATGTAATGTTTTCAACGTAAAAATCATAAATTATGAAGTCTCAAAAGTATTTCCCTATTCTCTCGTGCATCTCCTTTATCAAAAAAACCTTCAAAAAACCTATTTATAATAATTAAAATATAAATCCAAAATGGAATAGGAAAATTGGATTCGACAGCTTCTACGAACGGGTTTAAGGGGCGGTACCGTAATTGGGCTTCGTACTCTGTATTTTCCAAAAGCTGACTTCCAATCCATGAGACCTTCTTATGGGATCTTTAGACTTACGACCCATAGAGGGTTTCATCTGACAGCTCTTCAAAAACTCTTTAAACTCTGATCCTCCAGGCACGAAATCAATCCACGACTTGTGAAAACTTGTATTAATCGTTTGACAATTTGTGGATGCAACATCTGAAACTATGTCCTTCACTAGATCTCACTCATGAAACCTCTCTACGGCTCGTAGAAGTAACCACGGCCCATAGAGTAGCCCATAAGTCCTCAAAAACTTAACTTCTGCAAAACTTTGCCCAAAATCATACCAAATCGTATAATCCTAAAAAACAAACATAAAAACATATAAAAACCCACTAACATCGCTTTGAGAACACATAAAATTTTAAGTTTTAAGTATCAAAAGTGTTGTATTTTAATAGCACATCACATATATATGTTCCTTTTGATAAGAAAAGTCATTTATTTTTAGGTTGTTTCTGATTCTTCTGAGCCTCATTTTTAGCTCAATTTTGGCTATAGGCTCAGGGTGATGTAAAGAATATTTTACGGGGGTTGTTTGGTATTTTGGGCATGGTCCCTGTTTTTCTCTATTTTAGTCGCAATTGACATATTTCCTCCCATTTCTTGAGATATTATGGTCAAAACAACCATAATGATATTGTGATTTATGTTTTGAAACCTGAGCATCATTTAGAAGTGGTCAGAAAGGTAAAGCTCGCATCGACTGATCTAGAGCGCACGGATTCACCTTCTAGGTAGGTTAGGCTTTTCTCACTGCTAGACTGAGCTGAAATATATGTCATTAGGAGCCTACTTATTCTTGCAAGTTCTGAGTAAGATATGTATATATGTTGTTGAGGCTAAGATTATCATTAGAATCTATGATATCTATATCTATTATGTTAGTTAATTTTTAACGTCGCATGGTCCGTAAATGTATTGGTGCTACCTGTATTATTTGACTATTTAATTGCTGGTTTAACCTGTTGGGCTTTCTGATACTGATAAATATGTTATACTCAGTATATATGATTATGTTTACTTGTTACTTATGTTATGATTGTGTCTTGTGAAAGGCTAAGGCCAACTTATCCCCGTGATTAATACGTATCCCTATTTAGATACTTATTTACCTGTGAGCGGTCTGATATTAGGGTTATGTAGTATTTGAGAGGCTGGTTGCTAGTTATAATCCCGAATATATATTGTAACTCTGTTATTGTGATTTTGTTGTGCGTTTCTATTGGTGTACCATATTCCTAATTCTCTAATGACTGAGTGGCATTTCTAATGGGTGAGATACATGTTATGCCCTGGGAAACTGGTAGGCGTTCTACGGCTATCTGGGAGGTGGTTATACTTAACAGTTAGATTATCCATGGTTATTCTGATACCTATAGTTACCTTAGGTTGGGTTGAACTTGTTAACGACTAGGCATAGTCTTATGCCACCCCTGGTGATACATATGTCTATTTGGTGCTTTGTATGCTGGATTGTTGTTTGGAAATCCTTAAGTAAAGGCCAATACCAATTAGGTGAGATAGTGATGATGTTGTAGACATTGTGGTGGTTAATATTATTGTAGTAACTGACTATAGGGTGATCTGAGACTATGATGGGTCTGTTAGAGACCGGATATGATCTTATATTATTTTTTGTAGTATGTATCCAATTGGCTACATGTATACCTGCTTGGGTTGTCTAATATGGGGATATATGTTATGTTCTGGAAGGTTGGTTATTTGTTATACTCCTGACTATGTATTGAGGCTCTATTGTTGTGATTATCTTAATATGTTGGACTTATAATTACTTAACGATAGGATGGCAATTCTAATTGTGAGAGATATGCTATACCCTGGGGTATGATGGGCGGGAGCCTTTGAGGCATTGGGGTAATGTTGTTGTTATTGTTGTATGCTATACTCTGGGGATTAGTTTGATTATCTCAGTGTGAAGGGTTTTTGTGTTGCATTGATCAGCTGGATTGCCTACTATCTTCCCCTGGGGACTTATTACATTTATCAGTTGGCCTCTCTATTGTTGCTCTAATTACTTGCTATACTTATCAGCTGAGTTGTTGTCATTATTCTTGATACGTGTGATATTCATGGCGAGTGCTTCCTATGGGCCTTAGCCTAGGCTTAAGCTAGTGCTACCCTAGGGTTACATTATTCAGAGCCTATATGATAGCATATATTCATGGTTTTATTTGAGACGCACTTACCCTAGGGACCAGTGGAGCAATAATTATTCTTAGGTTAGAAGCCTATTTGATTGTTCTTAGGTGCGCTACCTAGTTAATTGTCATCCATTGGCACTGGTTGACTTATGATTTTTCTTTCCCTAGACCGAGGCCAATCCAAAAAGAGGGTTGGAGGCCTCAGATGACTGCTAGGGTTGTAGACCCAAGGTTATGATTAGGGGTTGAAGGCTCTGGGTGATATTATGTTCTGCACTGGTTAGGACGACATAAGGTCTATTATTGATCCCTACGTCCCTACACCTATACACCCCCTGGTTGTGCGTGGGTGTACCTTCTAGGCTCTTAGGGGCCCAATTGATGTACACGCATAGACACTAGGGCCTGACACCCACTTAAAACACTATACCCTGACCGTGTGATAGTGTGATATAGTTCCATTCAATTTCATCAGATGATTGCTTGTACACTTCTCTGTTCTGCTCAATTGGATCCTCTTAGTCCTACTCAGTTTCTCTAACATGGCACTATAGGATCGAGTGCCAGGTGCTTGCATAATTTATATATATATATATATATATATATATATATATATATATTGTCATTACCTGTGGGTTCTTCTTGTGCCACAGACATAGTTGATATGTGATCTTCTAGTTCCATCAGTTAATATTGTTGCACACTACTTTGGTTCATTCAGTTGAGGTTCTATGATTTTCCTAATATGCTTATCTTTTGACGTATGTTAAGATAACTAGCAATGTAGCATTTCATTACATTTGTTTTTGCCATATTTACTATATTTCACTCAATCGGCCGATGATGCCTACTGGGTGCCTTTCACTGGTACTCACCCCTACTTTTTTGCATCTACTCATAGTGCAAGTCCAGGTACAAGTCATGAACGCTGATCTAGGGGTGTTGTAGTTGTTGCAGGAGACTTCTAGTGAGCATCGAGCAGTTTCAGACCTTCTACAGTCTCATTCCATGTTCGGACCATCTTTTGCATTAAGGCACTGACCTTCTATGTTAATAATTTAGCTTGTGTATGTAGGGTCTCATTCTGGTTACATATATATATATATAACCAGAATGTATTTTTATTTTGAGGTTACAATAGCTTTGTACAGGTTACTTCTAGGTTCTGGCATAGGATGTATCTTTAGCTATTGTTGGTTTTATGCTTAGTTGCTAGGACAAGTACCATGGGCTACGTTGGCTTGCCTATATATGGGATCTAACAGACACCATCATGACCTGCAAGGTTTGGTCATGACAAGGTGGTATCAGAGCCATAAGTTCACTAGTCTCATGTATATAGATTTATCGTCTAGTAGAGTCCTGTAGATGGGTGCGAAATCCATGACTCATCTTTTGGAGCTACGAATGCTTAGGAAACTCCCTGTTGTTGTAGACACATAATTTTTGACCAAACCTAAGTTATATATGCTTTTTTTGTACTTAAATATTTATTTTTGAAATTAAATTAAATATTATTATTTTTTATATTATCTTAGTAACTTTATTTAAAATAATTTGAAAACTAGGAAAATAGAGTTACATTTTAGTGTAAGTTTTGTTTTAAAGAAGAGAAAATTTCTAAAAATTATATGTTTTATTTTGATTTTGATTCTAAATAAATAATCTAGTATTATTAGTATTTTCTTAATTATAGCTTAATTTTGGCTAGTTAACTTTTCTATATTTTTTTAAATTTAAAATAATTTTCTAACATTTTATCTTTTCTAACAGTTCTTTTTTCTTTTCTAAACAAAACAAAACAAAAAATAAAATGAAAAAAAATAATTAAAATAAACCTAAACTAATCTACTGGATCCCACATGTCTCCCCCTAATCTTCATCCCCATTTCCTCCATTATCTCCCACTCCCATAAACTCACACTATACACATCACAACTCAACTCCTCCACTCCCTCACAACATATTTTGTAAAAACACTAGACACTTAGAAAAAAAAAACATGACACACACACAGAAACAAAAGCAGCAACCAAAAAATCACACACACGGAAACACACCCAAAAAAAATCATACGCAACATCAACAAGAAATAAAAGACGGAGTTGGAGGTTTGCCTTCATAGCTCGAGTTCATAGTTCCTATTGTACTCTACTCTTTGTAATTATTCTTCACAAGAGGTAATACTTATCTTCCTTGTCCAATTTAATATGATTATAAATACATTAAAGTTGTCAGATTTCGTATGTCTTTGACCCATTAATATTCTTTGACATTGTAATATAAATTATATTCAAATTTTTTATATCAACTTTTGTTTAGATGTTTCATATTGTTGAATTTAGTGCAAAATTATTATAACGATATGTAATTTATTTCACATTTGAACAACATATAATTTGTTTCATGTTTTAGTAAATTTATTGTCTCAGTTTTTATTCTTATTTTCATATTTTGATTTTATGATAACATGTGAATGATGAATATAATTGACAGCTCTCACAAATATGTTTTTTTACGACTTTGAGAACTACTAAGGCTTGTAGCATTCGGACCCAAGCTATGGTTCACCAAACCGCACAACAAAAGGAGTAAAAATTAGTCATGGGTTAATTCAACACCTTATTGCGAATAAAAAAATAAAAAATTAAAAAGAATAATCTCAAACTTATAATAGACGAACAAATGTCCTTGTTTTTAGATGAATATAGGTTTCATTTTCTAAGAAATATAAATTTATCAAAAAACATATTTTATTATTAATAATAATAATAGTAATAATAATAAAAATAAAAATTTATCCTCCGTAAAGAATGTGGTTGTACATCTATGTGGAAACGCTAATTTTTTCCTCAGGGATGTGGTGACACACCATGACCTAAATGAGTTTAATAATCAACTTCTCCTTTATTCCAGATTAAAGTTTGATTATAGAGAATTCTTAAGATTTAGAGAAGGCAATCATGTCAACTTCTAGATGAAGAATGTGGTGGCGCACCTAAGTTGAGACTCATAAAATCCATAATCTTATATTAAAAATGAACGAATTAAGGTACATAGACATAATTTATTCCAAAAATAATTAAGACAAGTATAGGTTGATAAAAGCGACCCTGCTAGAACCACGAAACTCGAGGGGTGCCTAATACCTTTCCCTCGGTCAACAGAATTCCTTACCCGATCTTTGTTCTTGCAGACCAAAAAAATAAAAAGTCATTTCCTTTTGATTAGGGATTTAAATTAGGTGAATTGGAACACCAAAACTCAATTACAAGTGGCAACTCTTAAAAAAATAATATAATCCCTTGTTCAAAATGTTACTTTAATTGGAAAAACTCTATTTTTCAAAACCCACGTGGGAAAGAATAAGGATGTGACAGTTGTTTCTGTTCATGTAGTGTTATCTGTCGTCTATTGACTCCTTGGGAATCTAATTGCTCTGTCCCTTAGCAAATATGTCATTAGATGTTAGACTCTAGGAAAAGATAGGGGGTTTTGCAGTCAATCCCCGATAGGGAGCAACCACCAGAGCCAATTGGGTAGAGATAGGATGCCCCAGTTTCTTCACAATCAGAGGCACTAGTTCCTTCACTAGTCCCAGCCGCCTTCATGGTTACACCTAAGGTACATGCAACAATCAAGCAGTTGCTAGTAGCATTTAGGGGCATTTAGCTAGGTCCAGTTTCTACAACACATGTCCTTATAGAGTACACCCATTCGAGTGAGCAGCTTAGTTGTGAGGCCCAAGGCGGCTACGATAAGTGGGAGCGACGTGAGGGAGGTTTCAGTGGATGTTGCTCTAGATTCAAGAGATCGAGGGATAAGCTGCCAATTAGGTTTTAGGCAGCGCCGTTTTATTCAACCAGTCAGAGCTCTAGGGCATTAGAGGTAGATGATACCGACCACTACAGTGGAAGCCGTAGAGCCTGAGCTTCCAAGAGTGTTCTGATGATGGAGCATTAGATCACTGGTGCAGAGAGTTTTGAGACATAAGGCAGCGTATACTGCTTTGTGGGCCACCAGATTAACTCCCCCATGACCATTAAAGTTAGAGGGCCAGATTTGGGTCATTGAGGTGACACTAGAGATGGAGGCCGTCAGGGCCATTCTTGCACATCCTTAGCTCGGGCAAGGCAGAGGTTTCAGATGGGTCTGCCCTAACAATCACTATTTTATGTCAACTGCTAGCTTCATGTTTATTTAATCAGGTTCTATCTTTTTATATATATATATATCTGTTCATTTCGGCACTTGCTCGAGTCGGAGCTCTGGTTCTCTTTTATCCTGGATTCGAGAATTGCCTTTAGTGGGGTATCAGATGTGCAGGTCGTGTGTGGTGACTCTTGGTGGTTATGATATTCGGGTGGGCTTGACATTGTCAGATGGGCTTAATTTTGATATCTCCTGGGTATGGATTGTTAGCTC
This sequence comes from Solanum ossicruentum, assembly GCA_025774065.1. Taxonomy (NCBI): domain Eukaryota; kingdom Viridiplantae; phylum Streptophyta; class Magnoliopsida; order Solanales; family Solanaceae; genus Solanum; species Solanum ossicruentum. The sequence goes on from JAOTQR010000007.1 coordinate 9,869,866, forward strand.
CTTATCATGTTACAAGAGATAACTACACTAGGACTGTTACCTTGGCTATAGTTGATAATATCTCCAGTAGTGGGAATAGGTCTGCTAGTCGTATATCGACTAGTAGTATATTCTATATTCATGCTTAGAGATTATCCCGATTGTTTGTTTGGCATACATAGCCCATGCTTGTGATGTGATAGCTGAGGCCCTACTGTAGAGATTGTTCTGGTAGTTATGAGTTCTTAGATATGTTTTCTACTAATTTGCCACATTATTGCAAGATAGAGATATTAATTTTACTGTAAAGGTCAGATTACCATCCATTGAGGATCAGGGCTAGGATATCCTGAAAATTGCATTTTGGACCCGTTATGGCCATTATGAATTTTTGATTAGATCTTTTAGGGTTGACTAGTGCCCTGTTATGTTTATAGATTTGATGAATTGTGTGTACCGGTTGCATTTGTTATGATGGACCTATTAAGGGCCTTACTTGCTAGAGGTTGATGTATTAAGTAATACAGTGTGTGATTGATCTTTAGATATTAGAATTATTGGATCTTAGTCTGTTGAGGCAATATGTGCCAGGTTGTATTGTAAAGGCTAACAATGGGTTATATAATGTTAATTCGTTGTAGTTCTAGTTATCTAGTTTTAGGCCTGGGGGGTGAATATTAGTAGTGGTTTATCTTCCTTGCTTATGGTTTGTGTCTTGTGGCTGAATGATGATAGTTGTTGCAGACTGTAACTGAGAGTATAATATATACTTGTATGCAGAGGAATGTACAGGGAGTCTGACGGTGATTAGTATATTGGGTATTTACTGTACCTGTGAAGATCTGACAGTTGTTGAGAGTGTGGGTAATTAGTATATTAATTGTTTGTTCTATTCCTGAGTATCTGCTATCATGTTAAGGCTACTGATGGTTATTGCTTCAGTAATTTATTATATTGAGATAATGTCCTAACTATTTGTTACATGTATAATGACTATTATGGTTGTGATTTATTGATTAAACAACAAGGAAAATAGGATAAAGCCCCTACGTGTGAGTGTGATTATATTAACTATTGTTTGTATTGGTTTTTGGTTAGCATGTGAGCCATCTGAGGTTGATCTATGGGACTTGTTTGTATAAGGAAACAAGGGACAGAGTAAAAGGCGTACATATGGAATACTCCTACAGTTGTGGATAATTGTGATTATTCGAATATATGCTAATGTATTGAGGGCATATATACCTCGCTTGTTGATTTCATATTGCATGTTAGTCGATTGAACTGATGGGATGAGTGCGTGATCATTGAGGATCCTTTAGAGATTTCTGTACTGATTTGTTATTACATAAGATGGGTTGTTGTATTTCTGGTTAGTTGAGATTATCAAAATTGTTATTGGTCATTGAGCATGCTTGTGACTGTTATTCACTATCTACTGGGAGTTTAAGGATAGGATCTCTATGTGGTTTGGATTAGAGTCTTCAGTAGGGGATGTTGTAATGACCCTCCAAGTCATTTTGTTGTTTCCGTGAATATTTGGTTAGTTTGACTATGTGCACGATCTTGGGCCATTTTTGACTTATTGGTACTGTTGATGTGGTTATTGGGTGAATCAGTTGAGATTTATGCAGCCTTTTGAGTTAAATGGAAGATTATAATCGAAAAATGAGTTCTTTCATAAATTTCTAGTATATGGCCCGGGAGTAGAATTTTGACTATTCAATCAGCTCCAGAATGACCAAATTAGGCTACAAGCATATTCGTGAAATTATATTGCATTTTGCTAATTTAGCCATCGGAACCAATCAATAGTTAACTTTAGTTAACACCCTTGGGAACTTGCTCGGAGGAGAATTTTGATAGGATGGTCAGCTTCAAAATGTTGATTTTGGTCTTGAACGACCCTTCATTTGGCATTAGGGACTTTCGAATGTGATTTGACCCCTAAGAGCTTTTCGTTAAAAGTTACATATAAAGAAATGAGACCAACATCAGATGGTAATGACCTTCAATGAAAATTTCATATGCATCATTAGATCCGAAATTATTAGAGATACATAGTTTATTTGTAAAACTGAAGTTCAAATGAGCTCAAAATATTAAAAAAAAAGGGTTAGATAATTACAGAAGGAAAAGGGGGTGACGTGGTCGACCCAGGTTGCACCACGTGGAGCAACTTGGCAGTGTCATGTGGCTAGTGGCATATCAACCATCCATATAAATATATATAAGCTTGAGCTACCTACCTAGAAGAATAACTCGCTTTATAGTGTTGTCAAGATAAACACGTCGCCTGCCTGTTGGTCGAGCAAATCGAAGTTATCTTTCAGTCAACCCAATCAAGTGCGAAAAATATAGTAGAATCACATAATGCATGCTGATAGTTTTTCTTTTGGTACATGTTCACCATTGGATCTCGCAAATACAACCCCTTACAATTTTTGTTATCGAGATATCTTTTCTTTTCATTGTTCCCGGGGATATTTTGGGGAATCTGCTCCGATGCTGCAAACAGTTAAATTTGGACGCACTTCTAGGGAATATTAGTATGCGCTCACACACTAACTTCGCACCACATTTTTTAAGGTATTTCTTATTCGATTTGGGTGATTCAAAAGACTAACTCGTGTAGTTTTTTGAGAAAAACATTTTGGAAGTGTCAAAAATTGTTTTTGGTATGCCGTTAGACGTAAAATCTACTATTCTTTTGTATCTATATCATTGAAAAATATTAGAAACTTTGAACTAAGATATCTTCGCCATTTCTTATCGAAATCAAGGGAAATTAGGGTCTAAACTACACTATTTTTGAGCTTTACGTCATGATATGTTTGGATTTTGTTATTTTGATCATATTTTTGAAAAATCTAATAAGGAAGCTATTGTAGATGTATATTTTCCTTTTTGATAAAAAATGTTATTTGTTTTTGGGTTGCTATTTGTTGTTCTAAGCCTCGTTTTAAGCTCATTTACTGGCTATAGAGTCTGAGTGATGTAGAAATCATTTTGTGGGAGTTGGTTTAATATTTTGGGCATAGGCCCCTTTTCCCATTATAGTCATAATTGACGTATTTTCCCCGTTTCTTGCGATTTATAGTCAATACAATTGCAATGATATTGTGATTCATGTTTTGATAGTTGAGTAGCATTTGGAATAGCATTTGGGAGCAGTTAGGAAGGGTAAGACTCATGTGGACTGCTCCAAAGTGCATGGATTTGCCTTTCATATAGGCTAGGATTTTCTCACCTTTGGATTGAGATGAAATATATTTCATTGGGAGCCTAGTTGTTGTTGGAAATTCATAGTAAGATATGTATATATGTTATTAACGTTGCAATTACCATTAGACACCGTGATACCCATATTTATTATGATAGTTTATGCTTAACATTGTGTATCATGTAAATGCTTCTGATAAAGTTTGTAAAGGTGAGATAGAGCACGACTGAGGTAAGTTAAGTGATAGTGCTACTTATATACATCTATTTTGACTATTTAGTTAATGGTTTGACCTTTTAAGCTTCCTAATACTAATAAATATGTTATACCCGATAAATATGATTATGGTTACTTGTTACTTATGTTGTGAATATGTCTAGTGAAAGGTTAAATGCTAACCTATGCCCATGATTAATACGTATGCCTATTCAGATACTTGTTTACCTGTGGGGCAGTCTGATGTTGGGGTTATGTAGTATTTGAGAGGCTGGTTGCTAATTATACTCCTAGCTACATACTATGACTCTATGATTGTGATTTTGTTGTGCATTTCTATTCGTGTACTGCATTCCTGATTCTCTAATGATTAACTGGTGTGTTTTACGGTAAGCCACATATTATATCCTGGGGAATGGCTAGGTTGTCTACGGTATTCTGGGAGGTAATTGTACTTAATAGTTGGATTATCCATGGTTATTCTTATACCTGTAGTTATCTTACGCTGGGGTGGACCTATCGACGACTAGGCATAGTCGTATGCCACCCTAGTGATACATGTCTATTTGGTTCCCTTTATATTGGTTTTGTTGTTGGAAATCCTTAAATAAAGGCCTATACCCATTAAGTGAGATGGTGATGAATGTGTAGACACCGTGGGGGTTACAATTATCACAACAACTGACTATAGGGTGATCTAAGGTTATGATGGGTCTACTAGAAGACATATATGGTCTTGTATTATTTCTAGTAATGTGTACCTTGTTGGCTACTTGTATACTTTCTTGGGTTATCCAGTGCGAGGAGATATGCTATGTTCTGGAAGGTTAGTTATCTATTATACTCATGGCTATGCACTGAGGCTCTATTGTTGTGATTATCTTAATATAGTAGACTTCTGATTACTTGATGACAGAATGGCGATTCTAATTATGAGAGATATGTTATACCCTGAGGCTTAGCTTGATTATCTATATATGGGTATTTCGTGTTGCATTGACTGCCTACTATCTTGTCCCAGGGACTTATTACATTTATCAGCTGCCCTGTCTATTGTTGCCCTAGTTACTTGCTATGCTTATTAGCTGGGTTGTTATCATTATTCTGGATACGTGTGATATTTGTGGCTATTGCTTCCTATGGGCCTTAGCCTGGGATTAAGTCAGTGCTGCCCTAGGATTATGTTATTCGGAGCCTATATGATAACATATATACACAGTTTGATTAGAGAGGCACAGACCCTGAGGACTAGCTGAGCAGTGATTAGTCTTGGGTTGGAGGCTATTCCTGGGTTGGAGGCCATTATGATTGTTCCGGGAGCACTACCAAGTTTATTGTCATCCATTGGCCCAAGTTGTTTTATGATTTTCTTAACCCCAACCTAGGGCCAGTCTGGGTAGGGGGTTGGAGGCCTCAGATGACCACCAGGGGTTATTGGCCCCAAGTTATGTTTAGGGGTTGAAGGCTCGGGTGATATTATTTTTTGCACTGGTTGAAACAACATACGATCTATATTGATCCCTATGTCCCTACACCTATACACTCTTAGTTGTGTATAGGTGTAATATCTTGGCATATGGCGACCCAATTAGCATATAGGCATAGACACTATGGGCTTATACCCACGTACAGTACCATATCATGACCGTGTGATAGCATGATATGGTTCCTTTTAGTTTCGTTAGATGATTACTTGTACACTGCTTAATTTTGCTCAATTGGGTCCTCTTGGTCCTACTCAACTGCTCTGACACGATATTATAAGATCAAGTGCCATGTGTTAGCATGATCTATATACATTTTATCATTACTTGTGGGTTCTTCTGGCACCACTGGCATAGTTGATTTGTGATCTTTGGGTTCTAACAGTCGATATTGTTGTATATTACTTTGGTTTAATCTGTTGGGGTTCTACGATTTGCCCGATATGCTTATCTTTTGACCTAGGTTAAGATAACTAGCACTGCAGTATTTCATTACATTTGTTTCTAGCATATCTTCTGTATTTTACTTAGTTGGTTGATGATGCCTACTGGGTGCCTTTTATGATACTCATCACTACTTTTTTCATTACTTTTTTCCATTTCTACTCATCACTAGCACTGCAGTATTTCATTACTTTTTTCCATTTCTAGATCATGGATAACATAAGAGGAAGAAGAGCTCGCACTTCTGAAGCACAATCGACTCATGGGGAGCTCTGAGATGCTCTCACCTTGCTAGCTCAAGCCATGACTAATCAAGTCAATCAAGAGGCCCTAGCCCCTCATGCTCCTACCCCGGGATCTAGGGTGAGAGTCTTTATAAGGATGAATCCACTAGAGTTCCATAGGTCAAAGGTAGATGAAGAACCTCAAGAATTTATTGATGAGGTATACAAGGTATTGGATATCATGGGTATTAGGTCGGAAGAGAAGGCAGAGTTGGCAGCTTACCAACTCAAGGGGGTGGATAAAATATGGTATACTTAATTGAAAGCAAAGAAGGGAACAACAATGTGATTTTATGGGAGGAATTTAAGGCAACGTTTCTCAGCCGGCTCTTCCCTCTTGAGCTTAGAAAGGCCAAAATGATGGAGTTCATCAATTTGAAGCAAGAGTCAATGAGTGTGAGGGAGTATGCCCTCAAGTTCAACCAGCTTTCAAAATATGCTCCATAATTGCTCGCGAACCCAAGGTCTAGAATGAACAAGTTCGTAAAGGGTGTATCCGACTTAGTGAATAAGGAGTGCTAGGCCGCTATGTTGATTATTGACATGGAGGTTTCCCACCTAATGACTTATTCCGAACAATTGGAAGGGGAGAAGTTGAGAAAGAGGAGGGGTAATAAGGCCAAGAGGGTTGTTTTCATGGTAAGTTCCAAGGTCACAAGGGTGGCCGGTTTCATTAAGGCCAAGGGTCTACTCATTTTCCTAATAGAAGGTTTGCCAATGACAACCCAATGGTCCAAGCTGATGGTGGTGCGGCTCCCAATACTATGTGTCCAAAATGTGTTAGGGCTAATAGAGGCCCATGTTTGCGAGATACCAATGCTTGTTTTGGTTGTGATGAAATTGGGCATAAGAAAATTGATTGTCATCGTAATCAAAATAAGGGTAAAGATGTTCGTCCACAAGATCGAGGTGCAAATGCGGTTCCTTTAGGGAGGGGAGGCCAAAAAGGTGGTGCCCCAAGGCACAATCGGGTTCTATGCTCTTCATGGGATGTAAGGGGTTGATGAGGTTCTTGATGTCGTCATCGGTATGTTAAAAGTCTTTGATTTTGATGTGTATGCATTGATTGACATGGGTGCCACTCTTTCTTTTGTTACCCCTTTTGTTGCCAAAAATTTCCATGTTGAACCCAAGTTGTGGTGTGAGCTATATGAGTTGTTTACTCTCGTTAGTGCATCTATTGTTGCTAGAAGAGTCTATAAAAATTATCTCTTTGCATTTTGCATAAAATATTGCCATGTGACTTTGTTGAGTTGGACATATTAGAGGTTGACATTATTCTTGGGATGGATTGGTTGCATGCATACTACGTCTCTATTGATTGTTTGGATGTGGGAGAGTCATGATGTGATGGTTAAGGGCAGGTTTATTTCTTGCATTAAAGCCTAAAGGTTGATCCCTAAGAGGTGTCTCTATCATCTTGTGAGGGTTAGGGATATGGAGTCTAAAGTTCTTGCGATAGAGTCGGTTCCGGTAGTTAATGAGTTCCTCGATGTCTTCCCAAATGACCTTCCCGATGTTCCTCCCGAAAGGGAAATAGATTTTGGTATAGATCTCCTCCCTGACACTCAACCCATTTCTTTTCCCCCTTACCGTATGGCCTCGACGGAGTTAAAGGAGTTGAAGGAACAATTAAAGTATTTGTTGGAGAAGGGTTTTATTAGGCCTAGCCAATCACCTTAGGGTGCACTAGTGTTGTTTGTGAAAAAGAAGGATGATTCTCTTAGGATGTGTATTGATTATTGGCAACTTAATAGAGTCACCATCAAGAATAAGTACCATCTACCAAGGATTGAGGATCTTTTTGGCCAACTTCAAGGGGCTAGTCACTTTTCTAAGATTGATCTTCGTCCGGGTATCATCAAGTGAAAGTGAGGGAGTGTGACATTCCCAAGACGACCTTCCAGACTAGGTATGAGCACTATGAATTTGTAGTTATGTCTTTTGGGTTGACCAATACACCGGCTATCTTCATAGATCTTATGAATAGGGTCTTCAAACCCTACCTTGATTTGTTTGTTGTGATCTTTTCCCGTAGTGAGGAGAAGCATGTGAGTCATTTGAGGGTGGTGCTACAAAGATTACGAGAAGAGAAGTTGTATGCCAAGTGTGAGAAATGTGAGTTTTGATTGCAAGAGGTTGCCTTTTTAGGTTATATGGTGTTGGGGCATGGTATTAAGGTGGATCCTAAGTAGACGAAAGTGATTAGAAATTGACCTAGACCTTTGACCCCGTCAGATATTAGAAGCTTCTTGGACTTAGCGGGTTATTACCAAAGGTTCGTGAATAGGTTCTCTTCCATGGCTTCTCCCATGACTAAGTTGACTCAAAAGAAGACTAAGTTTGTGTGGGCCGATGAGTATTAAAAGAGTTTCCAAACCTTGAAGGATAAGCTTGTCTACGCTCCTATCTTGTCTCTACCGGAAGGGTTGGAAGGGTTTGTTCTGTACTGTGATGCCTCTTGAATTGGTTTGGGTTATATGTTGATACAAAATAGTAAGGTGATAGCCTATGTCTCTTGACAACTTAATGTGCATAAAAAGAATTATCCTACTCATGATCTTGAATTGGCCGCCATGGTATTTGCTTTGAAAATTTGGCATCATTATTTGTATGGAGTGCATATTGATGTGTTCACCGACCATAAGAGTCTCTAATATATGTTCACTCAAAAGGATCTCAACTTGAGGCAACGAAGGTGGTTAGAACTTCTTAAGGATTATGATATGAGTGTGTATTATCAGCCCGATAAGGTTAATGTGGTAGTTGATGCTTTGAGTAGGGTATTTATGGGTAGCCAAGCTCATATTGATGATGGGGGCAAAGAGGTGGCTAGAGAGGTCCATCGGTTGACTAGATTGGGAGTTAGGTTGGAGAAGGTTAATAATGGTGGAGTAGTGGTAGTTGATGGTTCCAAAGTTTCATTGGTTGAGGAGGTGAAAGCAAAGCAAGATCTTGACTCTCCTTACTAGAGTTGATGGTTTTGGTGAGAGAGGGTAAGGTGGAGGTTTCCTCCCAAGAGGGAGATGGTGCCCTTAGGTTCCAAGGTAGGTTGTGTGTGCATAGTGGTAATGGCTTGAGAGAGAAGATTCTTGATGAGGCTCATGTTCTTCCTGTTCCATTCACCCCACTTCTACAAAAATGTATAGAGATTTGAAGGAAGTGTTTTAGTGGGGTGGCATGAAGAGGGATATTGCTATGTTTGTGTCCGGTTACCATAATTGCCAACATGTCAAAGCTAAACAATCAAAGGCCGGGTGGCCTAACCTAAGACATAGAGATTCCCACTTGGAAGTGGGAGGAAATTAACATGGATTTTGTGGTTGGGTTACCTAAGACTAGAAAGGGTTTTGATTCTATTTGGGTTGTGGTTGATAAGATGACAAAATCGGCTCACTTCCTATCAATTAAGACTACATATAGTGCCGAAGACCATGCTAAATTGTACATCCATGAGTTGGTGAAATTGCATGGGGTGCCCTTTTCTATCATATCGGATCATGGTGCTCAATTTACTTCACGCTTTTGGAGGTCCTTCCAAAGAGGTTTTGGTACCAAGGTTAAGCTTAGTATGACCTTCCACCCTTAAACGGATTGCCAAGCCAAAGGATATGCTTAGGGCTTGTGTATTGGAGTTTAAGGGTTGTTGGGATGATTATCTCCCATTGATTGAGTTTGCTTATAATAATAGGTAGCATGCAAGCATTGGTATGGATCCTTTTGAGGCTCTTTATGGTAGGCGCTGTAGATCTCCAGTTGGATGGTTTGAGGTAGGGAGATGGCCTTGTTAGGGCCGAATTTGGTTATGGAGGCCATGGAGAAAGTGAAGGTGATTAGAGAAAGATTGAAAACCGCCCAAAGTCGACAAAAGTCCTATGCCTATGTGAGGAGAAGGGATCTTGAATTTAAAATTGGTGAAAGGGTCCATTTGAAGGTTTCACCCATGAAGGGTGTGGTTCATTTTGGTAAAAAGGGGAAATTGAGTCTAAGATTCATAGATCCGTATAGGGTGTTGAGGAGGATTGGCAAGGTGGCCTATAAGTTGGAATTTCCCAATGACATGCATATGTTTCATCCGATCTTCCATGTATCTATGTTGAGGAAGTGGGTGCGTGACCTAAGTGCTATTGTAAATCTTGATTTTGTGGGGGTTATTAAAGATAATTTGACTTATGAGGAGGTTCCGGTAGAAATCTTGGATAGGCAAGAGAGGAGGTTGAGGAAGAAAGACATAGCTTCCGTTAAGGTCCTTTGGAGGAATCACCAAGTTGAAAGTGCCACATGGGAAGCCAAGGTGGACATGCAAAATCGATATCCCTCTCTCTTCCATTCTACTCAAGCCTAAGGTACTAATCTAAGTCCCCTATATGATTTCAAGTCTGAAGTTTCGGCCCTTATATCATTGCAGGTATTCATTTTTATATTGACAAGTTTTATGGTGATTTTTTATGTTCATGATGAGACTATTGAAAATAATGTTTCAGTTTGTTGCATTCATGTTGGGCCAAAATCTTCATGATTACTTTCCTTGTGTATGTTTCTTTAACACTCGGGGATGAATGTTCCAAGGGGGAGATATTGTGACACCCTGTAACTCCATGCTCTTATGTATTCATGATTCAATCCTCATTTGGTGAGGTTGGGAGAGTATTAGGGTCTTGGGAGACTTCTAGTACTTGGACGAGTTCATGACTTCCTTATGAGTTGAGTTTTGGGTGTTGGTTTGTGCCAAGGTCAAATTTAAATGACTATAACATTTAGCACACAAAGAACTGGAAAACCCATGATATTTCAAATAAAAGCCCTTTGAGTTAGCTTTCCAATGCACTTGGTTTCACCTCATTTCGAGTTCGGAGAAAGGAGTCATGACCGCTTTCGTGAGACCCTCCTGTGCAGTGAAACTACACGGGTGCTTAGATGGACAATGAGGCTTTGGACGGGGTGTGAGGACTTCCTTGAGCTGGAAAGGACCATTTTTGGTTTAAGGCATAGGGCACGGCCAGTGGCACAAGCTGTATGTCTTGGCACTGACCATGTGGCTGGTCGTGGAGTGTGTGCAAGTGAGGAAAAGTGGGCGTGAGAGAATTTTTGACCAAGTGTGGTGCCATGAGCATCTTGATGGGCCGTGGCAGGTCAGATGGCTCGTGGACTTAGGCGTGGTGTGGCCTGACAACATTTTGTTTCTCCAATTGTGGTTCAACGGATCATTACACGGATCGTCTAGCTCCACATGGCCCGTGAAGGGCTCCCATCAAAGTGACGATGACGTTAATTTTTCTATGTCTTCCAACTTGCAATTTTTGACCAAGTCTTGTCTCATGGGCACTCCATACGACTCGTGCAGTGCCACACGACTCATGTAGGCCTCAATGGGTTATCACTTTGCAATTTTTCCATTCGTTCACTAATGGCGTTTTCATGAATTTAATTCATTCTAATGACCTTTTTAGACTTCCAATGCTATCTTAGTCTCCCCAAAAGACTTAAACCCTATTCCAAAAGATCAAAACTCATTACTCTCAACTTGAATACACTCTCAAATCCTCTCAAAAGCCTTTACCAAGAACCCAATACAAATTCAAGGAAACTCAAGAATAAGTTTGGAAAGACTCCATTCCAAGCTTCCATTATTTCCCAACTCAATTTCAAGAGACTCAAGGTCCAAGGTATGTGGGTTTCAACCATTGGGTCCTTTCCCCGTGGTGCCTAGTCTTCCATTTCTATAGAGAATTACATATTCCCAAGTTGTTTTGCTTATGGGTATTATTCATTAGTGATTATGATCATATACTACATTGGGTTTCATGAAAGTGTGATTGAAAACATATGTTTACTTATCTTAAGTCTATACCATGAGGTGACTTGTCTGTTATGATTATACATGTTTTAAGCTATAGAACTATGGTCTCTCTTGATATTTGATGGAGGGTTTTGATATATCTTACATGAGGGTATTACCAAGTATTGGTGGATTGATTTACTTCAAGTTTTCTTGCATGATTTCACTCTTGAATTTCATGAACTTAAACTAGCATTATACACTCGCCAAGTGTTTGATAAGATGTCTGATTTTGAACTATTGTGCTATTAATGATATATTGCATGACCTATGAACTAAGTAAGTTTATGATGATGAAAGGAACGTTTATATGTGTGTTGATTTCATGGAAGGTATCTTTAGTGTTGTAAGTTGACCATAACCAAGTTGAGGGGTTGAGAGGTTGATACTTCAACTACCTTGATGGAAGGTGGTAAACCTATTAACCAAGTTGAGGGGTTAATACCTCAACCATCTTGATGGGAAGTGGTAAACCCATTAACTAAGTTGAGGGGTTGATACCTCAAACACCTTCAAGGGGTGGTTTACCTTGGATTCCAAGTACTAAGTTGCTTGGTCTATGATGATGGTCTCTTCCTACACATGTCATATGTTCTATATAAGCATGTTTTACATCAAGTATCATTCATACATGTCATATTGCTATTATGCTATGCATTGCTTACGATTATGGATTTTGCCTATGTTTTAACTATCTATTGTTGCATTGCATCTTATATACTTAGTACATTCAAATGTATTAACGCATACTCTGTGCCTACATAATGTTACCATGTATGAACTAGAGCTCCACTTGACCATCTTCCTCCTCCACATGGCTAGTACTATCTTCCAAAGTAAATAGGTGAGTCCCCAACTCTGAGGACATGCTTCGTTGAATTTATTCTATGTATTGACTCTTATAATGTTGGACACTGATGACTATGAGGGTGAGCCCAGAGATTTTCTTGGGCCCCGCTCCTATCTACGTAATAGAGGTGTTGTTGGAACATTATGATGTATTAATGCTATACTTTGACTTTCTATGTTCTATGGTATCAACTATGTCCCTTAGCCCCGTGATTCCCCTTTTACTATCTCTTGATGTTATACAATTGCTTCCGCAACCAAGGATGTATAATGATATGCTAAGAGGCTTGTTCACTATCCCTTCGGGTTCCCCATTTGCCGTGTAACATCTAGGCCCAAAGCTTGGGTCGTGACATAAACGGAGCATGGGAAGATGTGTTACGCGCACGTCTCTATTCTAGGGGTATTTTGGTAAATTTAGTGGGTGTTACATCATCTCCCCCTGGGGATCACTCATCCTCAAATGATGAGTTAGGGTGGATATTAAGGCACGAATAGACTCAAAACTCATCTCAACATTCGCATCTATCAATCAATCTTTCGACTCCTCATCACTATCAACAATCTCTATTCAGACTTAAGAATAGACAATCATAAAAAAAGAGAATCAATTTAGTTAGGGTAAGTAAATTTATCTTCAACATTCTCATCAATTGGTAGGAATAGGTGTGGATATTTCAATTTCATATCTTTCTCAGCTTCCCATGTGCCCTCCTCAATGAATTGATTCCTCCACAGGACTTTGACTAAGGCTATCTCTCTGGTTCTCAATCTGTGAATCTGATGATCAAGGATTTGGACTGGAATTTCTTCGTAGGTCAAACTATCCTTCACTCAGATGCTCTCCACAACAAATTGCCAAGTTAGGATCTCCTAAACATTTCTTCAATATTGAGACGTGGAACACCGGATGAATACCATCTAACTCGAAAGGCAACCTTCCCAATCCTCTTCACAATCTGATAGGGTCCAATATAGCATGGACTCAATTTATCCTTCTTCCCAGATCTCATGACATCTTTCATAAGTGCATTGTCAAATATACCCAGTCATTCACCTCAAACTCCAAATCTCTTCTCCTCACATTAGTATAGGATTTCTGGCGACTCTGTGCAGTGTTTAACCTCTCTTTAATGACATTAACCTTCTCCATTGATTGATGGACAAGGTCAGGCCCAATCAACTCCTCTTCCCTAACCTTGAACCACCCAATTGGTGATCTATATCTCCTACTATACAAAGCTTCGTAGGGAGCCATCTGAATGCTTGCATGATAACTATTGTTATATGTAAACTCAACCAATGATAGGTGATGATCCCAATTACCCTTGAAATCAAGAACACAGGCTCTCAACATATCTTCAAACTTCTGAATTGTCCGCGCTGCTTGACTATCTCTTTGTGGATGGAAGGTTGCGCTCAAATTCACTTTCGTAACCAATCCTTTCTGGAATGATCTCTACAATTGGGAGGTGAATTGAGATCCTCTGTTGGTGATGATGGACAGGGAAGCCCATGCAACCTCTCAATCTCTTGGATGTACATCTTTGCGTACTCCTCCGCTGTGTTAGTTGTCTTAACTGCTAAGAAGTGAGCCAATTTAGTCATCCTATCCACAATCACCCATATTGAATCATGTTGCTTTCGAGACTACGGTAGAACAGTAATGAAGTCCATATTGATCATCTCCCACTTCCATTCTGGAATCTCAAAATTCTGAGCCAATCTACATGGCCTTTGGTGCTCAACTTTCACTTGCTGACAGCTTAGACACTTAGAAACAAATTTAGCAATATCCCGCTTCAGTCCACTACACCAGTAGACTTCTCTCAAGTTGTGGTACATTTTGGTAAAACCAGGATGAATGGCGTATCTAGTATTGTGAGCTTCACCCATGATTCTATCTCAAATACCAATAGCATCTGGTACGCACATTCTACTCTGGTACCTCAACACCCTATCTCTCTCTTAGAGAAGACCATCACTTTCTATTTGTGGACAACCTCTTTCAATTGGAGTAGAACAAGATCTCAGTCTTGCTTTTCTTTCACCTCTGCCACCAAAGATGAAGCAAACCCGTTCTGAACATTTACTCCTCCTTCATCGCTCTCCTCTAATTGAACTCCCAATCAAGCTAATCAATGCACTCTCTTAGCTAGCTCCTTCTTCCTTTCCTCAATATGGGTTGTGCTACCTATGGACACCTGCTAAGAGCATCGACAACGATACTATCTTTACTTGGATGGTGGAGAATGTTCATGTCATAATGCTTGAGCAACTCCAACCATCTTCTCAGACGCAGATTAAGCTCTTTCTGACTAAAAACATACTGCAAGCTCTTATGGTCGGTAAACATATCCACATGCACTCCATACAAGTAGTTGAGCAAGATTTTAAGTGCAAACACCACCACTGTCAACTCAAGATCATGCGTTAGATAGTTCCTCTCATAAATATTAAGTTGTTTGGAAGTATAAGCTATCACTTTCCCCCTCTGCAACAATACACATCCCAATCCAACTCTCGAAGTATCACAATAGATTATAAAATCTTCTGTCCTATCGGGCAAGGTTAGGACTGGTACAGTAGTTAGTCTAGTCTTTAATTCCTAGAGACTTTTCTCACACTCGTCGAAGCACTGAAACTTGACCTTTTTTTAGTCAACCTTGTCAATGATGCGGATAAGGAAGAAAATCCCTCAACAAATTGGCGGTAGTAGCCTGCCAACCCCAAGAAACTTCTTATGTCGGTTAGAAAGGTCGGTCTGGGCCAGTTCTTAACTGTTTCAATCTTTTGAGCATCCACTTGAACACTATCACCGGAGTCAATATGGCCTAAGAAAGCCACAGACTTAAGCCAGAATTCACATTTCAAAAACTTTGAATACTATTCGTGGTCCTTAAGGGTTTAGAGGACAAATCTGAGGTCATTTACATACTCCTCTTCATCTCTTGAATACACTAAGATATCATCAATAAACACAATCACAAACATATACACATACTGTCTGAACAATCTATTCATCAAATCCATGAAGGTTGTAGGTGCATTCATCAACCCAAAGGACATGACCAAGAACTCTAAATAGCCATATCTAGTTGTAAAGGTTGTCTTTGGAATGTCACACTCCCTTACTTTCAACTGATGGTAACCAGATCGGAGGTCTATCTTTGACAAACAAGAGGCACCTTGAAGTTGGTCAAACAAGTCAACTATACTTGGGAGAGGATATTTATTCTTTATGGCGATCTTGTTCAGTTGTCTACGGTCAATATACATTTTGAGAGACCCATCTTTCTTTACCATGAATAGGACAAGGGCACCCTAAGGATAAAAACTTGTCCTTATGAAGCCCTTCTCTAAAAAATCTTTTAACCATTCTTTCAATTCAACGGAGGCCATCCTATAAGGTGGAATTGAGATAGGTTGGGTATTAGGAAGAACATCAATCCTAAAGTCAATCTCCCTATTGGAAGGGGCTCCGGGAAGATCCTCAGGAAACACTTCTGGAAACTCATTCACGATCGAAACTAACTCAAGAGTTGGAGACTCAGCATCACCAGATTTGACTCTCACAAGATAGTAGGTACACCCGTTGACAATCATCTTTCTGGCCCTAATATATGAGATAAAATTTCCCCTAGGTTCTACGAAATCACCCTTCCATTCTAGAACCGATTCATTCAGGAATTGAAACTTAACGGTTCGAGCTCTGCAATCAACAGAGGCATAATAGACGTGGAGCTGATCAATGCCAAGGATTAAATCAAAATCAGTCATATCGAACTCAATCAGATCAATGGTAGTATCCCTATGATAAACGGACACTATACAAGCTCATAGACTCTCTCAACTCGAATGGACTAACCCATTGGAGTATAAACATCAAAGGGTTCGGGAAAACCCTCAGAGGTCCTATCAAAACTATTGGCCACATAAGGAGTTACAAAAGATAATGTGGCAGCAGGATTCATCAATACATAACAATCAATAGAAAAGACTCGAATTATACCCATCACAACATTTAGGGAGTTCTTTTGATCATGTCTACTACCCATAGCATACAAATGGATTGTAGTTCTGCTTGTACCCGTCATAGTACCTCTCTGATTTCCCTTAGCTAGCAGGGCTGGTGCAGAAGATTGAGCCTAATTAGCGCACTTTGGATAATCTTTCTGATAGTGACCCGCTTGGCCACACTTGTAGCATACATCACTCCCCTTACAATATCTCCCCAAGTGTACTTTACCACACTTGTCACATCATGGCTTACCAAATGAACCTTGAGCCATACTTGCTTGGGACTAAGACCCATGTGCTCCAACATTATGGGAC
This sequence comes from Solanum ossicruentum, assembly GCA_025774065.1. Taxonomy (NCBI): domain Eukaryota; kingdom Viridiplantae; phylum Streptophyta; class Magnoliopsida; order Solanales; family Solanaceae; genus Solanum; species Solanum ossicruentum. Next base: position 9,886,519 of record JAOTQR010000007.1, read on the forward strand.
TTCTAATCATTTCTGACTCTAGGTGCAGGTGCACTAGCAGATGATGGTGTTGGAAATTGATTCCCATTCCCTTTTTTTCCACCCTCATGGCTGGAGGTTTTTGCCTTCTTATTTCTGAATTCCTCCTTACCATGTTTCCTCTCCTCTTCATCCTGTTGTAAAAAAGTTAGCAATCTCCCTATATCTATGTCACTCACGAGCATAGCTCCCTTCCCATCTCTCTTTGGCCTTTTATTCAAACCATCAACGTACATCCCCATCCTTCCCCTCCTATCAGCAACCATGTCCGGAGCATAGCAGGATAAGGTGAACTTCAGGCCATACTCTTGTACAGTCATAGATCCCTATTTCAAGTTCAAGAACTCTCTTACCTTCGCCCCTCTTCTTTCCCTTGGGAAGAAATGCTCTAACAAAGCTTCCTCGAAAATATCCCAAGTCATCACGGGGACATTCTCCCCTCTACCCTTCAGCCACTGCTTATACTATAGTCTAGCCACACCCTTTAGTTGATAAGCAGGCAGTTTCACTCTGTCAGCATCAGCCATATGCATTACTTGGAACACTTTTGGAGCTCCTCCAGATAGTTCTCAAGATCCTCAGTGGAAGCAGACCCTTTGAACTCGGGCGGATTCATCCTCAAGAATTCCCCGACTCTAGAAATGTAATCAGCATCCTGTCGGGCCGCTCCTTTTCTCGCAGTAGGTGCTGTGACAACCTGGGCTAGAGTTTGGATAGCCTGGCTAAGCTCAGCATTAGAGACCTCATCTTGCGAGAGCTGCGCAATAAGGATAGCTTGTTCCATGGTCTCCTCATGTCCTTGAGGTTCATGTTGATTGACATTTTGTTTGGCGGGACATCCTCTATCTCTGACGGCTCTTCTGGGAGGCATGACCACAATTCTGCAATGAGCAAAGCACAAATTAGAATGGAACTTTCATAGAGCATAACTCTATAGCACGATTTAGAACATGAATGAAGGAAAACAATTTCTAATGTCCTATAGCCTCCTGCTTATCAAGTGTGGTCGACAACATACCCATAAACAAGACTCTACTAGACACGACTTATTTAATCGATTGAGATAATTTTTGGTATGTTATACTTATAGTTTATTTATTTTAATAAAATGAATTTAAAATCTTGCAAACTTTTATATTTAAATTTTATTATTTTAATATTTTATTAATGTGCTTTTGGTATATTTTTATGTTGGAATTTCTTTTTAAGATCAACTTATGAAAAGTATTGTTTATTTGATTTTGTGAAAAACGTTTCTAGTGTTTGAGAGTGTAAAAGATAATATTGTCACTTGAATTGTCTTGATTGTGGTCTTTATTATAATATAGAGGTTACATTATTTGAATAGTCTTTATTGTGATTTTTATTATAATATAAAATGTTACATCTTTTGAAAAGATTAGAGGTTACAAATGTTATGTATCACATTTATAGATTATATCTCTAGATATGTAATTGTATGTTTGTTGAGAAATTAAATCAAAATATATTTTTAAATATAAATTAGTATGTTACGTATTAATTTGAAAAGCTTTATAAATTGTGAAAAAACTATTTTCCCATTTTAAAATATTTGAAATTATAGGGGTATTTTGCAAGTGTAGGGTTGTCTTGTGGTTGTTATACACGATCCTTACAAAAGAAAAATAGGATCTAAATTTTGATTGTCTATTAATTTAATATTAATACATATTTGTGATAATCTATTGTGATTAGATTGGATGCAACATTATAATAATTTGAGTTTGTTTAAAATATTATTTCTTTTATGGAGTGATTATATTTATCATATTAGTATTGTTGAATTTTTTTTTTTTTTGAAATGATAATTTTAAAGAGAGGAAAAATGATGACAAATTTTACATCTTATGAAAATGGTATTATTTATATTTTGAGAAGACGTCATTGATGATACATGAGAGATAACATAAGTAAAGTACCTAATAAATTGAATATTTGATTGTACTAGAGGGGTACAATATATAATAGTAAGTGGATTTAAAAATCCATGTGGGTTGCCAAGCAATAATAAAATTTTTGTGAAAAATAATTTTTGCAATGGCAAAAGATAAATACATGTGTTTCAGAGATAGTATAATAAAACAGTTGTTGTGAGATTAAATAATTATATAAATTATGTGTAGTCAGAGGTGAATCTGATTAATTCACAGACTAAAAGAAACATCAAGGAGAGTGAGACTTCATTAGTGAATTTGAGAAGATTAACAATGATAGTAACCAAACTATGTGATTGAATCCCATGAATTAGGTTCATATGGGTAATAGCAATTCATTAGTTGATCAAGTAAGCACTAAAAAAAACTATACGCCTCCTATGATGTGTGAATATAGTGCAATAGTCTGCAACTGAAAATGAGGGTTGAGTTGAACTCTTAATCTAAATCATATCATTTATAGGTGGTGTATTGCTCTACAGAATACACTTGAGGATTGGACCTATATGAGTGTGGAGTGGTGCCACTTCTGCGAAATTGTAGCAGATTTCTAGAGCACTCATGAATACCAGGACACACACATGGCCTCTTAGTGCAAAACCGCAATAACAACAAATATTGTGTGAGTGAAATGTGATAGAATAAGACACTGGACTTACAAAAGAATTTGGTTCATAGAAGTTCTAAACTTCACCAATTGTTTTGTAAGTTTAATCTTATTTTATCTAGGTCTGGTTCATAGTCTATAGAGACCAGATTTGATGCATTGAACTCATATATGGAAACCCAAAAATTATTTTTCTTCATATAATATTCTTTTAGAGAAATGAAGGAGATTGTTGGAAAAAATGAGTCTAGTATCTCAAAAAGAATTATTTCCTATTATATTTAAAAGATAAAATTATTTTATTGTGTCCTAAATAAATAGTCATTAATTAGTCTTGAATGGATGATTAATAGTATAATATTAAGGCCCTCTAATGTTATTTTGACTCTATAAATGTGTCATTATACTCTTTCTTAATTGTATATATTTCTTCTTGAAAGGTGATATATATATATATATATATATCTATATATATATATATAGTGATTTATCTTCTTGAGAAGAGAGTGTGTGAAATAATATATTATATTATAAATTCCTCCTTCTATATCTACATACATATTTATAGTGTTGGGTTTTCCACTTCAATCTTTTGTTAGATTCTGCCTCCTAGTTTTATACTATAAGAGCTTGTTGAATCTTGGAGGATACACCCATACTGGGTGAAATATCCTTAAGGACAGTGTCTTTTGACATGCCTCAAGCTACGTGAATTTCTTACAAGTGTTGGTGATGAAGTATCTGTATTCGTGATGGTGTTCGTGATGAAGTGTTCATGTTCGTGATGAAGCACTTTTCGTATGAATTTCCAACAAAGACTTCCTCACTCACTCTTTATATATAATAATAAAAGGTTATAATAATAGATCAGGTTTCGGAGTCAAGTTTAAGGCTTAAGAAAAAAGAGAGCTTAAAAAAAATAGAAAGAGGCTGTAGAGTGTTTATGAAAAGAACAATAATCAATTTTCGTTTTTAGTTCTAGTTCGAGTTTCTCCTCGATGGCTTCGGTTCACAACTTATATTAGGTGTTTGGCATTTACTAGCTCTTGAAAATTAGTAGATTAGTAGTGGTCTTATTTCTTTACGTGAAAATTTTGAAAAGTGGTAGCTTTTAAACTCTATCTCATATGGGAATATAACGTTATATAAAGAATGTAATATTTGTTTACTCTCATGTCTTGTTTATTCCCGTGATTATGATTTGTTGTAGCATGTTCCTTTGATTTTTAATTCGATAAAACTTTATTTTCTTAATACAATTAGTTTTCTATCAAGTTGTTTTTAAATTGTTTTATTCTTTGAATAATTTTGTGGAACCCTTTCACGTATGATTTTTTCTTTCTAGCAGTCATTCTATATCAATTTGAATAGCTACATAAGTTATAAGTTTGAAGGGAGATCTTATATTAGTTGAGATATTGAAGTTGGAATAGTCATTTGTGTAAGTAAATTAGTGAAAGCAGTGATGAATGTGAAGAAAGCTTTCTTTTGTTAAAATATAAAAGGATAAATTTTAGTTTTAGTCTACCTAGATTTACATCAACAATTGTAAGCTGCTAACATTTTTTCTTTAAAAAAAGAAATGGTTAAAATAGAATTATCAAAGTGTATTAAATGTTAGTTGAATGGATTTCTTTCGTTGTAATTGTTTTGTTGATTGGTGTGTTTTCTTATTACTATTACTTTAACAGAGGTAGTAAGATTATTTAGTTTTTAATGGGGAAGAAATGGAACAATTTTTTTTTATTTGTCTACCGATTAATCTCACTTTTTGTAGCTAATAATCATTTTCAATTCGTGAGTTTTTTCCTATCTTACTTGATAAATAATTCTTCCATTAATGCCTATGGTTTTATGTTTGATTTTCAATTTTTTGATTAATATTGACCCACCTTCCAGTGGGTTTGGTTATTTTAATTGCTTTTTATTACGACAATAACATACCCAGTGGAATCCCATAAACTATCTCATAGAAGTAGAGAGGTTGTTTCATAGGAACCCTTATCTCAAAAACCCAAAAGTAGAATAAACTAGATATGACAAAAAGGAAAGGAAAGAAAATAAAAAGAGCAACTAATAACCAAAAGCACATGACAGTATGTAAATATAATAAAATTAACACATAAACGACAAACAATGACAACAAATGATATAAAACACGACTACTCCTACTACTCTGCTATATTCCAAGGCCAGACAACCATCTAACACTACCAATCAATTAGCCCACAACTCTAATTCGCGACTTCCACTTCTTTCTATCAACCAATTAGACAACCAAACACCATAGTAATCCTGATAATTCAGACCCTTATTCAGTAGTCTGAGGAACCAACATTCCTAGGACACAACTTCAAGATATATTTACATCACATAATAGAGATCAATTAAATAACATTCTAAGTTGACATTACCAAGCCAAATAGTAGATAAAGAAAACTCCAGCATAACTATTTCCAGTGTCCAATATTACTAACACACTCTATTGAATATTATTTTGCTACACTCTACAAAGTGATCCCTAAGTATCATAGCACTAAAAATAGCAAAGCACTCTATAATTGGATAGTACAAGCCAAGGAGAAGAAGAAAGGTGAATTAACATACCTGTCCCCTAGAGGCTTTGTGAATATCTGAAGCAGAGTCCCCTGATCATCCCTATCCACCAAAATTCCCAATTCTTCACGTTCCTTTATTTGCTCATCACTCAGTATATTCCCTGCCCTACTATTCAAATTCTTATAATACGTCGGGGGAGGCGAACGCATGAATTCAAATCCCCCAATGCCACTCATTTTCCTCAAAGTTGTGAATATCTCTTCAGTTGCCAAAGCTAAATGCTGCACTCCTGCCCCTTCATTGTGCTCCAAATACGTCTGAATTTGACTCTTCCGTTTGGTCCCACACACCCGATCATTCGGCGAAAATGAAACAGTTTCATCATTGTTTGCCAACATAATAGAGTTCAGCCACTCTCAGCTATCCTAACATCCTAAACTGTAAACTCTGCAAACTCATGAAACCCAGTAAAGCTTTTGATATACTCAACGACCGGACCCAGCTCCGGGACATTCCCGACGGCGTGGTCCAGCCGGCGAATGCCATAATCAAGTTGCGTACCCTCAAACAATTCAAAACCTGGAAGAAAAATGAAGCTATTGGAATCTTTGACAAACTTTACGAACCGCAAAACGACATCGTCATAGAGATGAACTTCGGCAAGCACAACTTCATCATTCAATATTACTGGTTCTGAAATAAGTTTATCCCCATGAGAAATACTGATCGAGAAAGCCAAACCCGCATTTTCAACTTCCAATGCTATAGCCTTCACACCAAGACCGTGGGTGGCCGTGAAGGATCGATGAGAAGAGAGGGAGAAAGTTGGAATTGCTGAAGAAGAAGGGGCAGAGACAGCAGGGGAATAAGGAGCAGTGAAAAGGAATTGAAGTTGGGCAGAAGAAGAACGAAGGAGATAAGAAGCATGGACGGAGTTTCCAGTAGAAAGATCAGATTTAGCAGCAATAGGCATAGCAAGACCCCAAGCAAATCTCCGAGCAGTGTTGGTAGCATCGCCGCACCAAAATTCAACATGATGAAAGCTTTTCACTGTGAATAAATCTAAACGGGGATTCGTGCGGACGAAATTGTTGAAACCTAGTAGCTCAAATTTAATTGCTTTTTATTATCAGCTGGAAATGGCAAGAAGCAAGAGACGTTAGTTTCTTTAGTTAAAAAATGTTTTAGGCTCAAAATTAATGTTTATTGGCCCTAATTACATTTTATTGTTTGCTAATGTGATAAAAGTAAGATGGACTATGAAATTATTCAAGATCATTACAATCGATAAATTAAAGAGGGGAAAACATAGTCATATAGAATTTGCAAAAGAAGAATAAATACGTTAAACACTAAATAAGTTTTAGGCATATTTTTTATTCATGTATAATATAATTTCAATAAAGAATGCGGTTGTACATCCTTTTGGAGACATTAGAAGAAGATTTAAGGATACAGTGACGCACCTTGATTGATACCTCAATATGAATTTACTTTTGTTACATTACATAAGGAAAAAAATCTGACAATTAAAAGGTGATTCCTTAATTAACACTAAAACATTCGAATTGGTTAAATCAATCCCAATAAATTTGTAAACAGCCTGTTAGGTTTTAGATTTGAAAAAAAGGATGACATTTCCAGTTTCCTTATCGTATCCATAAAAAAGAACTATCAATAATGAATGTCTCAATCTTGATCCGCTATACAGGAATTTGGGAATAAGATATATGCTATAAATCGATACAAAAATAATGGATTTATTGTGCTATAAAAAAGAAATCGAAAAATCCAAGGGTGGTGACTTTAGGGGCAAATATTGTTGAGCCGCAAATGATTAAGGTGATCACGATCGATCTAACGGCGAAACAAATTGAAGAGGACACTGGTGAGTTGTTTTGGGATAACTTTTTCCTCTTCTCATCAAATTGAAGAATGTATGATCATTGCTTTTGACAAGTTGAGTTTAGAAAATAATGACCCAGATCAAACAATAGGTGAAACAGTGTTAAAGAAGAAGCAGGCACAATAGGAGGAACCCAAATTGGATGTGTCCAGTACAAAATACTGTTGTTGAATATATAGTAGGCTGCAGGTGGAGATGACACGACTGGCTGGCTTCTTGGAGTTGTATTTGATCTCAAACTATCTCAGCCATCTCCAATTGCGAAAATGTCTTTGGGAACTGGAAATGACCTTCCTTTTGCTTTTGGCTGGGTATGGATCTGTGGAGAAACCATACACTTACTAGATTTGTGAAGGATATTTTCATGTAAATTGCATCTCTCAAACAGTGGTGCAAAAGCTCTTAGTCTGCTTACCTGGTGTCTCGCTATGCAATTTATTTTCTAGTTTCGATTTGATACTTGGTTTAGCATGTTTTCCTATAAGTTGATACTTGATTGGCCATGCTTTTTAGAAGTACCAAATAAGTCTAACAGTATGATACTTGTTTGCAAATTTTAAAAAAGGCAATGTTAGAGAAGAAGCGGGCACAACAGGAGGAAATTGTAACGAATTCTTTGAAAAATCTTAAATTAAATTCACAAAGTTACTGGTTTAAACAAATATTGAAATAAGTATCAAATAAGTGGTTATATACTATTTGATACTTGATATCTGGGTAAGTTTCAAGCATCAAAATAAATATTCGATTGAGTGGTCAGATATCTTGTTTGAAACAAGTATCAAGAGTTTACATTGAAGAGTAGTTCTAGTATCATGTATGTAAAATTTTGCTTAATAGCTGCATACAGTAATCATGAGGTAAATAAATCTAATTGCTAATATATATATATATATATATATATATATATATATATATAAAATAAAGATTGAAATATTTATGGTTACTG
>JAOTQR010000007.1:9918587-9929115 GCA_025774065.1 Solanum ossicruentum
TTAAAAATACAAATTTTTTCTAAAAAAATATATATTTTTATTCATTAATCAAACAATAGAAAATATTTTTCGCTCCCCAACCAAACATGAGAAAATAAGTTAGAAATCAACATATTTTTCAAGAAAATATTTTCTAAAAAAATATTTTTCATGAAAAATATTTTCCTAAAAAGATATTTTCCTCCCAAACCAAACACACACATAGGTCCAAGACGTTAGGCATGATATCATTTCTCCTTGTTTTTCCGTTCTTCTGAATTTTTATAGTTACATTTCTTCGGAAAATTTTAATAACTTAGTTGATTGGCTATCTGAACTATTACCCTATTGGTGAGGGTTTGATTCCTAACATTGTAATCCCCTCCCCATTTTTTGTTCCATACCCCCAATTATAATTTTTTTTTTTTTTTTAAAAAGGGGTTATATTTCGTCCTCCCTTAAAGATGTAATGTAGTACAATATGTTTACACACTTACCATCAAAATTAGGTATAATGATTTGCAAAATATGAGAAGTCCCAATATTTTAATTTGATATGACAAATGTGTGCTCCCCTCTGTCAATGAAAATAACAAAATAAATTTTTCTCCTCCTCAAATTTAGTCCAATGGTTGTTCTCCAATACGATTTTCGTCTGAGGATGCAAAATGTCTTTAAAGTTATCGTAGTGTGATTTTTTCTAAAATAAATTTAATAAATAGGAGATGATCATGGCAATTTAGTGAAATTTGAACTTTGAAGAGGAGTAGAACCATCAGAAGCCGAAATGCATAGAATTTTTTTTTTCCTTTCTGGTTTCGTTTTCCTCAAAAAACAAATCATAACATAAGATCTTTGAAATCACAATTTTTTTTAAAAAACAAAACAAAGATTTTAGTTATAGAATGTTCTATCTAAGATCTGTCATGTTATAATAAGTGAATCACACATGCATAAATTTGCAAGTAAATGTAACAAATTAAAGTTTTCTTTTAGCGCTATTGTGGTGCTTATTAAACGTTACAAATACATGGATTCTTGATACCAAAATATCAACACAAACATTTGTACAAATAACACTGAATTTCAGAAGCAAATATGAAAGAAAATAACCTGGGCATCATTTTTAAGCAATTGAAGTAATGTCATTTCATTTAAGAAAAAAAAAATGGTTCTCAACATATTCCAAAATACAATGCAGATTATGGCCTTTGAAGTAGTAAAAAACAAATGTATAAGTAATATATGTATGCACTCCAAAAGTTGCACAATATTATAGTGTTTTCTCCCATGCAACTTCACTGAACACTTCCACCCATCCTAAAGCAGAAAGCTGGAAATAAGAACTAATTTTCTTCCCACTCTCTTCTAAAATAATCTTCATTCACACTAGGTAACCAGATTACTGTGGTAATATCTGGAAATCACTGAACTCTCTCTAGCGACAGGTAAAACGGATCATGCAAAACTGTGGTGCAGCATTTCATATGCTTCGTTTAAGCACTTAATCACACTTGATATTTCTGTAAATCCTCCTGACAAACAAATTAGAGCCGAGGTATCCTACAGCACCTGGAGTTCCAAAGAAATCAACAAAGAATATGTTGAGTTAGAACTTAAGTCCATGACAGGGATTGACGTTTTGAAGGGAACGAAGATAAAAGAGACTTGCCAAATTCTGTATTTGACTTATATAGCTTACCACAGAGGATGCCAAGGCCAACGCAGAACATCAGAGTGTAGCCAAAGTAAAAGCTGGTCTGGAAGAACCCAGACATCTTAGTCTTTACATGATAGTAATATATGGCATAAAGGTAAACATATAGAGCTGTTGAGGCAGCAGAAAAGAATGAAGTCCATCGCCAATGGTAGTTCTCGGCATTCAGCAAGAAATATGTGCCCACAATTGTCACACAAACAGTGACAATGATGAGAATAATAAATACAAGAAGCATAAAACCATAGACATAGTAGACCTGCCAAAGATAAAATACAGGTCAGCCAAAGTACAAATGTAGAATACATTATTTTGGTAAGACTTTGCAGCTACATATGAGAAAAGAAGTAGGTAAACACCACAAAATCTCCTGTGTGCATATTAAATGCTGTGAGATTGTTGTTAAACAATGTCGGGATTCCTACTTTGAAGAGTCATTGCAAGTTGTCCTTTATGTATTGAAATAATGTGTCTAATAATTTACGGAGAAAGAAAGAAACTATACCAAGAAACATGAGCAGACCAATGTTTCAGAATCGCAAGCTACTAGAGAAATTATCACCAGAATCTATTGGCAAATGACATTGACAATTATACGACTTTGTCTCTGTTGCACTATACGTCATTATAAAGTTAATCACAAGACAAAATCTGGTTTCAAACTTAAGCTTGGGCAGTTAGAATGTTTCACCATCCATGCCAGAGGTAGTGTAACACATCAGACAGTTACGGGACATGGCATACCCAAAACAATGTTGACCTCTAGGTAACTTTTTTTTATTTTGACCTATAGAAAATAATCTTAACATGTTATTTGTAGGTCATAAGCGTGCTCTCACTCCTAAAACTTATACATCTAAAAGTCCAATTTCTCTTTAGCACATAAGGTCAATTCGGAATTTCAAAACCTTTCCAGATGAATATCAAGAATCTTACGAAAGCACCAAACTGAGAAAACTAATTGTCTATGCATGTCTCGTGGTGTTAATCACATTTCTGTGTCTATCAGTATTAATTATGCGTTTCCATGTTGTGTCCTCTTGCATTCTGACAAATGTCACATACACATTCTGCATGTTAGAAAAGACAGGTGCTTATACTTGTGTACTTCTCTGAACAAAATGAGATAAGAAAATGGTGATGCTGAAAGATTCTAATAAAGGATGAAATCTCCAGATTGATCAAGATGAAGTGAAATTAGCCTTACAACAGCTTTTGATAGTCAAATAGTCCTTAGAAACTATATATACATGGCACATAAAAAATCACAGCGAAGTATATAATCTAGTTAGTTCACACAAAAAGAGTTCTTAGGCCATAAAAATCTTTTGTATTCAACTAATTCAATGCTCAGATAGTGGAAAACTGATCAGTAAAGTATAAACATATTAAATGATGTTGAAAAGATTGTTCAAGTGAAATGGTGCAAGGAAAAATGTCTTCATAAAATGCTATTTCCATTTATCAAAAACAAAAAAAGGAGAGAATAATTACCTTGTAGTTCCAGAAGGAAGTGAAGACAAAATACATCTCAATGAAAATGCTCCCAAAGGGAAGAAGACCTCCCATTAGAGAAATTACAGATGGTGTGAGGTACCATTTCTTCTCAGGGATAGGGCGGGGTATGGTCTTAACGCGGCAAGGATTGTTTGGCGTACCACTCCAGTTTCTTCCTACAACAGTACCAAGAAGTGCCAGAGGGAATGAAATGAAAGCCCAAATAACAAAAATCACCACCATTGTTCCAAAGGGAATAGCAGCTAAAGATCCATAAAATATAGCAATCGTGTTTAGAATGAACCCAATGCCAAAGCAGATAAAAGGGAAAAGTGATGCCGTTAGGATCATTGACTTTATCCACTTTTTACCTGACGAGATTCATAAAAGAAAAAAAATTATTACTTGATGATTCGAGGGAATTGATAGAAACAACAGAAGGACGTGAACTACAGAAAGATCACATACCACCATTACGAGAGTACAGGCCACCACTCACATATCCGGCAATGAACGATGTAAGAGCATAACATATAATAAAGGTTGTAGTGATAGCTCCTCTCCTGAGCAATATAAAGTACAGCAGTATTAAGAATTAGGGGGGCAAATATATCTGTCAGTATCTAACCAAAAAACTATATATCCTCCTCGTGTGAGTGATAGTATTTGACTGGAGACAGCTCTATGATATTAATGTGATTTTTATACCATATAGGTAATAGTAACAGAAGATTTAACTATTATTCGAAAATTAAGTTTGGTTAAAAGATTAATCAAACTATAATCCTTTAGTTAGAAGCAGATTTGCTTGTTTAAACTTCGGCTAGTAGTATATGATTACATTATTACCCAAAATAGGGGGAAAAAAAAGTTATATCCACAAGAGAAGTGCTATAAATGCCAAGTATGGATTAAATAGTCAAAATTATTAGACACAGACCAATTTGATTCACTAGGAAATATCCAAATCAATGTACGAAAAATCAAATAGATTATGACTAACCGGTATTGATTACACAAACATATATTTGGAACGTTCCAGACAAGATGAAGATAACAAGGTTAAAGTGGGAGCCAAAATATCCAACTGGTAAATGAACGGGAAATAAACTGTCCATAGAACCACAATCTTCAGATTTAGCACGTATATTTAGAGGCAGACATACCCTATGTATAACATTCCAATAATAGCAAATATGATCACAAGGAGAACAAGTGTTGTTAGCTGAGCACCAGTGCCAACAACAGCTGAAAGCAGGGCCAAATTTTGTGGAGGTCGGAAAACATCACCATGGACAAGTTTCCAACCAGACTCTTCATTCACATCCCTCTCCTGCCAATATTTTTATTTATAAATGTCAAAAATATGTAACTAACAAATTCATGATTCATGAGAAGAAAAAAATATATTACCAGACTCTCCAGATCATCCTCTTCACGGGCATATTTAGCATAATCATTCCGAAGAGTACGCATCAAAATCATAGACACTAAGCCAGTGAGGAAAATAACCATCATGAACGAATTGAACACAGAGAACCAGTGGATCTGAAAAAAAAATTAGGATGTTAACAGAGGCTGGCAACAGAAAGAGCAACTCGTAGTTACTGATATTTATATGTGCAGCTTTTTCTTTAACTCATTTGTTTCAACAAGAACCAGAACAACATGAAGTTTCGAAACATATGTTACAGGTAAGCCCAATAGGACTTTACCCTAGCAGTTAAATTCTAGACTTTTTAGGGAGCAACAAAATATTGTCTCGAATCATCAGTAAAGAAAATGTGAACAGTTGTAGAAATGAGTACGGAATTGTCCACTGGACACATTTCAGTTAGCAAATTAGTTCTTCCATTTGAGGATGATCCAAAAACTAAAGTCATATAAATTGAACTGGTCATAGTTCATACAGGATAGAGCCCAGTGGACTAAGACTGCAATCACCATTTCATTCTTCAGTTGATTCTTTCAATAAAAGCAACACAAGTGCATAGTGAGGATCATCAATGGTGATTGGCATTTACCTGGTGTTCAAAGAAGGGGTAATCCAAGTATACATCAAACCGGCGTTCATAAGTAATATTTGTCGGAACCCATTTTACAGAGTATGTCAAGCCTAAGAGTCTTCCTTCCTCCAGTGGCTTTGGGTTCTCTTGAGTTACGTTGACATGAATGATCTGTGGGAGTTAAAAGTGGCACAGATTACCAAAGTTAAGTGGCATAAGGTTGACAAGTGATCACAAGAGTGAAGAATAATAATGCATTACCTGGTCTCCATTGTATTGAATAAGAAAATTCTTGTGGGTGTAGAGCACATGCTTGGTATCTCGGTTTCTATCAGGAAGCACTTCGCCTACGAAACCTGAACTTCCATAACCATCGTGAGTTTCAGTTATGTTAAACAGTACTTAGTTATCAGTCAGAAGACAAAAACCAGCTAAGCGCATACCCCATAATGGCAAATCGTCTGATGCAGGAGGTGAAATGTCATCATAACCACAAAATAAAGATCACAGAAACAGTAAAAGGTCAGTAAATTAGTAGGTCACATCTAGCAGCCATGTGTAAAAGAGCATAAAATACCACAGAAGGATGTGTTAATATAAAATATACCCATAAAAAATTCAAACCAATATGAACTTTCGATTGCATCCTTAAATTGGGCCACTTTTGCCGCATCCAATACAAGTTCGCAGATTGTCCTTTTCTCCACATCTCCTGTTGAAATAAAATGGAACATGGTGAAAAAAGATGGGCTTTGAAGAATTATAAATTCATTGTGAATTTTTTCTTTAAAAAAAGATATACTTTTGAACTTTATGTCAATTCGGCTATCAATAAGCTCATTCCCACCAAGAACCTCGCCAAGGCCACCCCACTTGTGACCACCATCACCAGGATGACAGAATGGAAGACTGTAATAGTTGTAAGTCTCTTGCGGATTATTATAGGGTCCAACCTTATTTACCCAAAGAGTGACAGGTTCATCAGCTTGATACTGCAGCATACAGCAAAGAAACATCCACACCATCAGATAAACTGAAACCACATTCTTGTGAAACTTACCAGAAAATTTTGTGAAACAAGATTTCCCTATGCGTATAGAAACATAAAAAAGGACCCTACAAAAACAACAACATTACCCCAGTGCCTCAAAGGCTCCCGCCCATTGCGGGGTAAGGGGGGGGGGAGGGGGGGTTCGGATGTACGGAGCCTGACCCCTATGTTTAAAAACACCATCAATTGGAAAACAATCTGGCAGCAACACTTGATATCCAAATAACATAAAACATTACTATAAACAGGAACCAACCCATTATCAATCCTCAGCAGCCTCAGCATTTAATTGGAATTATAGACCAATATAAACTCCTTTAGTTTCTTTTTTCTTTTTCTTTGTTTGATCAGGAACCAACACATCTCTCCTATTAGGCCTATTGCAGTGACGTTAGCATATTTGTAATACCAATAGAACTCTAGTACAAATAATCTCTGTTTTCATTTTTTAAGGAGAGTTAACTTTATGGATATTCTCTTGAGAGAGTTGAAGGTTGTATGCCTTAGTTGATTTCCCACTTTGCAACGGGTGTTTTTGAGTGGAAATTTTTCCACTTGAAGGTTTTTCCTATAGACAAGGTTCTGTTTAATTGTTAGAATTAGGGTATTTGATCTATATTATTCATTCTAATTTATGCATTAATTAAAGTGGGTGTTTTAAGATACCAAGTTAAAAAGAAAACGTGGGTCTTTTCTAAATCCCTAATTTCAATCAATGGTTCATGTCATTCCGTATTTTAATCACAACCCTCACTTTATCTCAAACTCCTTTGACTCTATCTCATACACATATAGGTTATACGAAGCATCAGATTTCACGACATGCTTCCTTGCCTAATACACATTCTAACTCTAACATCTCATCCACATCACTTCCTCCAAACCACCTGCTTTCTCACCAATCTCCTAATTTATCTATATCCCGCTAGAGTGATTGCATAAAGGTTACAGCCTTGCCTCATCAACACTCACAACTTCAAATGCCAAAGAATCCTTTGGTGGTAACAATTAGTTACAAAACTCCTCCACAGTCGCAACCCTGTGAATGTTTGCTTGGACTCTTCAAAAATGTCAGCGGCTGTGTTTCAGATTCGCCAAAAGTAGTGTATTTTCGAAGAATCTGACATGGATGCGGAATTGAAAGTGAAGAGTCCACACAACTTAGGCCCTGTCTCCAACTTTGCCTCAAGTTCCAAATTTTGGGGCTGATCATTAGATTTCCCAATTCTTTATCTTCGGAAACTACCCATAATATGATTGATAGTCTATATCATTACTCAACCTCTTCTCAGAATAGTTCTTAAATCCCTCCAATGCCAATCCCACATGCTCCTAATTTGAATGTACATGATAACACATTCCTAAACTCAGAATTTGAAGACAACTGATATTGCATCTGATTCATGTGCATTACCTATGTTGTCTCCTATTCAATCCACTCATTAATCCTCATCTCAAACTTCAAATTCTGATTCTATTATTCTAACTTCTAATTCTTTATATCTAAATAACTCTCACATTCAAAGTAATTTCTCATGTAAACATCACATGGTTAACCCATACCCATTCTATGAGAGGCTCACTTAAGCACCAAATTCTTTCTTCCTTGACCACCTTACAGCCTCCTCTTTGTCTGAACCCTGATCGTTTATGCAAGTTGTTACAGACCAAGGTGGCAACAAGCTATGATTGATGAGTTCAATGCACTCCTTCAAAATCAAACATAAGACCTTAGTTCCTTCAGCTCACACCAACATAGTTAGCAACAAGTGGGTCTACCTTAAACATAAAGTTGATGGTTCCATTGATACGTTTAATGCTCCTCTTGTTGCACACGGGTTTCCCCAACAGCCTGGCATAGACTAGAACAAACATTTTCTCCTGTCGTTAAGCTCAAAAAGATAAAATTGGTTCTCTTTGGCCTTGCAGAATATTTGCCACATGCACCTGTTGATGTCTCCAATGCATTCTCGCATACTCAATAAGGGTGTTTACATGAGGCGACCTAAAAGCTTTGAACACCCAGATTATCCCAATTATGTCTGTAAACTAAAGCAATCTCTCTATGGTTTGAAGCAGTCTCCTTGGGCTTTCTTAAGTCATCCTGACACATAGCAATTTGACATTGACTTTTAGCGATCCATTTCTGATCATAGCATGTTTATGATCAAGATTGCTACGGGTATTTTGGTTCTCACAATTTATGTTGATAATATCACTATTTTTGGTTCCTCTCCAACCTTAATTTATTATTTTATCGCACGTGTAGAGACATAATTCCCTATAAAAGACTTAGGTGGCCTACAGCATGTATAGGTTTGAATCCCTGGCGGACAAGCAGATTTCTTTAATTCTGCCTCTCAATCAGAACGTCTAGCGGCCTTTTTTACAGTATGCATGCAAACACATTAACAGAAAACAGAAAATGATCATAAAACATCCATTTTTTGTATGATTCAAATGACTACCCAGCTAGACTTCCAGCATCATAACATTATTCTAATATAAAGCCCAAACTTTTTCTTTTAGAGCCCCTTTAAACATGCAAAGTGAAATCACTTGATTTGAACTGAAGTATTGTTTGGAAATAGCAATCATGAATTCAAGTCGTGATCCCAAATCGCATGTCCAAATACAGATTCGAAACAAGCCTAGAAAGCTCAAAATCAATTGAAACTTTTCACCTAAACAAAGAGAAAAATCTTGATAAAATGACCATAAAACATCCGTTGTAACCTTCAAAAATCACTGCCCCAACTACAATTTCAGTTCCTCAAAAGCATTTCCATTTTTTTCCAGAAAGCAAAGGATTTAAACACATAGATACAGAAAATGGAATTACATAAAAGAGATGGTAGAAGAAACTCAAGATCCTAGCATTTAAAAGCAAAAGTGCATCAGTTGATCATTGAATAAAAATTATACCTTGGCAAGAGATGGGTATGCAAGGAATGGAGAGAAGAGGAGGAAAATGTAGAGGGATCGGGCCGTGGAGAGCATTGCTGTGGGATCTGAAAATAAAAAATTGATTCTTGAAACGTTTATTGTACTTGTCTGTGAGCTCTCTTCTGTGGATCTCAAGTTGTAGACGACGAATTCCAGAGCTTGTTTTCCAACCAAACTGTTTAACACTTCTTCAAACAAACAAAAAATTAAGGTAAAACGCCAAAATTTACCCCTCAAACTTTATTACTTATTTAGAGAGGATATACCTCCATGAACAAAAAAAAATTGTATATTAAATAAATATATATCCTCATCATTTACTAAATGTCTAAAATGCCCCTTAGCTATTTAAATTGGTACAAAATTATCCTTTATCCATCTTTTGGGCTTCAAATACTCCTGACGTTAATCTTTTGACTCAAAAATGCTCCTCAAGCCAACCTTTTGGTTAAAAAATATCCTTATTTCTAATAATTCACACTCATAAGATGGATAGAGGACAATATTGTATCATATCTCATAGATTAAGGACATTTTCAGCCTTCTTCGTTAACACAATTTGAAATAACTTAATATATGGTCTTATATGATTGACCTAATTTTGTCCTCTGCTTTTTATTCTACGTTCATCCCTCCCGCCACCTTTATCTCCTCCCTCTTCCATTTTTTTTTCTTCTTGCATCTTGTCCATTATTTTACATATTTTTCAACTCAAGCAAGAAACAAAAAAGAAAAAAATAATGATTATATTCGTATAGAAACAATTAATTCAATGGAAGATGGTTTAATTAAGCAATTGTGTATATAGATAATATTTTTCTTTTGTCTGTATTCAAAATTCAAAATTAAAAAAAATAAGTATATCATTTCCTCATATTCTCATCCTTATCCCATCATGATAATAATACAAATTAAAAGAATATGAACAAGAAAAATTATTTCAAGTTGAGTCCTTGATGACTTAGTTAAGAATAAGAGATAAAAAAAATAAAAAGAGAAAATGAATAAGACAATTGGATGATCGATAGAAAAGTTTATACTAATTAAAAGAAATAATTTTTTTTTAGATGAGCATGTCGAATATGCATTTTAGTTGGATTGTCAGTTATGAATTGAATTAATAAATGCAGGGTTGATTTAATATAAGCTAATAGAATAAGATTATGAAATTAACGACTTTTTAAATGTTATTTTCAAGCGTATCAGGTCAAAATATGAATCATTAACTATATCTTTTATTTAAGGAGGTATTAAATTTGGACCAATCAAAATTAGGCAATATAATGAATAAATATTTAGTTTCCATCAATCTCGAATGGAGCCAAAGATTCA
>JAOTQR010000007.1:9954609-9978722 GCA_025774065.1 Solanum ossicruentum
GGCAAACAAGAAAGGGCTCAACACAGATCCTTGATGGAGTCCCATCTCAACAGGAAAATACTCTGAGTCTCCTCTCATCGTTCTTACTCGAGTTTTGGCTCCATCGTACATGTCCTTAATCGTCCTGATATATGCCATTGGGAAACCTTTCACCTCTAGATACCTCCGTAAGACATGAGTGAAGGAGTCAAAACACGAAGCAGAGCTTCGGTGGAATCACCCCCGCAAATGAGAGACCAAGTATGTTTTGGGATATGATGATAATGGCAGGCTAACGACTTCTTGAATGAAGCATTAAGCTTTACCAAAAATAAAGCAAAGTTACTCCCTCATTTTTTAAAAAAAAACTTGGTATGTCCCTCTTTTAGACATTCAAATATTTTGACAACTTGTATTACTTAATTATTTTTTTGAAGAAAAATACCCTTTAATACTCTTTTATATGTTTTTTTAATGGGAAGCGAACTATTTTTGTTATCTTTAAGAGTTTCTTCCAGAATCAGGAATAAATTAGTTTTGATCAACATTGCACTTCTTTGAAAATGGAAAAATAAAATTATCTTAAACTTCTTTCTCGTGTGATCTTACGATTTTCAAGCAGATCAATATCACATAATTAAATGAGGGAAAGTAACATCGCACTGGACCCATTTTCGCCTTGCCGTCCCGACATTCTATTACTTTGGATAGCACTCGTTTGAAGCACATTAATTGCCGTACTTGGTTTCCATTACTCAGCTTGTTGCACGTCCGTGAATTATTGCATTTTGTGGAAGATCATTGTATCGTTTAAAAAAAATTATAATCGCACTTAGGAAAAACAATTCTTAAGTGTATGGTGTTGATGGATTGCTGCATTATTAGTTATTTACATCACTTTTACAAAAAATAAAAATATTAGTTTATTATTTGAGTTAAAGTAGGGATGCAAATTGAGCGGGTTAGATCAAATTTAAATGGGTTATAATGGGTCAAAATACTAAACTGGTCAAAACCCAACTCAACCCACCCGAATTTGCTCGGGTGAAAATGGATTGAATAACGGGTTATAAAGCGGGTCTAGATCCAACTCTATCCAATTTTTACTATGTTTTACTTATTTTATTTGTTCTTTTCAATCTTTTAGTACTTAATTAAATTATATTTTTCTTTATTATGACTATATAAAACATATCAAATTGAAAAAAAAAATTGAAAATAGTTTAACGAGATTTCTCTCGAATTAATTCAGGTTGTACATCAACCCAATTTTAAATGGGTTGAAATAGGTTGAATTGAGATGAATTGAGCTAATAATTGGGCGGGTTATTAATCCACCCAAATTTCAACAGATTGGATCGGATTGGGCTTAATTTTGCCACCCCTAAATTAAAGTAAGGTTTAGGAGAGACAAATTTTTATTGTTAATTCCAGTTAGTTCCATTTGGGGAGTGTTAAAAATGTGAAGTATGATTGCATGTTTAAATTTGGAGAATTTATACTCATTCAGTCCTTTTTAAAGAAAACTTTGTTGTTAATGATGAACTTCTCCATATGTGCCTTATTTGATTGTATTATATGCATATGAATACGGTCGTTTATCACTAACGAATTTTAATTTCTTACATCCTCCCACTGTGGTTACTTTTTTTTTTTTTTTTATGAACTTGTTTTGTTTAAACATTCCTTGTCCTTATTTTATTTCAGTCTATTTTATTTTTGGATTAATTTCCTCTTTTATTCATATTATTCAAATATTTTAAGCATTCTACGGAGAGCAATCAAGTTAGCCTCCTCTTTTTTTATCGTTAATATTATCAATTTTTTATATTATTAGACAACTTGAGAATATACTTGCTTCGTTGAATTATTAAATTTTATGGCATGAGAAGTTTGTATCTTATCCATTGTAATACATGCTAGAAATCTAATAACCATTTTTTTTAAATGTCATTTGTTTGGAATGTAGATTTAGTAATTGATAGCTCTTTTTAAATGATATATATTTTCAACTGTGATAATATATGATATGTATGTGATTATTTTTTAAGTGTAGAATAACATATTTTCTTTCATTTGTTGCTTTATGATGATTTGGGGTACATCAATTAATTATTCATTTATTTTTATCTGTTCAATTATCTTGCTATATTTTTATCACTTAGGCATTTTACTAAATTAATTCGAAAATAGAGACCTTATTTGTAACCCCCACATAAAATGTGAGATAAGGTCGAGACCCGCATTTGCGGACCTCGAAGGGTGCCTAACACCTTTCCTTCGAGGTAACTTGAATCCTTACCCATTCTCTGGTTGGCTTTGACCCTTAGATTAGTTGTAGATTAGAATGGTGTAGCAATGCACCTTAAATTCATTAGATGACGACTCTTCATTAACAAAATCCCAAAAGAATTGTTGTCACGATGTCCTCCAGGATCTCATTTTTCGTGAGGAAATATGGGGCGCGACAATATTGACTGCAAAATAATTCTTAACTATCAAGAGTGAGAAGAATTCATCAAAAGGAGTTTAACGATAATCATATTATAAGGTTCAAAATTCGGAATCCAAGTCATCTAAAAATCGCTTCAAAATCGACAAAGGTAAAACTGAAATGTTATTGAAAAATTAAGTTCTACAAGTCATGAGGAGTTTGTAATTGAATCTATTAGAATCAAGTTCGAAATTATGAAATTTTAAATTTTAAAATTTGGGAGAAAAAACTCAAAAATCCACATTGAATTCTTTATTTTGAAATGTTTTGGAAGATAAAATTGTGGGAAATGAGTTAAAAATTGATAAAGAGACTTACCCAAATGAATTTTTCCAAAATATTACTTAAAAAATCACCTGCTCAAAGCTCCAAATGTTTAAAAATGGAAGAATGTGAAAATGAAATGAATTTTTGATTTGACGTTGTTCAGGCGACTTTTACTCTTTGCAATCACGGGCCACTAACCTCTTGGATTGCAGAGCTCATAGAAAATGAACATTGAGAACACAAGCCAGTGACCGCAACCACAAAGCACAGAATAAGTCTTCATCACGAACACAGGACCCTCAATCGTGATTGCAAAGAAGAAAAAATGTTGCACCAGAGACATTGACAATTCACAAAGTCTTTGATTAGACCTTCAAAATTTCATTCGAAACACATATACATAAACCATATATGCTGGTCGACTAAATTCAATATTCCTAACTCAAAAAAATTAAATCAAAGGTCTCCCTGACTTAAAATCTTATTCAATTAGTCACAACTAAATTAACTTAAGGCTCAAAAAGATCAAAATGTCCTTGGAACCCCCAAAAGTTATAGCAAAGCCATCCCTAGGGCTAAAATCACCTTCTATATCCAACAAAATCATAAAAAGTTTGACACGATCATCCGAACTTAAAATGTTAATCAAAATCAAAGCTTGATCCATTTTGACTAAAACTTCCAACTCAGAACCTCAATTCCACCAGCCAACTCCAAACCTGAAAGCAATGATACTCTTTGATCAAATTTCATATACCGGAGCTAATGGAGCGGAATTCCATTCCAACACTTGCAGATTCAGTTGGTACCAAAAATCACTTTTGAACAACTTAAATATTTGATCCTCAAAATGTAATGACCCTCCAGGTTATTTTTGTAGTTCCATGAATATTTTATCAAGTTGAGAATTTGCATAATGATCTCGGGCTAGTTGTGACTTGTTGACATAGATTGTTCGATCGTTGGGTGATACGTTCGACAATTATGCAGTGTTTTGAGTTAAATGAGAGATTGTAGTTGTAAAATAAATTTTCAGGTTTCTGGTGGTCCCATCGGCTTCGAAACTACCAAATTAGGCTAGGGACATGTGCGGTGTAATTATATTAAGTTTTACAAATTTAGCCTTCAAAATGGGTCAATACTTGACTTTGGTCGACGTCCTTGGGAAATAACTACAATTGAAAGTTTTGACCATATTGTTGGATCCAAAACATTGAGTTTGGTCTAGGAGGATCTTTCGTTTGATTTCTAGGGCTTTCGGGTATATTTTGGTCCCTTCAGTATTTGGAAATGGGACCTATATTGGGATAAAATGATCTCTGATGGAAATTTTGACTACACCATATAGTCCAGAATGTCATTTCTAATCAGATTCCATATATGAATTATATTTTTCCCATTTCGGATGAGATCGGAATATCGAAATTAAGTTTGTGCAGTTGCTGAAAGTTAAAGGCAGCACAAGCGACGTGGAAAAATCTGTAAATAATCGTGGTCTGAAAGAGGGCATAGTTGTCTTTTAAAAAAAATAGAATATACAAATTTTTTAAAAATAAAGAAAGGAAAAGAAAGATTAAGGGGGAAAAGGGGATGGGCTAAAACCTTTAAGCAACAAAGTTGCAAACCCCGTAAACAAACGAGAAAAGGGAAGAAACAGAGGGCTACGGGAGCTCAGAAAAAAAATCAAAAGAGAAAGCCAGCAACTTGTTGCGAAATTGAAGTGTCATAGTGTCCGTCTTCCTCACCCCAATAGCCTAAATCACGAGGTAACCTCCCTCTCCTACTTCTATCTCCATTAGTAGCTAATATAGGGTATTTTTGTAGGTTTTGATTTTAATTTGAAGACTATGAGTGTAGCAATCGAAGAAGAAATTTTTTTGATTTATTTATGGCAAAAGCTCAAAAAGATGCTTAGGGAAAAAATATAATTATCATGGATAGTAATTTATCTAGTTTGGAGTGATTAGTTGATTTAGTAGAAGTTTGGATGAGAATTGAGCAAGTAAATATAAAAGTATGTCAAAACGGAAGGATTAAGAACTAGTTGAACTACTCATGGTTTGGGTATTACATATGTATGTCATCAAATGGATAGGAAATTGAAAGTCAAAAAAGGAATTGAGGATTTCTAAAGGTAGTATGAACTTAGCTTGAACAAAGAAAGTAACATGAGATTTTATGACATGAATATAGATTTGACCGAAGGAAGTCTTACTGAGTGCTTGAGGTGACAAGTTTGGTACTTCTAAATGAGTACCGTAAGTAGTAATCTTAACCCCAATTTGTGTTTTATAACTTTTCATGATTTTTAACATGATTTATAAAGTGAATTGCTATTGAATGATTTGAATTTGCTTATGGGACAAGTCCTTTTACTTGATATGAAACCGAAATAGTTATATGTATTTTATAAGACAAGTATATTGAAATTGAGATTATCACTGTTATTGAAAGGATTTGACATTTACTTGATATATAAGGACTTATACATGTGTTTTTCATCAAGTTTTGACATGATATGATTACATGATTTACATGCTTTGTACTGCTTTGGAAAAACTTACATGGTTTATAAAGAAAAGTTTTAATAGGAGTAGACCTTGATGAATCCCGTACCTAACGACGGGTTCATTAGACCTGGTGCACCTTGTATTACCGATTACAGATAGAGCCCTTGCTAGTGGAAAGGTAGAACTAGCATACCGTTACCGATATACCTCGAGTAGGGATTTACTGATATGAAAGTTATAATTATCGTCTATTCTTTTATGAAGATGGACATACCGATTATCGATTACATGATTCATTCTTGAAAATCTCCCGAATATATGTATAGATTTGATATGAAAGTGTTTACTGAGTTTATTTCTAAATAGCTAAGTTGAATTGCTTATATGAGACAACAAGATGGATTTTGACTATTGATTCTTGAAAGAGAATTTATTACATGATTTTGATGATTATACTAGCGTATTTTCTAACTTGTCCCTTATTAAAATGGTTGTGGTTATTATTATTAGTCACTAAGCTAGTGTCTCACTCCTCGCTATATATTTTTTCTTTTCAGATAATACAAGTGATATTGGTGAGGATTTAGTTAGCTAAAGGTAGCAAGTTGATTCCATTGTGAGCCACACTTGTTCGTGTGGGAAACGAGTTATTCATTGTTATGGACTTTTTTGGAATACTTAAAGAGTAGCTCCATAGTCATTCCTTTATTTAGAGTCATGGATATTCTTTTATTTATTCTAGATATGTGACTGAGCTTAAGTTTATTTCTATCGTTGGAGACGAGTTGGTATTATTGTGTGGAAATTAGATTGATAATTGATATGGTGACTTGATTTAATTATTTAGTTGTTGTGCTATTGAATACTGAAACAGGTGCAAATTTTGGATAGGCCTAAAATTAGGGGAAACTCTGCCCGAATTTCTACAAAATTCTAGGAGGCTTGCTTTGGGATTCTTCCCCTTAGCGCCGGTCATAATCCTAAATTGGATCGTGACAAAGTTGGTATCAGGGCCTAGGTTATTCCTATGACTACGAAGCGTACGTCAGTAGTATAATCTCAATTACAGTTATGTAGCCGATCATTTCTATAATTGTGATTCTGCGAAGACGTGATAGGATGTTTCTTGTCCTTCTTATTGCTACTTATGTGTATCACGTTTAGGGAAATCAGAATCTAACAGTATTTTTTTTGTTTATCAGATGGCTCGCACTCGATTTTCTAACGATAGGGCTGTGATAGGCGTTCCTCAAACACCTAATGACACCTCTACTAGGCTTTCAATTTCTTCAATTAGGCGAAGGGGTGGAGCTGGTAGAGCTGGTCGAGGTAGGGGTCATAGTGCCTCCATAGGAAACCGCAACACCACTTCGAGAATTACAAGAGAGGCCACTCTTGAAATGAGTGCAACTCCACCTCCTCCATCACAAGATGATGCTACTTTTTGTCTTCCTAGTCTTCGACACAAGAAAGGGGTGTAGAAAAATCTTTTTTTTACGGCATCACTGACCTCCATGCAGAGAGTTATAGAGGGATTGGTTGACCGAATGGACAGACAAGATAGGATAGGTCAGCATGTTGTTGTATCTGCTCAGACATAGGCACCACCTCAGATGCCCTTACAGACTTATGCTTTTGGGAATAAATAAGTATCATTGCAGGAATTCTTGAAGCTGAAATCACCAAGGTTCTGACAGTTTGGCTAATCCGCAAAGTTTCTTGGATGGGACATTCAAGGCATTACGGGCGCTAGGATGTTCTATTGAGAGGGTTGTGGAGCTTGTAGCGTACAAATTGGAAGATATGGCAAACACATGGCATGAAATTTATTACTAAGTCGGCCTGCGTGAGCAGCACCACTGAAATAGGATGAGTTCACTAAATTATTCATGGATCACTTCCTTCTTAAAAGTTAGAGACAGAAATATACAAGTAAGTTCGAGAGATTAGTACAGAATCAGGATATGGATGTGTCAACCTATACCACCAAATTCTGAATATTGGTCAGATATGTTTGCTTACTACCAACTGAAGAAGCTAGCATTCAAAGATTTGTCAATGGACTGGTCGCTCGTCTATACACTGTCGTAGATCCAAATATGAAGAAGTTGACATATTCAGAGGCAGTTGATTTAGCATGAATGATTGAAGATAAGGGTCGTGAGGAACGTGTAACCTTTGATGCCCGAAAGAAGCCCAAGATAGTGCAAATCGCAACGTAGGAAGTTAGGGAAGACAACATCAGGGCTCTCAAGCATGGATAGATACAGTTTTACAATCCACATACAGAATACATCAGGGATAGGGTGTTCAGGGACATCTATCATCATAGGGACATTGATATTCTGGTCAAATGTATGCCACTACTCCATCTTGTCAGACTTGTGGCAGATCACATGCACGCCAGTGTCGTGAATTTAAAAAGAGGGTGCTTTCGATGTGCTCAGTTAGGGCATCGCCTTAGAGATTGTCATCTACCTCCAAAAACCTCAAACTAGAACTCCACTCAGATGATTGCACCTACTCAGACTACTCGTAATGCTTCTGGTACTGCTAGCATCGGAAATAGAGGTTGAGGTGTCGGAGATCGTGTTGCTGGAAATCAAGGACGGGGAAATGTGGGTAGAGGCCAGTCAAGTGTTTTTGCACTTACTAGATAAGATATTCAGGGATCCAATGCAGTGGTTACAAGTATTATTTCAGGTTGTTCATTTGATGTACATGCTTTGATTGACCTAAGATCTACCACTCCTACGTGTCCTCGTACTTTGCTTCGAGGTTTGCTCGACAGGCAGAGATGCTGAATCAACCTTTCCTTGTTGCTACTTCTATGGGACATTCTCTGTTAGTTGAATATATGGACTATGATTTTCATATTAGAGTTGAGGGTAGAGACACTCTAGCTAACTTAATTGTACTTGACATGATTGACTATGATGTGTTGATAGGTATGGATTGGTTATCTCCTTGCTATGCTACAGTAGATTATCATGCGAAAATCATCAGATTTGAGATGCCAAATGAGTCTATCTTTATATGAAAAGGAGTCCAAGTCCCAGAGGTTGGTAAGATTATTTCTCCTATTAAGGCTCAAAAATTACTCAGTAAAGACTACATGGGTCTCTTAACTATGGTAAGGGACACTAATGTAGAAACTCTTAGCTTGGAAAAGATACTAGTGGTGAATGAATTTCCTGATGTATTCCCCGATGATTTGCCAAGATTACCTCCTGTACGAGAAATAAACTTTGGTATTGATTTGGCTCCTGACACATTACCAATATCGATACCTCCATATCACATGGCACCAGTAGAGTTGAAGGAGCTAAAACAACAATTGTAGGATTTTCTCGATAAAGAGCTTCATCCAACCTTGTATATCTCCATAGGGTGCACTAATATTGTTCGTAAAGAAGAAAGATGGATCCTTTAGAATATGCATCGACTACAGATAATTAAATAAGGTAACAATACGTAATAAGTATCCTTTACCTCATATAGAGGATCTTTTTTATCAGTTGTAGGGAGCTAACCACTTTTTAAAGATAGATCTTCGATCCGATTATCATCAACTTCGAATCAGGGAGGAAGATATTTCTAAGACAACATTCAAAACTCGATATGGGCAGTATGAGTTTTTTCTGATGCCTTTCGGACTGACCAATGCTCTAGCTGCATTCATGGACTTAATGAATAGGGTGTTCATGCCCTTATTGGACAAGTTTTTGATAGTGTTTATTGATGATATTTGGACATATTCTCGTAGCCAAGAAGAACACAAGAATCATCTGACAACTGTTTACAAAAATTACAAGAACACAAGCTATAAGCTAAGTTTTCAAAGTATGAATTTGGCTAGACTCAGTAGCATTTCTGGGGCATGTTGTATCCAAAGATGGAATTACGATAGATTCCATAAAGGTAGAAGCCGTGCGAAAATAGCCTAGACCTATCTCATCTACAGTTTGACAAGTTATTATAGGCGTTTTATATAGGATTTTTCCTGAATAGCAGCCCCTTTGACCAAGCTAACACAGAAAAAAGTAAAGTTTCAGAGGACAGAAGAATGTGAGCAAACCTTTGAAAAACTCAAAACATGTTTGACAACAGCACAAATACTAGCCTTACCATCAAGTTTCGAAGGATTCACAGTGTTTTGTGATGTTTCTAGGGTGGGCTTAGGATGTGTTGTCATGCAAAATGGTCACGTTATCGCCTATGCTTCTAGACAGTTGAAGAAGCACGAACAGAACTATCATACACCTGATTTGGAGATGGTCGTTGTGATATTTGCTCTTAAAATTTAGAGGTATTATCTATATGGTGAAACTTGTGAGATATATACTGACCATAAGATCTTAAAGTATATTTTTCAGCAAAGAGATCTCAACCTTCGACAATGATGATGGATAAAGTTACTGAAGGATTATGATTGCATTATTCTATATCATCCTGGAAAAGCCAATGTTGTAGCCGATGCATTGAGCAGAAAATCTATGGGAAGTTTAGCACATATAGCTCCTAAAAAGAGGCAATTAGCTAAAGATATGCAAAAACTTGAGGGTGCAGGTATCAAGCTTAGTGTGGGAAATTTAGAGACATTACTAGCTTATGTACAGGCTAGATCTTCATTAGCGGAGCGCATAAAAGCTACTAAATATGAGGATGAGCAGCTTTATAAATATCGAGATAAAGTTATAGCTAGTAAAAGTAAGAAAATGATTATCAATGGAGATGGTATGCTTCGATGGGGTGATCGATTATGTGTACCAGACGTAGGTGGGCTAAGACAAGTCATTCTCGAGGAAGCTCACAACTCCAGATATACTATACACCTTGGTTCCACAAAAATGTACCATGATCTAAAATAGTTATATTAGTGGAAAGGTATGAAGAAAGATATTGCTAACTTTGTTTCTAGTTGTTTGACATATCAACAGTTTAAAACGGAGCATCATAGACCTGTAAGATTATTACAAGAGATCCAGATTCCTGAGTGGAAATGGGAAAGAGTTACTATGGATTTTATGGTTGGTCTACCACAAAACCTGAGAGGTTATGACTTTATATGGGTGATTGTAGATCGATTGACAAAATCAACACACTCCTTACCAGTCAAGACTACTTTTAATGGAGTGAGATATGCCCAGATATTTATGAATGAAATTGTTCGACTTCATAGAGTCCCAATATCCATCATCATTGACGGAGGGGTACAATTCACTTCACGCTTTTGGAGATCTTTCTAAGAAGCACTGGGTACTTACAAATCCTTAATAATGTATTTCTATAGTAGAACTTAGTAATGTATTTCATCCACAGACGGATGGGTAGTCGGAGCGTACTATACAAATCCTAGACGATATCTTGAGGCTTTACATTCTTGATTTTGGAGGTACTTAGGATACCTACTTGCCTTTAGCTAAATTTGCTTATAGCGATAGCTTTCAGTCTAGCATTCAGATGGCTCCATATGAAGCATTGTATGGTAGGCGATGTCGTTCTCCTATAGGGTGGTTTGAGGTTGGAGAGGCTAAGGTGTTAGGCCAGACTTGGTTCAGGGAGCCATAAACAAGGTCTAGTTAATCAGATAGAGGTTGTTCACTTCTCAAAGCAGCCAAAAGTCATATGCAGATAAGAGGAGAAGAGATTTAGTGTTTGCAGTTGGTAATAAAGTTTTCCTATGAGTCTCTCCTATGAAATGGGTAATGTGATTTGGTAAAAAAAGCAAATTGAACCCGAGGTATATAGGCCATATGAGATACTTGACCGAATAGTAGGAGTGGCATATCGATTGGCACTCCCTCATGAGATATCCTCTATCCATCTAGTATTTCATGTCTCTATGTTGAGAAAGTATGTACTAGACTCTTCTCACGTACTTGAAACACCAACTATACAAATTAATGAGAATCTAACATATGAAGAGGAACCAATGACTATTATTGATAGACAAGTAAGAAAGTTACGTTCAAGGGAAATTGTGGCTGTAAAGGTCTTATGGAGAAATCATTCCATTGAAGAAGCTATTTGGAAGTCGAAAAATGATATGCAAGTCAAATATCCTCATTTGTTTCAAATTGAAGGTACATACTTAGCTAGTTTAAAATTCTGGGACCGAACTTCTTAAGATGGGGAGAATGTAATAACCATGGTCTTAAAGAGGGAATAGTTGTCTTTTTAAAAAAAATAGAATAGATAAATTTAAAAAAGAAAAGAAAGATTAAGGGGGAAAGGGGGATGGGCTAAAACCCTTAAGTAGCAAAGCTGCAAACCTCGTAAACAAAAGAGAAAAGGGAAGAAACAAAGGACTATGGGAGCTCAGAAAAAAAATCAAAAGAGAAAGCCAGCAACTTGTTGCAAAATTGAAGTGTAATATTGTCCGTCATCCTCACCCAATAGCCTAAATCACGAGGTAACCTTCCCCTCCTACTTCTATCTCCATTAGTAGCTAATATAGGGCATTTTTGTAGGTTTTGAATTTAATTTGAAGACTATGAGTGTAGCAATCGAAGAAGAAAACTTTAGATTTATTTATGGCAAAAGCTCAATAATATGCTTAGGAAAAAAATGTAATTATCATGGATAGTGATTTATCTAGTTTGGAGTGATTAGTTGATTTAGTAGAAGTTTGGACGAGAATTGAGCAAATAAATATAAAAGTATGTCAAAACAGAGGGATTAAGAACTAGTTGAATTACTCATAGTTTGGGTATTATATATGTATGTCATCAAATGGATAGGAAATTGAAAGTCAAAAAAAGGGATTGAGAATTTCTAAAGGTAGTATGAACTTAGCTTGAACAAAGAAAGTAACATGAGATTTTATGAGATTTGACCAAAGGAAGTCTTACTGATTGCTTGAGGTGACAAGTTTGGTACTTCTAAATGAGTACTGTGAGTAGTATTCTTAACCCCAATTTGTGTTTTATAAGTTTTCATAATTTTTAACATGATTTATAATGTGAATTGCTATTGAATGACTTGAATGTGCATATGGGACAAGTCCTTTTACTTGATATGATACAGAAATAGTTATATGCATTTTATAAGACAAGTACATTGAAATTGAGATGATCACCGTTATTGAAAGGATTTGACGTTTACTTGATGTATAAGGACTTTTACATGTGCTTTTTATTAAGTTTTGACATGATATGATTACAAGATTTACATGCTTTGTATTGCTTTGGAAAAGCTTATATGGTTTATAAAGAAAAGTTTTAATGGGAGTAGACTTTTATGAATCCCGTAGTTAACGGCGAGTTCGTTAGACCTGGTGCACCTTGTATTACCGATTACAGATAGAGTCCTCGCTAGTGGAAAGGTAGAACTAGCATACTATTATCGATATCCCTTGAGTAGAGATTTACCGATATAAAAGTTACATTTATCGTCTATTCTTTATGAAGATAGACATACCGATTACCGATTACATAATCCATTCTTGAAAACCTCCCGAATATATGTATATGATTTGATATGAAAGTATTTACCGAGTTTATTACTAAATAGCTAAGTTGAATTGCTTATATGAGACAACAAGACAATTTTGACTATTGATTCTTTAAAGAGCATTTATTACATGATTTTGATGATTATACTAACATATTTTCTGACTTGTCCCTTATTAAAACAGTTGTACTTATTATTATTACTCACTGAGGTAGCGTCTCACTCCTTGCTATATTTTTTTTCTTTCCAGATAATACAGGTGATATTGGTGAGGATTTAGTTAGCTAAAGGCAGCAAATTGATTCCATGGTGAGCCACACTTGTTTGCGTGGGAAACGAGTTATTCATTGTTATAGAGATTTTTGGGATTCTTAGAGAGTCACTCCATAGTCATTCCTTTATTTAGAATCATGGATATTCTTTCGTTTATTCTAGATATGTGACTGAGTTTAAGTTTTTTTCTATCCTTAGAGACGAGTTGGTATTATTGTGTGGAGATTAGATTGGTAATTGCTATAGTGATTTGATTTGATTATTTAGTTATTGTGTTGCTAAATAGTGAGACAGGTACAAATTTTGGATAGACCTAAAAACAGGGGAAACTCTGCCTAATTTTCTATAGAATTCTAGGAGGCTTGCCTTGGATTCTTCCCCTTAGTGTCAGTCACGATCCTAAATTGGATCGTGACAAAATCACAAGATGCCATGTGGCAGAGACAGCTAAGCAGATATATATATGGATAATTTTACAGAATTCGCACAAAATGAACAGGCACCTTCACAACGCAATTTCTCCTTCATTTTTTATCCGATTTAGGCAATTCAAAAGCCTAACTTGTATATTTTTTTTTGAGAGAAAAACATGAGATTTCAGAAATTGATTTTGGCACATTGTTTGAGCTAAAAATCGTGTGTTTTTCTACTGTGTCATATTTTTATTTTCGGAAACTTTGACATGTGTTTTCTTATCTATCTTGAATCTAATTTTGGTGTAATTTATATCTATTTTATGTATTTTGTGAGGCACACGTCATGGTAATGTCAGAATTAAATAATAGAGTTCTTTGAATTAATATAGGTGCAGTTTAGGTTAGAATTCTTTGAAAATTTTTGAGTTGTGATATCTCAGTCGTTTCTTATCAAAATTAAGTAAAATTTGGGTCTAACTTGTACTACTTTTCAAGACCTACATCAGAGTTATGCTTGCATCCAAGAGTTGAATTACCATTAGGGTTCAAAGTTCCAAAATTCAACTTATTTGTTGGACATGGAGATCCAATTGCACATCTCCAGGATTATTACAGCAGATTAGTGGGTATTGAAAATGATAAAACTATTTTTAATGAGATTATTTATTCAGGGTTTCTCTGGAATAACTTTCACTTGATACGTCAATCAATATTTTGACAAGTGGCTAAGGTGGAAAGATATGGCTCGAGACTTTGTAGAACAATACAAATTCAACATAAAAAATGATCCTACAATGTTTGACTTGTTCAAGTTAAAGAAAATGTCTCATGAATCTTTTGAGGAATATGTCACACGATGGAGATTAGAGGCTTCTAAAGTATGTCATTTGCCGCACAAAGAAGAGTTTGTCCAAACTTTCATTAGATCACCTGATGGTATATACTACAAGACTTTATATTTCACAAGCATTCAAAGTTTTGATAATCTAATTTGATTTGAAAAGAATTAGAATATGACATACAGACAGGAAGAATTTCTGATGAACAAATTCTTGTTCAAGCATTAAAGAGTAGAAATGAGGACGCTTCGACCTCTATGCCTAAAAAATAGTGCAACCAGAATGTTGGGCAAGTTCATGCCCACAAGTTCATCCTGCATAGTCTGATTCTCACAAGAGTTTCTCAAAAGTCTGTGAAACACTTTCTGAGGTAAGGAAGGATCATACCTTTACTCCTTTAAATGAGACGTTGGCTAGTATTTTTCAAAGATTATGGGCTCAAGGACTTTTGAAACCAAGGAAATGATGGATCCATCCATACCCTTCTTCAGCTTTTGATCCCTCTAAGAATTGTATGTATCACTCAAATATTCAAGGTCATGATACTGAGGAATATCAAGCATTAAGGAATAAAATTCCAAATTTGATTGAACAAGGAAAGGTGATAATGTGACAGGGCCCACTAAATAACAATCGCAACTCAACTACGATCAATGTTGTTATTGCTCAAGGTGATCCTACAAGTGATATATCCAAGAAGCTCAAATCACATCAAAGAATTTGATGAGGAGAAGACTTTCGTGAGCAAAGTGCCTTCACATTCTACCAAGAATTTATCTTTTATCCTATTTCTTTCTCTTGTATTCCTGAACTACGTTTGACATGATTTTCTTTTTGGATACATAGGCAGCCCATTATTGGGTCCAGTCTCTATCAATAAAATTTTTTTTGTCCCTCAACTCTATCAAATTCTTCAAATCAAATCTAGAGTTGATTGATCCAACTTCTAGATATTAATGACATGCAGAATCAAAATCAAGTCTTAATGTTTAAATACAAGACAATCGTTTTCCTTTTAAACTGATAATTTTCTTTGAGTGAAGCAGGAACATGAAGATCTCACAAGTCAAATTGGGGCAGAATTTTATAGAGAACCTCAAAAGTTCATGAACACGGAACATTTTCAATATATGAATAAGCGAAAATATTCATACTTTAAAATGGGGCAGAAATTTTTGAGGATCTCTCAAAAAATTCATCACAATGTTGCGCAATTTTGAGCTCCATGAGATCGATAACAACAAAGGTATGATCCAATCTCATCTTTTAAAACTCATAATTTTTCTTTGAAAGCAGGAACATACAACATCTAGGCTTATTGTTAGATTTAATTGAAAGAGCTACCATTTGGATCAATTTATTGTTTGGACCTACTACAAATCAAGTAATCATTTTAATTATTCAAATTCTACTACTATTTGGGCATGCTATCAATCATATTATTACACTTAGGTTCATTCACCTTATAACATGACATTAAGGTTCGTCCGCCTTATAATAGGACTTTTAGGCTTATCTACCTTACAATAGAACATTTAGGTGAGTCTGTCTTACAATAGGACATCTAGGTGAATCCATCTTACAATAAGATATTAAGGTTTATCCATCTTATAATAGGACATTCAGGCTTGTTCGCCTTACAATAGAACATACAGGTTCATTCGCCTTATAATGGGACACTTAGGCTCGTCCGCCTTACAATAGGACATCTAGGTTCATCTACCTTACAATAGGACATTTATAGGACTTTCTTTAAAAAATTAATAATAAAATATTTTAAAAAATTAATTAAATTGCTAATATGATTTTGAACATTTTATATCACATAGTTTAAACATATTCTGATAAGTACTTTAGAATGATTTCTATTTTAAATCATGCCTCAATTATCATCATCATTATTTTTTAAGGCTTTTAAAGAAGTAAGCTCTAATATGATAATATTTTATTAAGTTTTAAAATGTTTGAATATTATCTTTTGCATACATTTAGCACGACACAACTTTTCATTATTTGATTGTATTTGTGTTTAAGAGGCATATTTGAGCTTTATGTGCTAACTGCTCATTTGCTTTGTTTTGTATGACGCAGAGTCTAATAGAAAAACCTTGATTTTCTTTAAGTCTAGAACCTATCCAAAATTAGAAGTCCAATGCCTCTTAGACCTTAGGATGGGACGCTAGGCACTTTAGGAACACGTTAGGTTTTTTTCATTTTTTCTTTAATGCTCTTTTAAGTTAAATAATAAATCAACTTAGGAAGGATAAGGATATATAGGACCCTCGAAAATGATGATATAATACTCATACTTATTAGGACAAACCTTGGTTTGTTCTTAGGCTTAAATAAGCCTTTCGAGCTAAATTGACAAAATCTCATTTTTGTCCTCTAAAAATAAAGTCAAGTAAACCGATCCGAATGGAATAATAAAATCGCTTCATCCTTTTCTTTCCTTTCTTATCATGCTTCTTTAAATGCTTGGGGTAGTTAGCTTTTAGTTGTCTATTTCTTGCTTCTCTTTATTTGATCGCTTAGAATTAATTAAAATAATATTCTTAAAAAAGAGACCTCTATTTGTTAAATCCCCACATAAATGAGATATACAGTCGGTATCCACCTTTGTGGACCTTGAGGGGTGCTTAACACCTTCCTGTCAAGGTACCTTGAACCCTTACTCGATCTCTGGTTGACCTTAGGCTTAGATTTAGACTTAGAATGGTGTCCTAATGCACCTTGAATTCATTAGGTGGCGACCCTTCAATTTTCTCAATCCTAAAAGAGTTGTTTGTCACGATGTCATCCAAGTTCTCATCTTTTTGAGAAAAAATGAGGCGCGACAGGCCTAGTAAAGGCTGAATATGGGCTAATGCCCTGTGATAGGTATGTGTTCTAGATTAACTCCTATCTATATGAAAGTGTAGACTAATACTACTGAGATATATTGGTTGTGAAGTTGTTGATTATATACCATACAATGGATTGACTCTAGTATAAATATGATTCTGATGGGCCAATTTGTTCGAGATACCTATGATACAGCCGTACATTAGATTGATTCTGGTATAGATATGACTTTACTAGACTTGGTTGTTCTGGATACTTGTGATATACCGGTTGGTTACATTTTGGGTCTGAGACCCCAGTGATTACATATTTGGGGCTAAGTCCCGTTGATTAATTTTCTTGGGCTCGAGACCCATATTTACTCAAGGTACTTATGATTGACTGGAACATGGTGTATTTGACTTTGGGTGGGAATCACCCTACATTGGTCTGTGAGATATATAGTTCTGTATACAATTATTGGTCCTTGTGCACTTGTCATCCTTATCTGAGGCTGGGGTTAGCGAGCGTTATCTGAGGGATGATGACATACGGATGTGTGGGCTAGATTTTTTTTAGTGTGTGTGTGTATATATATATTGTAAGTGTAATCGCCTACGTTCACTCTGGACACGATATGACTTTGGAGTTGCGGATCCGGACAGATTGGTTGAGTGAAGGATTATTTTGATACCTCGAGCCTAGATGACGCTCTCCGTTGCTATTCGAACTTTGGCAGTTATGTGCGAGTGTTTGAGACTCGAGAGTCGCACCCCATGGTCCGAGTTCGATGACCATGACTGGGATGCCGGGTGGCAAATGTCAATTCTGAGGTTTGAGCACCAGTTGATTATTTTTGGATTCCATGCCCAGTTGACTATTCTTGGGTTTGAGGCCTAGTTGATTATTCTTTCGTTCGAGGCCCTATTGATTGTGTTAAGGGGTTTCTTTCTCCCATGGGCAATATGTCCCACTGTTATATATATTATTAGACCATCTGAACCTGGCTGACTGCCCTGACCGGAGGCCAGGTCGGGAAGGGGGTTTGAGGACTCATTTGATATTATAGGGGTTTGAGGTCCCTGTGATACTGGTTACTGGATGGGTCGAGGACCCGGTTGATTTCTTGTGGATTCGAACTGAAACACCCTAAAAACACCTAAAAATGCCCCAAAAATGTGCTTCGAAAATGCCCATAATTATAATTTTCATATATCTCAAAATTCGTGTGCGATATCGAAAATCTGACTTTATATTCTTGATCAGGGGGAAAATTGAGTGGACGTTGGGTATAACCTCGATTTTAGAGGATTCGTAGCGAAAAATAATTTTCACAAAAATTTGATTTTCAGTAGCCATCCGTGCGCTGGCCACGACTCACTAGGGGCGCGGATCAGCGTTAGAGTTTCCTGCGCGATGGGTCCGCGTTGCGGAGCTGACACAAACCAATGTGTTGTTTTCTTTGGTTTTTTATTTAGTCCCACGGGCCTTGGGGTAATAGCCCATACCCGATTATGAGTGAAAACATCTATACTTAACCATTTTTCAACTCTATGTCACTCAAGACCCTCTCAAAAGCCTCTCCAAGACTTAACCAAATATTTCATTCAAATTCAGGTGTCTCAAGCTTAATTCCGAATCTCAAGGACTCCATTCAAGCTTCAAGTCTCCTTCAAGTCTACATCAAGGAATCCCCAAATTGGTATGTGTGTTTCATCCATTGGGTCCTTTCACCTATGGAGCTCAATCTCCCTTTTTATGAAAATTATATGATTTCAAGTTGTGCCTTCTATAGGTATCTTTTATTATGAATTTTGGTTATAAATTATGTTAGGATTTATGAAATGTTGATTGAATATGCATGTTTATCTATTTCATGCTTATACTATGAAGTGGTTTTGCCTATTGAGACTATGCATGTTTTGAACTATGAAACTATGATCTATTATGAGATTTGATGATGGATTTCAAGGAATGTTACATGAGGGTTTTACTATGTGATTACACTCTTGAATTGCATGATTTTGAACTAGCGTTACACACCTAACAAGTGTTTGATAAAATGTCTTGACAAGGATTTTCAAGTATTTGATGGTCTATTACATGTTTTACATGTTAAGTGACTCCATGATGAATATGGGCTATCAGGTATGTTATGAATTCATGAAATTACCTATGATTATGGAAGTATGAAGTTAAGCACTATTTTCAAGATTTTACCTCTTTTGAGCCATTCATGTTAAAGCAAGGGTTCATGTATGATTATGATATATTCTCATGTTTCAAGTTAGGCTCACCATTAGAGGTCAAGTATGTTTAAGAGCTACTCATGTTATGATTCTATGTTCATTACAAGCTACTATAGATATGATTATTTCAAGTATTCCGTCGGATTATACTTAGCACCAATGGATTGGATGTCGACGTGGACTATCTTCAAGGGTCCATACTCCTTTCCTTAAACTATGTGCTAATAGGATTATGTTATGCCCTTGTTATACTAATGGATCCATTTAGTGTAATTTATCATGAAATTCACCCTGAAATGGGACAGGTTCCCGTAAAGGGAGTTACTTCTCCGAAATGGGACGGTCTCCCATAAGGTGAAGTATGATTTACCTTAGCAAGTAGACCACCTCCTTACGGATGGTAATCATCGGGATTCCAAGTTGTAGCTCCCTTGGTCTTATTCTTCGTCAGTTGAGGTCACCTCACACACATGTATTACGTCCTATGCAAGATGAATAATTTACAAACATGTTTTACTTCAAGCACTGATCATGCATGTCATATTGAGATTATGCTTATCTATTGCCTATTACTATGCATTTTGACTATATTGGCTTATGTCTTGTTACATTGCATCCTACATACTTAGTACATTCAAGCGTACTAAAGCATACTCTATACCTACATGATATTACCATATAGGGACCGGAGCTCCTCCGGATCATCCTCCATGTGGCTAGTGAGATTATTTGAGGATAAGCTTGTGAGTCCTCAAGCGCGAAGACATTATCTACTTTCTCATGCTATTTCTAAGACTTCTTGATGTTGAACATTTGACATATAAGGGTGAGCCTAGAGAGTATCTTGGCCCACGCTCCATTCTATGTTCAGAGGTGTTATTGGAATATTATGATGTATTTATGTTATAAGTTTGACTCTTTATGTTTCTATGATTATCAAAGACTTCCCTTAGTATAGCTTCCTTTTTATATTATCTCTTGTTATTTTTTACTTTACTTTCGCGACCAAGGATATCACGTCTAGGCCTAGGCTTGGGTCATGACACAAATACCTATACACACCCTGATTATGCATGGGTGTGCCCTTTGTGCTTATAGGGGCTCAGGGGGTGTCCAGGCTTAGACAGTAGGGATTCACACCCACGTATAACTGACCCCTGGATCATATGATATTGGGAGTTGGGTTTCGTGGTGGTTTTAGGAGTTCTGTGGTGATTCTATCAGTTAGATTGTGTGTGGTGTACCTTTTGGGCTTATGGGGGCTCAATCAACGTACAGATATAGATATTAGGGCTTTACACCCGTGTACAACTCTATGTCTCAGTCCGATGACAGTTGTAGTTTGGGCCTACTTGTGTTTCATCAGTTAGTATCATTGCACACCACTTGAGTTGATTCAGTTGGGGTTCGGTGATTCTCTATACTCGCTTACCCCTTGATCAGAGTTCTGATTTGCTACATTTATTGCAGTTCTCTATATATGAGCCTTCTATATTTACAGTACTTCACTCGGTCGGCCGATGATGCTTATCGGGTGCCTGTTACCGATACTCAACCCTATATTTCTGCATCTTCCCATGGTGGAGGTCCAGGTACTAGCCACAGTCGCTGAGTTAGGGGTTCGCAGGGGATTTAGGAGACATTGATGAGCAACAATAACTATGGATATTCTGCAGTCTCCTTCTGTTTTGACGGTCGTCTTTTGTATTCAGACACTAGCCTTGTATATGTAGTTAGATTTGTATGTGTAGATTGTCATTCTGGTTATGTATGTAGACATGTATATTTTATCTTGAGTCTATAGTAGCTCTGTAAAGTTAACTTCCAAGTTGATTTCCAAGTTCGGGGTAGATTTCAGTTAGTTATATTGTTGTGTTTGTCATGGTTTGACTAGAAGGCTAGAACAGGTACCTTATGGCTTGGGTAATTGGCTTAGGTGGGGTCTAGCAGGCGTCATCATGACCGGAATCGAGTCCTGACCAAAAAACACTCAAATTACTTAACTTTTCATCGAAACTTCAAAATCAGTCACATAATTGACCAAATGTGACTCAAAGCAACTACGAAAGGGGTAAAATGATAAATTAACATTTAAAACTCAAAAACACTCAAATTACTCAAGTTTTCATTGAAACTCCAAAATCAATCACATAATTGACCACATGTGACTCAAAGCAACTATCGAAAGGGATAAAATGATAAATTCTAAAAAAAAAAAAGAAAATAAAATGACCTTCAATAATATTACAATATATTTTCCTTAATTTTTGTTATATCTGAGAAACATTATTAAGTGTTATAAGAAAATCAAATATTCTAAAGAATAGTAATTAAGTCTTTAGTAGCTTATCTATATGAAAATTTCAAAGAGTAATTTAAGTCTTTAGTAGCTTATCCATATGAAAAAACTTCAACGAGTACTACTATACATTCCAAAGTAGTATTTTTTTTATTTGAAAATTTTCGACTTTCATCATGAATTTGGACATACATAGAAGCAAAAAATTAAAATAAAATTTATATAAAGGACGTTAAAATACACCCTAAAGTTATCCCAAACAATTAATTTTACGCTCAAACTAAACGATTTAT
The DNA here is from genome assembly GCA_025774065.1 of Solanum ossicruentum. Classification (NCBI taxonomy): domain Eukaryota; kingdom Viridiplantae; phylum Streptophyta; class Magnoliopsida; order Solanales; family Solanaceae; genus Solanum; species Solanum ossicruentum. The sequence goes on from JAOTQR010000007.1 coordinate 9,976,507, forward strand.
TACACCTTGGTACATATGAAAAGTGAATTTAATATCATTTTATAAGTAATGTGACAAATACAACTAATTATAAATATAATAAGTGCGTGTGAATTAAAAATTAGAATAATAAAATAAATTAAAACATCCACCTCTTCCCATAGTATTTCTTCTTCCCACTCCCTGTATACTGTCCTCCTAAAATATCTTCATTCCCATTAACCTTCTCTGATTTCATAACTAAAACACCTTTAAATAAATTTAATTATCACTCGTCAATTAAAGTAAAAAGAAAAAAAGCAACAATCATGAGAAACAAAATAAATTTCATGATTTCTAAAATCAATTTTTTTTAAGTAAAGAACTATGAATATTTCTCTAATCTTTTGGAGGAAATGTTATCATTTACCATAAAAATGAAAAATATTAATAGCCAAAAAAAAAAAATCGATAAGGTTTCGTTTTTTGATGAATTTCATCATCTTTCATTTATTTGTATCAACCTCAAACCTTTCTCTTGACATCATCATGCCAAAAAACATAAAAAAAATTTATTGACAAATTATTCACATCAAGTTAGAAAGAAATCAACTTTTTAGGATAACTTCATGATGCACTTGATGTCTTTATTATTATTATTATTAAAAATCATAATAACTAATAATTTAAAAGGCATAAAAAGTTCGATAAAAAAGTACCTTGATCTATTCTCAAAATCCAATCATCATAGCAAATAAATTGAGACTTGGAGAGTACTTCCTCTATTTCATACTAACTTAATTATTTGAACTTCTTTTATTATTCAAAATAGTTAAATTGTTCAAAATTCAAGATAGATGTATGAAAAACTTTTTTGTTTGCTCTTTTCTTTAGTGATATTTTTATTTAGAAAGTAAACTAAACTACTTAAAAAATTACTTAAAGAATAATAGTGGTAAATAAGATAAAAATTTTATTTTTAAATATGTTTCTTAATATGTGTACATTGCTTCAATATTAAATTGATATGAAATAGAGGGAGTATTAATCACTTTTATCATATCAAGAAAAGATAATTACTCCTTTTTTTTTATACTTATTGTTAATATTTAATATTTATTTTGCAAATTATTTTGAAGACGTACTAAACATGAATGATATAATTATTATTTGAATTTTTCAGAATGTGTAAAATATAAAGTAGACAAATAAAATTGAACGAATGAAAAATGTTGACACCCAATTTTGTCCGGCCTTTTCATAAATCATTTGTCAAATCAGGAACAATTTTGAAATAATTATCTTGACGAAATATGCATTTTTTTCCAATCACTTTTTAAATTTAAATCTTAAAAAAAAAAAAATTTAGACGGGCGCGTGTGTCACACGCGCCCCTTATATCTCCTTTACCACTTTCTTCTTCCTCACTTTTTCATTTCCCCTTAACCAGAAAACCCTAAGCCTAGCCGCCAATCCTCACCCCCTCCCGACAAGCCCCAACGGTCATATTCTCCACCTCATCCCCGACAAACCGCTCCACTCCACTACCTCGCGCCACACAACACATTCCCCATTGTCGTTTGTCGAGTCTACCATTGCCCTATTCCATATATAAACCCATTTCGTCTTCGTTTTAAGGGGGATTCTGGAGGAAAAAAAAAGAAAAAATCTGTGAAATTTGAGCAAATTTCAATTGTTCAGGGATCATTCTGAAAAGCTAGAAACGTTTTTTGGTCGATTTAGGGAGTTCGGAAAATATTTAGCGGGGATCGATTTTTAGTTTCTGTGCATAATCGTTCATTCTATTGATCTCAGGAATGATGTGTGTATTAGTGATACGTTCATTGCAACTATTTTCTCTGGTTCATTACAGTAATTGACTTTTCAAGGCCGTTAAATACGGTTATCCAGCGATTAAGTGGTTTGACTTAACTGTTGACTTGACAAAAAATTGATTGATTTTAAAATCGATTTAATTTTGAACGATTTTGACTCAATTTAAAAGATTCGATTGAATTTGAAAAATTGACTAAGTTTTTTAAAAAAAAAATTGAACTAACATAATAAAATCACATTTTTATATTTTTTATTCTATTCTCTTTTTTATTTTATTTTTTAAATTTTATTTTTTTAATTTTATTTTATTTTTATTATTTATGTAAAAAAAAAACTTTTCAAAATTGAAACAAACATAGATAACATAAATGTTCGACCTGTCGGGGAGTTTAATTATATTGAAACCAATAGAATAAATGTTA
>JAOTQR010000007.1:9979424-10032753 GCA_025774065.1 Solanum ossicruentum
AGTTGAAGAATGGAAGGGGGTATTTATAGAGGTCCAAGTTTGGGAAATTGCATTATAAGGGCCTCAAGTTAGCCCATTGACCAATTAAGCCCCAAACTTTTCTATTTTAAATCTAATTAAGGACTTTCGACTTCAATTAAATTTTTCTCCGCCAAATTCACTTAATTCCATACTCCCGCACCTTAAATTAATAAATTGAAATATACCCCAATCCCAACAATTTTCCGAATTAATCATTAACCTCCAATTAGCAATTTACGGGGTCTAACATTTATGAAGAACGTTACAAGTATTTAGATACAATTATTCTTATGAAGGGTTACCTAAGACCCTAATATGGTAAATTGAACTAGTGGAAGGATTGTACCCACATCGCATGCAAGTTAGGATGATAGGTTATTCTTATGATTAGGATTGGTTTTCTTATATATCTCCCACTTTACCTATTATGAGATTATGACTAATATACATTGAAAACTATGGTGTTGATTATATGGTTCATGTTATGTATTATGTGGGATTTGATTTAGCGCCGAATAAGGTTTGAGGTTGGAGCTCAACCTGAAGAGACCTTATATAAAGTATCTAAGTTGCATAACTACATTCCACCATTGGTTTATGTTTCCAATATGGCCTAGCTAGTGGATTCACATATAATATCACAATTCATGGCTCCCACTTAGTATGGTAGAGTTCTATCTTGGCAAGTAGGCTCCTTTTTCTCAGGTGTAGAGGCAAAATTAGGATTTTATGTAACAACTCATATGGTCTTATTGCTTGTTATGGTCCTATTCCCACATAAGTATGTATATGATAACTTGAAATATTTTATGATGCTCCAAATCATGTTTAATGATACAGTGACCACTCATCATCTCTTGTGTTTTATTTCATTAATATAATTGTACATATTGCTTACCATGATATGATGATTTATTGTTGCATTACATTCAACATACTTAGTACATTTCAATATACTAAAACGTACTTTTGAATACATTCACAATATAGGGACGAGCAACAATTCTACTCCAACTTAGTGCTTCTAGATCCGAACACCACATTTGAAGACATTTTGGTGAGTATTCTTGCTTAAAAATAAGGCCCTTCCATTCATGCTCTTATGTTTCCATTTTTAGACATTTATTTATTTTTCTTAGTTGAGGGTGAGCTAGTGGGATGTTCTATCCCTCACGAAGATCATGATAGGTAGAGGCATGTTTTGGACAATGTTGATGTAATTCCTTTAATGGGAGATTCTTGACTTCTATATTAAATTTGGATTTAAAAATTAATTTCTCTTATTTTGTTTATGTTAGTGTATAATTACCTTATGTATACTTATAAAATTATAAAGATGCTTGGATGAGTTCATTTTGGAATTCTCATTCGCTATGTCGTACCTAGATCCTACATTTGGATCATGACAACCATCAACCTTTGGCACACAAATGCAATCATTTATCCTCAAAACCCCATCTTGGTGTCATCCCTCAACACTTCTTCTCAAATCATCAACTTGTGGACACGAATCTAATCCATCAAAGTAGATCTAGCCTCAATGAAGGCCAAAACACTGTGAGGTGGGAAAATATCAAGTTGAACCGATTGCCTAGCCAAGGACTAAACCTCCAATGCAAAAGGTCTCTCCCCTACCTTAAGAAATGTCAAGCTAACAATACTAGAGGCCTTTGACTCAAAGAATCTACAATATTAATCTTGCCAAGATGATAAAGAATGGGGATGTCATAATCCTTCAATAATTCTAGCAACTTATGCTGCCGCATGTTCAAGTTTAGCTAAGAAAAGGTGTATCTAAGGCTATGATAATCAGTAAAAATTTCATAATACGCACCATAGTAATAGTGCTTTCATAAATTCAAAACAAATACCACCATCGCTAACTCCCCTTCTGCATCAATACACCACCCAAGGCCATACTTGGAGCATCATATAAGACAACAAATGCCACAACCTCATCAGGTAAATCTAGAATAGGTGCTAAAGTCAACAACTCCTTAAGATTTTGGAGGCTCGCCTCAAACACATCAATCCACTGAAATACCATAGCCTTCTAAGTAAGCCTACTGAAATGAGCATGGCACCTATCATCAGCCAATAAATAAATCATAGAAGTCAAAGTTAGTAAGTTAGTTTAGTTTATTTATTTTGGTATTCTAAATGTTATCCCAATTCATATTAAAAGCTTTAGACTTTTGCATGAGATTTATTTAAATATTTTTAAGACTCACTTTATGAATCTTGCGCATGTATTTTAGTCTTCCATTTAGTAGTCAAATAGGTCGAGGGTTCGGTTGAGACTAGCAATAATTTTTTGAGTGTTGATCAATTCTAGGATGTAGGCTTAGGGTATGGCAGATATCCATAGTTCAATTTGAAAATAGTTATATTCTATGAATATGTCATGCACTACTTAAAATTTATTACTTATTATAAAATTAAAATATGAGTAATATTTTACTTTACCTCACCTTTTTAAATTTTTTAGTGTTAGCATTAAAAAAATGCATATCTTAGACCCCCAGCCCGTACCCTTACCTTTACCAACAACATGAAAAAAGTAGTCATTGAAATAAAAAAGAGGAGATAAGTACTATATAAAAATCCAATGTTTGGAAAAAAAGCCAATGCCATCTTAATATATAGTTTCTAATTTAATTGATTTTTTCAACTAATGCCACCATAATAAGAGTCATCAATATAGAAGTACGAATAACAGTTATGCATTCCCCAGATCAATATGTGCTAATATATTGGATAAAGGAAAATGATTCATAAATTAACCTACATTGAATTGGTCCTTCCAACTAATCACTATTTTTACATTATTATTCAGCAGTTACTGCTAAGCTTCTCTAATATCAATATTAAAGCTTAAAACATGTTGAATTCTATTCTTCTTGGTGTTTGCAAATCTATGTCTAGCAATATTACTAACAAGAAGATACACTATGTATTCAAATTATTAGTGTAGAAAATAAATTCTCTGTAAATAATAATCAAGATAGGAAAATATCGCAACAGTCGTTGTATTTTATTCCAAGTGTATATGAGCACTATGATATCTATGAATCCTCCGATTTATCTTTTCAAAGAAATTTTAAGCTTAATCTTGAATTTTGATAAACTTTTTATTGACTTATACATGGATTCACGGGTCTTTGACCTTGTTCTTGAATTTGGTGGTCTTTTTCTTGACTTATATTTGCTTTCAAGGGTTTTTGATCTTATTCTTGCAATTAGTGGTCTTATTCTTAAACTTGAATGCTTGAGTGCTTGCATTCTTAAACTGCAGCTTGGAGAGAAATTCGTGGCATTTGATGCACAGGCTTTTTCTGGCTTCTTCTTAGAACTTTGGTGTGGTTTCTGAAGAATGAGTATCTTTACTTATAATTATAAAATGGAGGAGTTATTAACAAGTTTTCTTTCTGCCAATTCGATTTAAGTAACATGATAGAGGAGTAATGATAAAGATCAGTTTCCTTCGGCCAGTAAGATTAAAATGGCATGGTTATATTAGATTGATCGGAACACATCCCTTGTACATCCAACATATTCTTATCAGTCTTTGATTGGGATAGGCATGCCATGTCATTTTGGCATAAGGCATGATCCTATTGGCTTTTTCATTTGAATTGTCAGACGATATCATTTGACATATGACATCAATCTGAGCCTCTAAAATAAGAAGACAATGAATTTCGAAGAGTGAGCTAATCATTTGTAATCCAAATCAATAGACTAGTCTCATACTCCCATGACATTGGACTTAAATTAAATTCATATTTATTAAATTTAAATAATTAATTCAATTATATTAATTCATAATATTGATTTGGATTTATATATTTTGAATTCAATTTAATTCAAATTATTTTATGAATTTATTTCCAACAAAATTTAAATAATTATTATTAACTTAATTAGAAAAACTTTAGTCTTCTGACTTTGCTTGTCAACTCTATAGTTAAAGGGGATATCTTTTACCAACATTAAAAGGTGAAGGGGAAATTTACTTGATTAAAAAGAATTATCATGTACTTTAATTTAAAGTGATTATATATGCATCAGTTGTAGCCCCTCCCTAGAGTTGTCAAAATGAACCAGTTTAGTCCCACCCAATTGATGCCTTGTTTGTCAAGGAATTTAAAGATTTAGGATGAGATGGTCCTTCATTTGAAAGAACTTTTTAAATTGTCAACCCAATTCAATCCCAGAAGGGTTGCGAGCCAGCGAAGGATAGCCCTCTTTTATATTTTTTTTATCAACTTAAATTTAAACATAAAAATATGTCTATATTATGTTTTTAACATGTCTAACAAAATTATAGGGAAAAATATAAAAATCATATTCATAATATGCATGATACATATGATTAGTGGTACTTTCAATTATCATAACATCAAGAAAATAAAAAGATTTTCAAATCAAATATGATAAATAGTGATATTAGTTCATAATTCTAGATAAAAATCTAGCAAAAGATTATTGAAGAAAAGAATATTTTTTTTGATAAATAAATAGGTAAAGAAAATTTGGAAAAACAAATTTATACACTAAACAGAAATTATGCTTCGCAAATTAAATAATATTTTTGGCCCATGGATCAACTCCTGTTATGACCCAAGCTAGGATGCAGGCATAACACAGTGAATAAAAACTCGGAGGACCCTCATCTAAGCCTCTTAGCATTCATTAAAGAATTTAATAGACAATGAATAACAAAACATAAGCACAAACGTAGCGATAAAGGGTTAAGAGATCATGACATAAAAGATAAAGATATCCAACCATAAGTCTATTACACATTTGTATAAACAACACCTCTACATACTATACATAAAAAGGGGCTAAGATATAACTCAATTTCACGCTCAAATAAGACACAAAATAAGAGTCTCAAAGTCTAAGAATATCAAGCTAGAGAAAATAGGTTCATCCCCAAAGCATGAGGACTCGCCAATAGGGTCTTCAGCAGCAATTCGAATCAACCACGAGTTTGAGTAGGAGGAACATCACATGTTCCTACATTGTTAGATGATGTAGGCATAGAGAATATATTATTACTTCGAATGGACGAAGTATGTAGGATGCAATGCAATAGACGAAAACTATATATATTATAATAGGCAATATGCACATCAAAACAAAGAATAAGGTTACAAGTCGTGATGAATGACCAATGCATTTAAATATGATACAAGCATCACAAAAAACATATGAAATCATGAATACATAGGAAATGACTACAAATGATAGTAAGACCAAGTGAGTTATAAAGTCATGACCCAAGCCTAGGTCCTAGACATGACACGACGAATGGGGAACATGAAGGAACCTCAAACAAGCCTCTTAACTTATCAATTGCATATCATTGGTCGCGGAAGAACATAAAAGACATAAGGCATGAGAATAGGGGCAAAAGGCCTAAGGGAAAAGCTTGTATAACATCATTATCAAGAGACAAAGAGTCAAAGCTTATATCATAGATACATATCATATCCAATAAACACTTATTATACATAGATAATAGTTGGGACCAAGACAAAGCAACCGGGCTCACCCTCATAGTCAAAATAGAAAATAAGAAGAATTTCTGAATACATAATAAGAGCAACATAGACTAAGGCCCCAGAAGTGGAGGACTCACCCCAAGCTTGAGTAGTACCGATCTAGCCACATGGAGGAGGATGATCAACTTGGGCAATGGTTCCTACATAGTGATATAATGTAGGCAAGAGTATGCGTTAGTACGTTTGAATGTACAAAGTATGTAGAATGAAATGCAACAAGAGATAGCCACCTTAATCAAAATGCATTCAATAGCCAATAGGCATAATATATCAATAAGCAATGTATGATCAATGCATAAGTAAAACATGCTTAAGTAATTCATGCTCATATAGGATATCATATGTGTAGAAGAGACTAAACTAGATTTCCAAAGTACAAACCCCTTGGTAGGTTAGTGATGTTTTAACCCGTGACCCTAGTGTGCAAGGTACAAACCCCTAATCTAGTTTAATGATAATTGCACCTATCACCCTGATGTGTGAAGCACAAATCCCTCATATACATTAGTGGCAATCTCACCTACCACCTTGGTGTTTAAGATTCTAACCCCTCGACTAGGCTATCAGGCTCTTAGTCCCCCCTGACAGAACATGGTCTAATGAAACACTTTATAAAGATTATATCATATATAAGCACATTTCATCATTATAACATCAATCACATCATATCTCATGTTTTGGACCATCAATTCCTCAAGAAACCACATCTGGACATTTTATCAAACGCTTAGATGGTGTGTAATGCTAGTATCAAACCATGAAATATAGAGATGAAATCATGCAACTAAATCCGTTGTAAAATCATAAATCAACACCTTGCAACACCCTCAAAAAATATACATCAAGACCCCTCATCAAATCTTACAATAGATCTAAGATTTACAACTCAAAACATAGCAAAACAATCACAACTTTACATAGCTTTAACATAGTTCATACACATGTTCACACTAGTAGACCCAATTGTAAAATCAACTTTAAATCATGCAAATTGAGTAAAAAGGGGTTTAGGGAACCGTGAGTAGAAGAACCCAATGGCTAAAACCTGCATACCTTAGCTTTGCGGAAGCTTTTGATGAAGATTGAAAATAGAGGCTTGAAGCTTGAACGAAATCCTTAATTCCAGATGAGGTTTTTGAGGCTTGAATTTGGGAGTGAAAATATGGCTAAGTGACCAAGAGAATATTAATGAGTGTTTAGGATGATATGAGGGTGAAATATAACTAATTATAGGTAAAAACAAGTTTAGGAACACTTAGGCCCAAGACCCAAAAGACTTGGACCGAGATAGAAATCATTGGCAACAAAATACATAGGTCAGTATCTGGTCCGTGATGCGTACCTTTTCCAAAGGCCAAATTAACACATGCTCAGGATTTTTGCGCATCGTGACACTATCATGAATCAACTTTCGATATGAAAATTACAAAAAATGAAATTGCTAATTGTTTGCTCTTAAAAATGGGTTATACCCTTTTCCCCCTAATTTTGACCCCGTGAAGAAGAATTTGAAGTCGAATTTTTTATATCACGCATGGATTTTTAGTATATGGAATTTAAAATTCTGGGCATTTGGAGGCACATTTTGGGAACTTTTTGGGGTCGTTTCAATATCTCTCCCTTGGGAACATTTGTCCCCTAATGTAAAAGAGACATAGAAGAAAAGAGTAATCAAGAACTAATCAGCCCCAACAAGAATGCAATATTCATTTAAACATCATTTTCAAAACCTCAACATAAGTGTTAAATCATCATAAATTTATCAACTTAATCATAAATGCATATGAATGACATAGGGGATGAAATGTAAGACTTGAAATCACAGAGGGGACTTATAGTTAGTACCTTAGGCTTGAGTGGAGTGGAAGAGATAAGGATACCGCTTTGTCATGTCCACCTTTGCCTTCCATGTAGCACTCTCAAATTGTTGGTTCCTCCAAAGGACCTTAAATGATGCCACCTTATTGTTCCTCACTCTCTTCACTTACCTATCCAAACTCTGAACCGAAGTCTCCTCACAAGTCAAGTTATCCTCAACAATACCCACAACATTAATAGGGACAATATCATTAGGATCACCAATACATTTTCTCAACATAGAGACATGGAACACCGGATGAACCAAATTCATTTCACTAGACAACTTGAACTTATAAGCTACCTTGCCAACACTCTTCAAGACATTATAAGGACCAACATATCTTGGACTTAACTCCCATTTTTGCCAAAATAGACCACACCTTTCAATGGAGAAACTTTCAAATAAACCCAATCACCCACTTTGAATTCAAGGTCTCTTCTTCTCACATCGGCATAAGAATTTTGACAACTTTGGACTGTTTTCATCCTTTCCATACTCATCCTAACCTTCTCAAGAGCCTCCATAACCAGATCTGGTCCCAATAAAGCCACCTCTCCAACCTCAAACCAACTAATCAGTGATCTACAACGTCGCTCATAAAGAGCCTCAAAAGGAGCGATATAAATGGTAGAGTGATAGCTATTGTTGTAGGCAAACTCTATCAAAGGAACATGATCATCCCAAATAACCTTAACTCTAATACACATGCAATAAGCATATCTTCAAGGGTTTGAATTGTCCTTTCGGCTTGGCCATCTGATTGAGGGTGGAAGGTCATACTAAGGTGAACTTTTGTACCAAGACCCCTTTGAAAGACCTCCAAAAGTGTGAAGTGAATTGTGCACCATGATCTGATAAAAGTGAACAAATTAACCCCATGTATCCTCACTAACTCATAGATGTACAAACTTGCATACTCTTCATCCCCATATATGGTCTTAACCGATAAAAGTGAGCCGATTTCATCATCCTATCAACCACCACTAAAATGGAATCAAAACCTTTTCTAGTCTTGGTCAACCTGACCACAAAATCCATATTAACCACCTCCCACTCCCAAGTGGGAATATCTATGTCTTGGGTTAGGCCACCTGGTCTTTGATGTTTCGGCTTTAACTTGTTGACAACTATGGCAACTGGAAACAAATTTGGCAATGTCCCTCACCATTCCTCCCCACAAATACACATCCCTTAAGTCTCTATACATTTTGGTGGAATCGGGTTGGATAAAATAAGAAGAATTATGGGCCTCATTAAGGATTGTCTCCCTTAAACCACCAACACAAGGCACATACAACCTACCTTAGTACCTAAGGGCACCATCTATCCCTTGAGAGAAAACCTCTACTTTGCCCTCATTCACCAAGGCCTTCGATTCAAGCAAGGAGTCAAGATCTTGTTTTTCTATCACCTCGTCAACCAGTGAAGACTTAGACCCATCAATAACAACCCCATCATTATCACCAACCTCTTCTAAAATAACACCTAATCTAGCCAATTGATGCACCTCCCTAGCCATCTCCTTATTACCACCGTCAACATGAGCTAGGTTACCCATAGACACCCTACGCAAAGCATTCGCCACCACATTTGCTTTACCTGGATGATAGTGCGCACTAATATCATAGTCTTTAAGAAGTTCTAACCATCTTCTTTACCTTAAGTCGTGATCTTTCTGTATGAAGACATATTGGAGGCTCTTATGATCAGTGAACACATCTACATGCACCCCAGACAAGTAGTGATGCCAAATCTTTAATACAAACACAATGGTGACTAGCTCTAGATCATGGGTAGGGTAGTTACTTTCATGTAACTTGAGTTGTCTAGAACCTTAAGTATGACCTTACCAGTTTCCATCAAAACACAACCCAAACCAACCCGAGAAGCATCACAATACACCCCAAATCCCTCAAGCCCATCCGATAGTGACAATATAGGAGCGGACACAAGCTTGTCTTTCAATGTTTGGAAGCTCCTCTCACACTCATCGATCCACACAAACTTAACCTTCATTTGAGTCAATTGTGTCATAGGGAAAAGCAATAGAGGAGAACCCATTCACAAACCTTCTATAATAACCCTCTAGGTCCAAGAAACTCCTAATATCCAATAGGGTCAATGGTGTAGGCCAATTTCTAATCACACCTGTTTTCTTGTGATCCACTTTTATACCATCCCTCGATACCTCATGACCCAAGAATGCAACCTCCTTCAACCAAAATTCGCACTTGTCATATTTGGCATACAATTTCTCCTCTCTTAACCTTTGTAATACAACCCTCAAATGCCCCATATGCTCCTCCCTATTATGTGAATAGATCAAAATATCATCCATGATAACCACAATAAAGAAATCAAGGTAAGGTTTGAAGACCCTATTCATTAGATCCATGAAGATTGCCGGTGCATTGGTCAACCCAAATGACATCACAAGAAACTCATAACACCCATATCTAGTCCGGAAAGCCATCTTGGGAATATCATATTCCCTTACCCTCACTTGATGATACCCGGACCGAAAATTAATCTAAGAAAAAAAGCTAGCCCTCTTGCAATTGGTCAAACAAATCATCAATTCTTGGAAGAGGATACCTATTCGTGATGGTGACCCTATTGAGTTGTCGATAGTCAATGCACATTCTAACTGACCTATCCTTCTTCTTCACAAACAACACCGGAGTACCCCAAGGAGAATGGCTAGGTCTAATAAATCCCTTTCCTAACAAATCTTTCAATTGCTTCTTTAACTCCTTCAACTCTGTTGGGGTCATACAGTAAGGGGGAATGGAGATAGGTTGAGTATCAGGGAGGAGTTCGACACAAAAATCTATTTCCCTTTTGGGAGGAACACCGGGAAGGTCATTTGGGAAGACAACAAAAAACTCATTTACAATCAAAACCGACTCTATAGAAGGGACTTTGGACTCCACATTTCTAATCCTCATAAGATGGAAAAGGCATCACATAGAGATCAATTTACGGGCTTTAATGCAAGAATGAATCTACCCTTGACCACCATATCTTGAATTTCCCACTCAAGAATGGGTTTGTTTGGAAATTGAAATTTAACCTAACAGGTTCTACAATCAATAGAAGCATAGTAGGCATGCAACCAATCCATACCAAGAATGATATCAAAATCCACCATATCTAATTCTCCAAGATCACAAGCTAACAACTTATGCAAAATACAAATAGGACAACTTCTATAAACTTTCCTAGTAACAGTAGAAGCACCAATAGGAGTAGACACTTTATATAACTCATGCGACAACTCGGGGTAAACATGGAACATTTTAGCAACAAAGGGGGTAGCAAAAGAAAGAGTGGCACCCGAATCAATCAAAGCATATATGTCAAAGTCAATGATTTTCAACATACTGGTAACAACATCAAGAAACTCACCAACCCCTTACCTCCCATGAATAGCATAAAACCGATTGTGCCTTGGGGCACCACCTTGAGGACCACCTCTATCTAATGGATCCCGCATTTGCACCCCAACCTTGAAGTCCACCTCTATCCAATGGATCCGCATTTGCACCCCAGCCTTAAGGACCATCTCTATCCAATGGATCTGTATTTGCATCATGGTTTCTTGGACAATCCATCTTCTTATGACCAAGCTTCCCACATTCAGAACATGCATTGGAACCCTTCAAACATGGGCCCTTATAACCCCCTCCATATTTAGGACACACATCATTAGGAGCCACACCACCAACACCTTGAGGCCTAGGGAGTTAATTAGCAAACCCTCTATTAGTAGCATGATGAGACCCTTGGCCTAGATGGAACCAACCACCCCTCAGGAACTTACCCCCTAGACAGGCCCTCTTGGCCTCATGCCCCCTTCGCTTCCTCAATTTCACCTTCTCCATTTGCTCGGCATAGGTCATCAACCGAGACAAGTCCATGTAACTAAGTAGCATGGCAAACTAGCATTCTTCACTTACCAAGTTAGAGACCCCCATCATGAGCTTATTCATCCTAGATATAGGATCGACCACCAAATGAGAAGCACACTTTGAAAGTTGATTAAACCTGAGATCATACACCCTCACACTCATAGAATCTAGTTTCAAGTTCATAAACTCCACCAACTTAGCTTCCCTAAGCTTAGAAGGGAAAAATCGATTAAGGAAAGCCAATTTGAACTCCTCCCAAAGCACCACATTACCAATTTCATTCTCACACTTCCATTGATCATACCATATTTGGACTACCTCCTTAGGTTAGTATGACACCAACTTCGCCTTTTGTTTTGGCCCAACACCCATGATATTCAAAATCTTGTAGACATCATTGATGAAATCTTGTCGATTATCATCCACCTTTGACCCATAGAACACCGGAGGATTCATCCTCATGAAGTCCCTTACCCTAGCTCCCATGGTAGTAGCATGAGGGGCTTGGGCCCCTTGATTTACTTGGTTGGCGACAACTTGGGCAAGCATAGTGAGAGCATCCTTGAGCTCACCAATGATAGGTTGCTCCTCAGGAGTTTGGGCATTTCTTCCTTGAGTGTTTCGCGTGATCTAACATAGCAATGAATAATCGTTAGGGGAAAAAGCTCACCGCAATTCTATAGAATGATGTAGAACATGAAGAAGGGAAACATTTCCTAAAATGTCTCACAGCTTCCTACTCATATTCGTGGCATGCTTCACAACCATGAATAGGACTATAATAGACGTTGTGTTTTGGACTTTGAGGATCTATCAACCTAGTGCTTTGATACCATGTTTGTCATGACCCATGCCTAGCGCCTAGATATGACCTGGAGAATGGTGAACCCGAAAGAACCCCAAACAAGCCTCTTAACTTATCATTGAACATTATTGGTTGCCGAAGCACATAAAAGACATAACGAGTGAGAATAGGGGCAAATGAGATAAGGCAAAAGCTTGCATAACATCATAATTAAGAGACAAAGAGTCAATGCTTATATTATAGATAAGTATAATGTCTAACAAGCACCTTTAATACATAGATAAGAGCGTGAGCGAAGACAAAGCAACCTAGTTCACCCTCATAGTCAAAATAGAAAATAAGAAAAATGTCTCAATACATAAAAAGAGCAACAAACACTTAGGTCCCCGGAGTGGAGAACTCACCACAAGTTTAAGTAGTACTAATCTAGCCACGCGGAGGAGGATGATCAACTTAGGAACCGGTTCCTACATGGTGATCATGTAGGCAAGAGCACGCATTAGTACTTTTAAATATGCTATATATGTAGGATGCAATCTAATAAGAGATAGGCACCGTAATCAAAATGCATACATTAGGCAATAGGCATAATATATCAATATGCCATGTATGATCAATGCATAAGTAAAACATGCTTAATTAACTCATGCTCATATAGGATATCATATGTGTAGAAGAGACTAAGCTAGATTTTGAAAGTACAAACTCCTTGGTAGGTTAGTGGTGATTTCACCCATCATCGTAGTGTGTGAGGTACAAACTCCTCATATAGGATAGTGATAATTGAACCTATCACATAGGTGTGAGAGGTACAAACCCCTTATCTAGGTTAGTGGCAATCTCACCGACCACCCTGGTGTTTGAGATTCAAACCCCTCAACTAGGCTATTCGGGCTCTTAGTCCCCTAGAACGGACATGGTCTAATGCAACACTTTATACAGATTATATCATATACATAAGCTCATTTCATCATTATAACATCAATCGTATCATATCTCATGCTTTGGACATTCAGTTTTTCAAGAAATAACATCTGGCGGACATTTTATCAAACACTTAGAAGGTGTGCAATCCTAGTATAATACCATGAAATATAGAGATGAAATCATGCAAGAAAATACATTATAAACCATGAATCAACACATTGCAACACCCTCAAGCAATGTACATCAAGAACCCTCATCAAATCATAAAATGGATCCAAGATTTATAGCTCAAAAGATAGCAAAATAGTCATAACTTTACATAGTTCACACTAGTAGACCCAATTGTAAAATCAACTTTAAATCATGCAAAGTGAGTAAAAAGAGGATTAGGGCACCATGCATTGATGAACCCAATGGCTAAAACCTTTATACCTTATCTTTGAGGAAGCTCTTGATGAAGATTGAAAATAGAGGCTTGAAGGAAATCTTAATTCCGGATAAGGGTTTTGAGGCTTGAATTTGGGAGTGAAAATATGGAAAAGTGTTTGATAGGATATTGGGAAATGTTTAGGACGATATGAGGGTGATATATGATTATGTATAGGTCATAACACATTAGGGAACACTTAGGCCCAAGACCCAAAAGCCTTGGACCGAGATAGAAATCATTAGCAACAAAATACACAGGTTTGCATCTGCTCTGTGATGCGAACTTGTCTTAAAGGCCAAATTAACATATGTCCGCAGCAACTGCGCATCGCGGCACTGTCGCGGATCAATTTTTGATAAGAAAAATTATGAAAAATAAAATAGCTAACCATTTGCTCTTAAATCGAGGACAAACCCTTTTCCCCTAACTTTCCCCTCGGAACAAGAATATGAAGTCAAATTTTTGATATTGCGCATGGATTTTAGGATATATGGAATTTAAAATTCTGGGTTTTCCAAGGCACATTTTCGAGTACTTTTTTGGGTCATTTCATATACTACTTTCGTGGGAGAACTCTATCAAATTTTAACACCTTATACATTAGAAAGTCAGAAAATTTGAAAAGATGCAGGAATCTCAATTTTGTAGAACAACACAAGCCTATCTTCAGCTCATAGTTTAGTCCACGGGTCGTAGACAAGACTACTGAAACAACCCAAAAATGCCCAAAAATATTTCTAAGAAATGCCCATATTCGTATTTTACATGTATCTTAAATTAGTGTGTGATATCAAAAATCTGACTTCATATTCGTGATCAGGGGGAAACATTGAGTGGGAAATGTGTATAACCCCGATCTTAGAATAGTCGTAACAAAAAATAAATTTTCAAAAATTTGCTTATCTAGTGTTGATCCGTGTCCTAGCTGCGATGTGCCAGCTATATAGATCAGTGTTACTTAGTCATTTTATCAGCCCATGCCCTCGTACACATAAAAAGACCCATACTTAGTCATATTTCAACTCCATATCACTCAAGACACTCTCAAAATCCTCTAAAACACTTAGCCAAATATTTCATCAAAATTCAAGTATCCCAAACTCATTTTCGGATATCAAGAAATTCATTCAAGCTACAAGTTCTCACTCAAATCTTCATAAAGGAAATCCCCAAATTTGAGATATATGGGTTTCAACCATTGGGTTCTTTCACCCATGGTGCCCAACATTCCTTTTAAGTAAATTTCATGTTTTCAAGTTGGTTTATCTATGTGTCTTTCTTATTATGAAGTTGATAATGAAACTATGTTGGGGTTTGAAACGATCCGAAAAGTGCCCGAAAATGTGCCTCGAAAGTGCCCATAATCATAAATTCCATATATCTCAAAATTTGTGCATGATATAAACAATCTGACCATATATTACTGTTCAGGGAGAAACATTGACTGGGAGATGCATCTAACCAAGGTTTTAGAGCAACCACAACAAAATTCAAAATTTCAAAGTTTGCGAATTCCAGTGACCAGGCGCGATGCGGCAGGGGCGCAGAGAGGTGTAATTTTTGGCCAGTTTTCTTATTCAGGTCCAAGGCATTTGCCTAAGCCTCCCTATATGTAAAAACACCTATACATAGCCATATTTCACCTTTATATCATACAAGATATTCCCCAATACTCTATTAAACACTCAGACAAATATTTCGCTCAAAATTCAAGTGCCAAATCTCATTCCAGATCTTAAGAAATTCACTCAAGCTTCAAGTCTCCATTCCAATCTTCATCAAGGAATTCTTCAAAGTTAAGGTATGTGGGTTTCAACCATTGGGTCCTTTCAACTATGGTGCCCAAGATTCTTTTTTACCTAAATTACATGTTTCTAAGTTGATTTTACTTATGGGTATTCTATTATAAATTTGACTATGAACTATTTTGGGGTTTTATAAAAGTGTGACTGTTTAAGCATGTTTTGAGATATGAATCTATGATCTATCTTGAGATTTGATTAAGGGTTTTGATATATATTGCATGAGGGTATTACCAAGTGGGTTGATTTGATTCAAGATTTCTTCCATGATTTCACTCTTTAATTACTCGATTTTACACTAGCACTACACACCGACCAAGTATTTGATAAAATCTCCAGTTTAGGGATTCTTGATGTATTGATGATCCATTGAATGTCCTATGACTTGTATGATTTTATGATGATGAATGGATGGTATATATGTGTTGATTTCATGCAACGTATCCATAGTATTGCAATTTGACCATACCTTGTTAAGGGGATGCTTTGCCTCAACCATTATGATGGAGGGTGTGATGTTCATATTTTAACCATGTTGAGTGGTTGATACCTTGACCACTATAATGGAAGGTGTGATGTCCATTAACCATGTTGAGGGGTAATACCTTGACAACATGATGGAGGCTGTGATGTCCATCAAACATGTTAAGTGGTTGATACCTTTACCACTATGATGGAGGGTGTAATGTCTATCAACTAATTGAGTGGTTGATACCTTAATCACCCATGGATGGTAGGGTATGACAATCCATCATTATGTTGGCATATTCTTATGTATACAATATATTCTATACAATCATATTTTACTCCAAGCATCATTCACACATGTCATATTATTATTATGCTACCCATTTCTTATAATATTGCATTTTTCCTATATTGTCTATCTCTTGTTGCATTCCATCCTACATACTAAGTACAATCAAATGTACCAACACATACTCTATCCTTACATGATGTTACCATGTAGATACCGAAGCTCTACTTGATCATCATCCTCCTCCACGTGGCCAGTACAATTTCTGTCCATGCAAGTTAGAAAGTTCTCAACTTTGAGGAAATATTTTTCTTGATTTACCGTATGTATTGACTCTTCTTATTATGTTCTTTTGACTATAAGCTAGTTACTTGTCTTGGCCTCGCTAAGTTCTATGTCCAGAGATGTTGTTGGACACGTTATGTACTACGCTTAAGCATTAACTCATCGATGTTATTTCAGTATTAAACTTCTCTTCGCTAGTCCCAATTTCCCTATTTTATGCTTTCTCTTATCTTTTGTTCTTGCTTTCGCGACCAAGGATATATATATGATATGCTAAGAGGCTTGTTAGAGGTTCCTTCGGGTTTCCCATTTGTCGTGTCACGTGTAGGCACTAGTTTGGTTTGTGACAAACTTGGTATCAAAGCACTAGGTTGTTGATGATCCTCGGAGTCCAACATACTTCATTGATTAGAGTCTTATTCATGGTTCTGAAACGCGCCACAACTATGAATGGGAAGCTATGAAGCATTTTAGGAAATATTTCCCTTCTTCATACTCTATGTCTTACTATAGGAGTTAAGGTGAGGTTTTCCCCTAACAATTCTACTTTGCTATGCTAATTCATGCCTAACACAAGAGGAAGAACAACCCACACTCCCGAGGAACAACCGACTCCTCTTGCTCATCAAGCTCCATCAAGGTGGGGGACCAACTCAAGAGGTTTAGGATGCTCTCACTCTACTAACTCAAGTCGTGGCTAATCAAGTTAACCATGGGGTTAAAGCTCCTCATGCTCCTACTCTGGCATTTAGGGTAAGGGATTTCATGAGGATAAACCCATTGAAGTTCAATGGATGTAAAGTGGATGAGGACCCTCAATAATTTGTTGATGAGGTGTATAAAGTGTTGTCTATTATGGGTGTGAGGAAGGAGGAGAAAGCGGAGTTGGCAGCTTACCAACTTAAGAGGGTGGCCCAAATAGGGTACACCCAATAGAAGAAGGACAAGGGGAACAACAATGTGGTTCTATGGTAGGAGTTTAAGGAGGCTTTCCTTAACTGGTTCTTCCCTCTTATGCTAAGGGAGGCCAAAATGATGGAATTCATGAATTTTCAGCAAGGGTCAATGAGTGTGAGGGAGTATGTACTCAAGTTCAACCAACTCACTAAATATTCTCCCCAATTGGTGGCTAATCCGAGATCTAGGATGAAGAAGTTTGTGATGGAGGTATCCAATTTGGTGAATGAAGAATGTCATGTTTCTATGTTGATAGGTGATATGGACTTGTCGCGCCTCATGACTTATGCCGAACAATTGGAGGGGAAAAAGACAAGGAAGAGAAAGGCTAAGAAGGCTAAGAGGGCCTGTTTTGAAGGAAAGTTCCAAAGGTGGGGGTGGTGTGGTGCCTTATGCTAGGTACCTAAGATGTAGTAGATGTCATGATCGCCCATGCTTTAAGGGTATGAATGCTAGATGTCATGATCGCCCATGCTTTAAGGGTATGAATGCTTGTTATAGTTGTGGGGGGATGTTTCATTAGGTAAATGATTGTCCTCGTAAGAGCAACAAAGGTAAAGGGTGGTGATATTGATCAAGGGGGTGCTCTAAGACATAATCGGTTCTATGCTCTTCAAAGGAGGCAAGGAGGGGGCGATATGCCCGATGATGCTACCGGTATGTTAAAGGATTTTCTTAGTTTCATTGTGCATGCTTTGATGGTTCTGGGGGTCATTATTCCTTTCATTATTCCTTTTGTTGCTAGTAAGGTTTGGTTATGTGAGTCTATCATTGCTAGAAAGGCTTATAAGGGTTACTCCATGTTCTTATTGCATAGGGTCTTGTCTTGTGAACATGGCTTGATAGACTAGAGGTCTTGGGGTGGTTTTTCTATACGCATATCATGCTTCCAATGAGTGTAGAACCCGTAAGATTGTAAGATGATGGTTAAGGATAGACAATCTATTTGGCCAACATAAATGGGTTAGTCACTTCTCTAAGATTGATCTTCCATTCAGGTTTTGTCGCCAAGTGAGGATCAGAGTAGAAGATATCCCTAAGTGTCCTATCAGACTAGGAGTAAGCATCTTGAGTCATGGGGAAGTTGTTTGGTTGACTTATGCATTGGTTATGTCTATAGGTCTCATGAATAGAGAATTTAAACCTTACCTTGACTTGTTGTGGAGGGTTCTAGTGATGAAGTATTGATTTATTTAGAACTTGTTAATCATGTGTGGGTAGTGTTCTAAACTTTGGGGGATAAGAGGTTGTTCACTATATAAGACGAGTGTGAATTGTGGGTAACAAGAAGGTGGTTAGAGCTCTTTAAGGATTATGATATGATTGGACATTATCACCAGGTAAGACTAATGTTGTGGTTGATGCTCTAGGTAGGGTATCTATGGGTAGCCTAGCATGTGTTGATGGTGATGGAAAGAGGTGACTAGAGAGGTCCACAAGTTGGATAGATTGGGAGTTAGGTTGGAAGAGGTTTGCTATGGTGGTGTAGTAGTGGCTAATGATTCTAGATCTATCTTGGTTGATGAGGTGAAGGAAAAGCAAGACTTTGACCCTGCTTTATTAGAGTTGAAGATGTTGGTGTGAGATAATAAAGTGGAGGCTTTCTCCCAAGGGGGAGATTGTGCCACTAGAAACTAAGGTAGGTCATGTGTGCTTGTGCTAAAGATTGAGTTCACTTGGAAGTTCCACCCATGTAGGGTGTGGTCCAATTTGGCAATAAAGGTAATTGAGTTTGTGGGTTATGAGTCCTTTTGGAGTGTTGAGTAGGATTGGTGAGGTTGCATGCGAATGGAAATTTCCTATGGATATGGATATGGTTCATTCGGTTCTTTATTTTTCTAGGTTGAGGGGATGTATTGGTGACTCTAGTGCTCATTGAGGTTATGGGTGTTGTGGAGGATAAGTTTGCTTAGGAGAAGGTCCTGGTAGAGGTTTTGGATAGAAGGGTGGAAAAGTTGATTAGTACGGATGTAGTGTTTGTCAAGGCCCTTTCGAAGAATAGTCAAGTTGAAAGTGTCTCTCGGGAAGCCGAAGTGGTCATGGAGAAGCAATATCTGTACCTCCTTCATTCTATTCAAGCTTATGATAACACGTCAAGTCCTCTTTCCGATTTTAAGTCCTATGATTTAGCTCTTATGTCATTTGTACGCATTCATGTTTATGTTGACAAGTCCATGATGACTTTGATACTTATGTTGAGATTCCGAAAATGGTGTTTTAAATGTATTATTGTATTCTTATTGGGGCTTATTTCTTCATAATTACTCTTCTTATGTATGTTTCTTTGACATTCAGGGACGAAGGTTCCCAAGGGGGAGATATTGAAACGACCCCAAAAGTGCCCGAAAATGTGCCTCGGAAGTGCCCATAATTGTAAATTCCATATATCTCAAAATCCGTGTGTGATACTGAAAGTCTGACTTCATATTCATGTTTAGAAGGAAATATTGAGTGGGGAATGGTTCTAATCTCAATTTCAGAGCAACCATAGAAAAATTCAAAATTTCAAAGTTTATGAATTCCAATGACTAAGCGCGACCCAGGCGTGACGCGCCAGGTGCTCAGAGAGGTGTAATTTTTGGCCAGTTTTCTTGTTCTGGTCCAAGACCTTTAGTTCTTGGGCCTAAGCTTCCCCATATGTCAAAACACTAATACATAGCCATATTTCACCTTCATCATACAAGACATTCCCCAATACTCTCTTAAACACTTAGACAAATATTTCACTAAAAAATCAAGTGCCAAATCTCATACCTGATCTTAAAAAATTCACTCAAGCTTCAAGTATCCATTCTAATCTTCATCAAGTAATTCTCCAAAGTTAAGGTATGTGGGTTTTAATCATTGGGTCCTTCAACACTTGTTGCCCAAGCTTCCTTTTTACCTAAATTACATGTTTCTAATTTGATTTTACTTATGGGTCTTCTACTATGAATTTGAATATGAACTATGTTGGAGTTCCATAAATTTGTGACTGTTTAAGCAAATTTTGAGCTATGAATCTTTGATCTATCTTGAGATTTGATGAATGGTTTTGATATATGTTGCAAGAAGGTGTTACCAAGTGTTGGTGGGTTGATTTACTTAAAAACATTTTGCATGATTTCACTCTTTACAACAACAACATACCCGTAAAATCCCACAAGTGGGGTCTGGGAAGGGTAGATGTACGCAGACTTTACCACTACCATAGAAGTGGAGAGGTTGTTTCCTGGGAACCCTCGTCTCAAAACTCGCAAGAAGAAAGAATTATATATGACAAAAAGGAAGGGAAGGAAACAGAAAAAGCAACTAATAATTAAAACTAACACATAATATGACAGATAATGCGAGCACTTGATAAAAAAAACCTAACCCTACCATTAGCCTGCTACTCTAATTTACGACCTCCACTTCTTTCTGTCTAAGGTCATGTCCTCAGTGAGATCAAGTTCCATCATATCCTGTCTAATCACCTCCCCCAGTACTTCTTTGGTCAATCTCTACCCCTCCGAGTATCTCCCAAAACCAACCTCTCACACCTCCTAACAGGAGCATCGGTACTCATTCTCTGCACATGTCCAAACCATCACAGTCTCGCTTCTTTCATCTTTTCAACCATCGGGGCCACCTCTAGCTTCTCCGGATGGTCTCATTCCTATCCTTATCACTCCTGGTGTGACCACACATCCATCTCAGCATCCTCATCTCTGCGACATGCATCTTCTGAACATGTGACTTTTTAATTGGCCAACACTCCACTCCATACAGCAACGATGGTCAAACCACCAGTCTGTAAAACTTACCTTTGAGTTTAGGTGGTGTCTTCTTGTCACACAATACTCCAGAGGCAAGCCTCCATTTAGTCCATGCTGCCCCAATATGATGTGTGACGTCATCATCGATATCAACACTACTCTAGATGATGGACCCCAGATACTTAAGGTTTTCCCTCTTAGGGATAGGTTGAGTGACCCCACCAAGTATTTAGTTTGGTCCTGCTCAATTTGAATCCTTTGGACTCCAAGGTGTGTCTCCAAGCCTCCAACCTATCACTAACTTTAGTCCGAGTCAATAAGTACATGTCATCTGCAAATAGCATACACCATGGTACCTCTTGTTGGATAGATCGCATCAGCTTATACATCACCAAGGCAAACAAGAAAAGGCTAAACATAGATCCTTGGTGGAGTCCCATCTCAATAGGGTAGTACTCTGAGTCTCCTCCCACCGCTCTAACCCGAGTTTTGGCTCCATTGTACATGTCCTTAATCGCCCTGATATATGCCACTGAGACACTTTTCACCTCTAAACACCTCATAAGACATCCCTTGGGACTTTCTTATAAGTCTTCTCGAGATCAATGAACACCATATGAAGGTCCCTCTTTCTTTTCCTATGTTTCTCCAGTATGAATCCAAACTGATTCTCCGAGATAGATACTACTCTTCACACCCACATCTCCACAACTCTCTCCCATACCTTCATAGTGTGGCTTAGCAACTTGATACCCCTGTAATTGTTACAGTTTTGAATATCTCCCTTATTCTTGTACAATGGAACCATTGTACTCCTCCTCCATTCATCAGGCATCTTGGCAGTCTTCATAATAGCATTGAATAGTCTAGTCAACCACTCAATGCCATCCTTGACCATGTTCTTCCAAAAGTCTACCGGAATCTCATCGGGCCCTATCGCCCTCCCCCTCTTTATCCTACTAATAGCCCGTCTTACCTCTTCAACTCTGAAACAATAACCAAAATCACGATTGTTTTCAGAGTGTGCCAACTTACCCTGCTCAATATCTCTATCTCCTTTTCATTTAAGAGTTTATGAAAGTAAGCTTGCCACTATAATTTAATGGAAGTGTCATCCACCAACACATCGCCCTCCTCATCCTTGATGCACTTCACTTGGTCCATGTCACGAGTTTTCCTTTCTCTAACTTTACAATCTCTTGTCCCCGCCTTTTTCACTTAGCTCCTCATAAAGGCACTCAAATGCTACAGACTTGGCATTCGTCACTGCAATCTTTGCTTCACTCTTTAATTGCATCTACACTAGCATTACATAACTATGAAGTGTTTTGATGAAATCTCCGTATAGGGATTCTTGATCTATTGATGATCCATTGCACGTCATGATTTTATGATGATGAAAGAATGGTATATATGTGTTGATTTAATGAAAAATACCTATAGTATTGCAAGTTGACCTTACCTTGTTGAGGGAGTGTTTTTCCTTAACCACTAAGATGAAGGGTTTGATTTCCATTAACCATGTTGAGGGTTGATACCTTGACCACTATGATGGAGAGTGTGATGTTCGTTAACCTTGTTGAGGGGTTGATGAGGACGAGATGTCCATTAATCATGTTGAGGGGTTGATACCTTGACCACTATGATGAGGAGTGTGATGTCCATTAACCATGTTGAAGGGTTGATACCTTGACTACTATGATGGAGGGTGTGATGTCCATCAACCATGTTAAGGGGTTGATACCTTGACCACTGTGATGGAGGGTAAGATATACATCCACCAACTAAAGGGTTGATACCTCAATCACCATGGATAGCAGGGTGTGACAATCCATCATTATGTTTGTCTATTATTACATATGCAATATGTTCTATACAAGTATGTTTTACTCCAAGCATCATTCAAACATGTCAGATTGTCATTATGCTACCTACTGCTTAAGATATTGCATTTTTCCTATATTGTCTGTCTGTTGTTGCTTTGCATCCTACATACTTTGTACATACATACATACTAATGCATACTCTATGCATAAATGATGTTACCATGTAGGAACAAGAGCTCTACTTGATCATTATCTTCCTCTACGTGGCTAGTACGATCTCTCAAAGCAAGTTGGTGAGTCCTCAACTCCTAGGACATACTTCTCTTGATTTATGTTATGTACTGATTCTTCTTATGTTAAATGCTTTTGACTATGAGGGTGAGTCTGGTTGCTTGTCTTTGCCCCCATTAAGTTCAATATATAGGGGCGTTGTTGGACAAGTTATGTACTATGATTGAGTTTTGACTCATCTATGTTATTTAAGTATTAAACTCTCTCTCCCCTAGACCCAATTTCCCTTGTTTATGTTTTTCTCTTGTTGTATATTCTTTCTTCCACAACCAAGGATGTGTTATAATATCCTAACATGCTTGTTTGGGGTTCATTCGGGTTCACTATTTGTTGTGTCACATCTAGGCCCTAGTTTGGGTTATGATAGGGTTTCATAAAATTTTGACTGTTTATGCATGTTTTGAGCTATGAATCTATGACCTATTATGAAAATTGATGAGGGTTTCAATGTATCTTGCATGAGGGTGTTACCAAGTGTTGGTGGATTAATTTACCTTCAGATTTCTCACATGATTTCACTCTTGAATTGCATGATTTGGAACTAGCATTGTACACCTGCCAAGTATTTGATAAAATGTTCGGCTAAGGATTCTTTAATTAGTGATGATCTATTATATGGCTTATGAGTCTATTGACTTTATGATATTGATGAAACTGCATGTATTATTGAACTCATGAAAAGTATTTATAATTTTGCAAGTTGACCACACCTTGTGGGGGGGGGTGATGTTCTTCAACCACTTTGATGGGGGTGTTATGCCGATCTACCAAGTTGAGGGGTATATATGTTGGCAACTTTGATGGGGGGTGCTATGCCAATCTACCATGTTGAGGGGTATATACCTTGAGCACTTTGATTAGGGGTGCTATGCCCATCTACCATGTTGAGGGGTATATACCTAGACCACTTTGATGGGGGTGCCATGCTCATCTACCAATTGAGTGGTAGATACCTCAATCACCTTCCAATTGGGTGATATGCCTTGGATTCCAAGCAATAGTTTTCTTGGTCTATGATGATGGTCTCTTACTACACATGAAATATGTTCTATACAAGCATGTTTTACTTCAACCATTGATCATGCATGCCATGTTGTTATTATACATATCACTTGCTTATAATTAGGCATTTTGACTACGTTGCTCATCTAATGTTGCATTGCATTCTATATAATGAGTACATTCAAATGTACTAACGCATACTCTATGCCTAAATGATGTTACCATGTAGGAACCTGAGACCTTCACGATCATCCTCCATGTGGCTAGTTTTGGTATCTTGAAGATAAGCTTTGGTGAGTCCTCAAGTTTGGGGATAATAGATATGCTACCCTTGCTTTGTTTACTCTTTATGTTGAACTTTTGACACTATGAGGGTGAGCCCGAAAAGTGTCTTGGCCCTCTCTCAAATCTATGTTTAGAGGTGATGTTGGAACAAATGATGTACTTATGCTTTGAGCTTTGAATCTTCCATGTTTTATGCTATCAAAGAATTACCTTAGTCTCTTTATCCTTATTTATACTCTTTTGCTGTTGTTTAGCTGCTTCCACAACCAAGGATGTGCAAATGATATGCTAAGAGGCTTGTTTGGGGTCCCTTTGGGTTCCCATTCGTTGTGTCACGTCTAGGACCTAGGCTTGGGTCATGACAAACTTGGTATCAAAGCACTAGTTTGTTAATGGTCCTTGAAATCCAACACATCGCATCGAGTAGAGACTTATTCATTGTTGTGAAGTGCACCACAACTATCAGTAAGAGGCTATGAGAGGTTTTAGGAAATGTTTCCCTTCTTCATGATCTCTGTCGTGCTATAGAGGTTAATGTAAGGTTTTCCCCTAAAGAATGTTCTTTTGCTATTCTAGATTATGCCAATCCCCAGAGGAAGAAGAGCTCGTACACCTGAGGAAGAACTGGCTTCTGATGTTCATGCTCCAACAGTAAAATGATCGAAGTCAAGTATAAACCTAACCAAGCGTTAGAATCGAATTGACAGGGAATATGGGGCTACACTATATTAATCCACTAAAAATTATTTCAAGCATTCATCACTATATTCTCTAGAATGGGGGGGATGTTTTAAAATTCAAAATGAAGAACAAATTGAAATACTACACTACAAATGCGAGAGAAGACAAACAATTGAGGGACAACTTAGGAATTGTGTTCCCCATGATTCGTTGACTCAATTACCTTAGACAACATAACTCCAATCAAGACATTGCATTCACGACAGTAACTTAGATTCTTCAAGCCCTCATGTAAAGGTGAAGGTCGAATTTCACCATGGTGCTTGGTTGACAACCATAACGTTCCAACTAAACGTTATCCATTGTCCCAATCAATCTCCCCTTTGTCAGGTTTGATTGATTGGATGAGAGCACATTAATTGTATCCTATCATCTACTTTCTTTTTCCTGTTTGTCACTACCTTGGACGAGAACGTGATGGTAGGTGAGGTTTGGTGTTGGCCACCACTAAACAACATTCAAAATTAAAGGATGTAGACAATACATGCAAATACTCAATCAAAGAAATGAACAAAATCTAGGTTATTTCAAGTCTACTCCACATAGTTCCCACAACCACAAGTTGTGGGTGCTTAGCTACTCATGGCTAAGACAAAATCACCACAATGAATATAAACAACATGGTTAAGAGATTACCCAAGAGTAATGAAGAATACCACCACTTTGATATTGGAACCACAAGCTTGTATTAATGGAAGTTTAGCACAATGTGATTTTCTATCCCCCAAATTGGGTCTTCAAAATGAAAAGATAAAATCTACATTAAACCCTAGAAAAGTTCTCTATGAATATTCAAAGTGTCTTCCAAATTTGTAGAATGTCAATTCTCCCTTTCAATAACCCTATCATTAATTATTTATACATTTTGCAAAAAGACCTTAAAAATAAAATAAAAAATATAGCTGACAGTAGTTACGTCTTGCAGATATGACTCGTAGGCTGACCTACTAGTCATAATTGGGCTTTTGTAGTCAGCACTTGACATTTTATACTTGACTGCTACGACCCATTGCTATGAGTCATGGTGTGCTCTACAACTCAAGTAGTCCTAAGGTGAAGTTCTTGGTCTAAACATTGGTACACTATTTCTTGCTATGGGGGCCCCTCCTATGAGTCGTAGTAAGATTTACGACTTGTAGGTTAGCCTCATATGGCTGACCTTCACTTTGCGAATTCCTAATTTTAGATATTATTTCTTGCTACGAGGGCACATACTACTTGTATCTTGGGATACGACTTATAGGGTAGCTTGTATGTCCTGAATTCATCAAAATCTGCAATTTTCTCCTAAAATCATGCCAACCTGTAGTTTCTGCAAGGACAACACAAAAACACATAATACCATAAAACATTGCATTAAGAACTTGCAAACTCTCTTAATTTTAGGCATCAAATATGTTGTTTTTTGACAGCACATCAACATCCTCAACTTAGCATTGTTGCTTATCCTCAAGCAACAAGTCGATCTAAATAGACAGTACGAAACACATAGCAATTACCCTAGTGGCATATACGTCACTCAATTTGAACTTCGGTACCCAATTCTCATTTTCAAAACCTGATTATATAGCCACCAAACAAACTAAGGATAATGAGGCATCTCAATTCAACTATGACAAACAAAGAAGTATAAATTATTCACAATCACCAGACAAGTCATATGCCGATAATGTCATGCAAATGGCCTCACAAAAAGAAGTCCCTCTATCTCACTCAAAATGCATTTATGTTCAGGGACTACGCAAGCATTATCACTCTCAAAAAAAATCATGCATGATAACCAACACCATACGCTTGCCCCTATACTCATACTCCAGACTATTGACTAGTTGAACTAGATCACTTTAGGACTTAATGGGCTTGTAATGTACGTAGCCTTACGGGGCTTTGGTATGGTATTTTAGGCAAGTAGTGGCTAAAAACTATCCTTGAACCAAGTTTTTCAACACTTTTACCACCACAACTCAGCCATTTTCATTATGTCCTCCATTATTCTTCATTTTCAAACCTTTTTGGGTGCTTTCTTTTCCTTTTTCAGTTGTGCCTCATTTTCAAACTCATTTTGCAATTCTTTTCAATTCGAGGCAACTTTTATTTCTTTTGCTCTCACTTGGCACATGGTTTTTCTCTTCTTTCTTTCTTTCCCAACTAACCATCTCATTTTGATCTCTTTGCCACAACAAAGGTCACCCTCAACATAGGCTTTTAGCCTGAGATGAAGTACACAATAGCCATTCCCTAAACTAGGGCAACATTTGGTAGCCACCCTCAACTTAGCATTTTTGCCTTAATCAAGATTCACATATTTAAGGATAGGCCAAGGCCAATATCAAGGTATTTCACAAACTAAGGCTAGGCTAGCTAGGTATCAAGAGTTAACAGGTACATGTAAATCTCAAACATTTAGAATAAGGGTTAAAACCACTACATTTGGTAGGTAATTTGGACAAAAGTGGACTAACTAAAAGAGCAATGGCCTAATATTCCCTCCTAATCAACCACATCTCCATTCCAATCTTAAAGTAACAAGGCAAGTTCTAAATTAGTATGAAATGCATGAATCATGAAAACATTAGCTCACAAATACATGGCATTGTATACACAATCAACATAGACTCACAGGACATGCTTGAAGAATCAACTTGCCTTCTCTTCATCAGAACAAACTTAAGAGACACCAAAAAGTGCTCGAAAATATGGCTCGGAAGTGCTTGAAATCATAATTTCCATATATCTCAAAATCCCTGTGCGATATCAAAAATCCGACCTCATTACTTGTTCAGGGGGTCAAATTGAGTGTAAAATAGGTCTAACCCTGATTTAAAGGCAAACAATTAGCAATTTCAAATTTCCAAAATGAGAATTCTAGTGAGCTTTGTGCACCCCTGGTGCCATGCGGCCAGGGCACGTAGATGTGCATTTTATTCACTATTTTGCTAGTTCGGTCCAAGACATTTAAGTCTTGGGCCTATGTGTTTCCAAACATGAAAATACCTATACTTAGCCATTTTTCAACCTCATATCATTCAAGACATTCCCCAATAGTTGCTCAAACACTTGGCCAATATTTCACCTCCCAAATTTAAGTCTCAAACTCATATGGATTTCAAGGTTCTCATTCAAACTTCAAGTCTCCATCTTCAATCTTCATCAAGTTCATCTCCAAAGCTAAGGTATGTGTGTTTCTTTCATGGCTTCCTTTCACCCGTGATGCCCAGGCTTCTTTTTCTTAAAAATTGCATGATTGAAAGTTGATCTACTCATGGGTCTTATGTATTATGAAATTCACTGCACACTATGTTGGGGTTTATTAAATTATGACTCTTTTACTATGTTATGGGCTATGGATCTAAGATCTATTGTGAATTTGATGAAGGACTTTGACATATATTATTTGAGAGTGTTACTAAGTATCTATTGATGATATTACATTGAACTTTATAGAATGATTTCACTCTTGAATTGCATGGTTTTACACTAGCACTCACACCCACCAAGTGTCTGATAAAATGTCCTGATTATGATTTCTTGCGAAATCGAAGGTCTAATGGATGTCTGATGAGTTCAATGACTATATGGTAATGAAATGATGATGAAATGAATGTAAATATATGATGATGAAAGGAATGTATGTATATGATGATGAAAGGAATATATGTATAAGATATTATGCCTATAGTGTTGGGGATGACTAAGCCTCACCTAGGAGGTTGTAGGCCTGGGTAACCTTGTTGAGGGGTTTGTACCTCGATCGCCTCTCTTGGGAGGTGGTTGACCCATGCAACCTTTTTGGGGGTTTGTACCCATCAACAGTGTTGGGGGTTTGTACCCATCGACCTTGTTGGGCAGTTTGTACTCCATCAACCTCACTAACGGTTTTGTACCTCATGTATCTCTCCAAGGAGGTGGTAGGCCTTGGATTGCATTAAGAATGGTCATAACTTACAAATATGTTATGTTCTATTAAAGCATGATTTTACTCCAAGCATCATTTGTACGTGCCATTGTGCTATTATGCTATCTATTGAGTATTATTATGAATTTTACCTATGATGTCTATCTATTGTTGCATTGCATCCTACATACTTAGTACATTCAAATGTACTAACGCTTATGATATGCCTACATGTTGTCACTATGTGGGAATCGGAGCACCGCTTGATCATCCTCCACGTGGCTAGTTTGATTATCTCTCAAGCTTGTTGGTGAGTCCTCCATTCCAAGGACATTGCTTATGATCTCTTGGTATGTACAAAGACTATCTTTCCTTTTGTTTATGTATTGACTATGAGGGTGAGCTCGGTTGCTTGTTGTGGTCCCCACTCTTATCTATGTAGTAGAAGTATTGTTGGACATGTTAGGCATCTATGCTATGAGCCTTGACTCTATTATTCAAGATGTCTATGATATGAAAGTGTTCCCTTAGCCCCGATTGTCCCAATTTATTATCTCTTGATGCTTGTTTTACTGCTTCAGCAACTAAGGATGCGTAGTGATGTTCCAACAGGCATGCTTGGGGTCCCTTCGGATTCCCCTTGTGTCGTGTCAAGTCAAGACCCTAGGTTTGGGTTGTGACATAAACATTGCCAAATCAATCACATGCAAGCTTGTAATAGAACCAACAATCCCAAAAATTTTGAGGGTACCCAATATTCAAAACGTTCATAAAACCATTCAAAATTATGCACATGCCAAAAGTAATAGTCACTACGTATGTATAAATTATCTACACTATCTAAACATGTCAGTTCAATAGAAAATAAACTCATACACAACGAAAAAGAAACACGGCAAGAAAACCTTGGGATCAAAATAGGAAAGTTATGGACTAAAGGCTACTCAGACTTCACCCTAGTCTATAACTTCCCACACCCCACAAAAAGGTGATACTTTGTCCTCAAACTAAACATATATATATAAGCTTTCAAAATCCAAAATGAAAAACAATTCTTCAATAATTTAGATAAAACCCCAATATCAAAAATAAAACATCCATAAAAGCAATAACAAAACAAATTGTCTAAAGAAAGACATAAGGAGAACATGTATCCAAAAGCATCAATAATGACGGGGGGGTCAAAAGTATCAAACACATGGAGCTCAAGCATCAGTATCCATCTGGTCTTAGGATCACTATGCTCCATGGTGGTCTGGGTTGTAGCTATACTTGAGCTCTCATCTCCTTGTACTATCTGCTGCTCCTGAGTCCTCCGCATTGCCTCCATAGCTAAGGACTCATACACCACCTCATCAGTAATCCAATCTTCTAGCTCTGCCACCTCATTATCTGTCCTGGGCCTCTCCTGGCTCACAGTTGCATCCTCACTCTCGAGGGGTCTCTTCCCATAGGCATGCAGGCAATCATCAAATAGGTCAATCACATCATCACCCTCTGGTGCCACTTGGGGGACTGTTACCGGGGCTGCTAACATCTTCAACAGGTCTCCCTTCAACTTGGATAGCTCATCTTTCACAACAGCCTTGCCAGCAGGTCGTGCACCCTAGAGACTCCATTGGACCCTATCGTCGAAGGAATTTATCCTGGCATCAACTATATCAAATCTCCGATCTACAACCTCTCGACTGTATACCTTGGTCCTTTCATCCAAGCCCTGAACTGTCTGATGAACCTAAGGTTTGATCTGGCTTATCAGTCTACACAACTGGGTCTCTATCCTCGCTAACCTGTGCCACCAAAGCCTGAAAAGCTAAAGTAGAAATAAGAGCATAGTCTACGAAAGCAACATGAGTAGTACAAGGTGTTGGTTAGGTGTATCTAGGTACGAATCACTTACTCATGGATTTGCTCCACCACAACTCGTGACTAATCTATATCAATAGCCAGCTAAGATACTAGCTAACATCATTGCCCGTTCCATAGTGATCACATTATCCGTTAATGTAGGTTGGATGCGCTAACGGATTATAGACCACAAGAATTTGGCTGGGAAGGATATGTAAGACTTCACTATTGGTGTCGCATGGTTTGTGCCCCATGCAAGCTCATCAGCACCTTCATAGAACTTGCCAGTTATCCACCTGAGGAGCCTAGTTTTAAAATCCACATTCTTCTCACTCACTGCCCGCCTCATCTTCTCGATCTTATTAGCATACTCGACGGTGGAATAAGGCACCCTATAGTTTGTCCCGAACTGAACCTTCCTGATGGTCTCCTCTGACATATCAACCATCTAACCCCTAACTAGTAATTCTTGTAACCTCGGCTGATCAATCGCTTTCTTTCCCTTAGGAGGATCATAGAGAATGGTTGCATGGTAGGTGGCATAGAACTCTTGAAATAGATAAGGGGCCTACTTGCCCAACCTCTGTGATAGCCACCTCAGTCCATAGCGGTCAATCTCAGCCTCCAAGTATGGCGCCCTATTCAATTTGTAGTCATTTAGCCTCGACTCCTCATGAAATTACCTGGCAGTCCTTCCTTGACCTTTCTACTCCAACTCCTTGTCGTATATCTTTTTCAAGCCTAAAATACCCTATCTGGTATTTCTGGGGTCAGTAGAGGTGATAGGAGGATCGGCCTCATTATGCTAAGTCTGTAAATCCTCCGATGAACTGGTCTCAGAGTGAGAGGGAGTCATTTATGGCATACTGCTATCAGACCCATCACCATCTCCCTCCTCTTCAGACTGGGAGGGACTCCCTAAAACCATAGGGTCCCATGCAGAGCAAGCTCTTGTCTTAGGCACATATTCGTTGGGGTTAATTCGAACTCGATGCACCTCTTTAGGACCTTCTGACTATTCAATCTCAAAGGACTCATCAATTAGTTTTCCTTAGAAAGCCTGGATAACCTGTTTATCTTTTGGAGGTATCCTACCTAAAAATCAATGCTATACCACAAATGAGGACCTGAATGTTATGGCAATTCAGAATGAGTCAACAATAAGAAATAAAAGAAACTAAAGACCAAAAAGAAAAACATAAAAATAGTTCAAAGAATCAGCTGCAGAATTTGCAGGTACAAGGCACAGGTACAATTCGTAGGGTGATCTACGAGTCATACTGTGGCCTAGTAGTGCCAAAATGTCTGGAAAAAATCATTCTGATCACAGGTGTGAGACTTAGGTACGACTCATCGGGTGACCTATGAGTCATAGCCTATTATCGTAGTAGGTAACAAAATACTTTACAAAACAAGACAAGTCCTACGAGTACCTCACAATGGTTCGTAGTGGATTCTATGAGCTCTAGATGATTCTCGTAGTAGGTAACAAAATACTTTACAAAACAAGACAAGTCCTACGAGTACCTCACAATGGTTCGTAGTGGATTCTATGAGCTCTAGATGGGTCTCGTACAGTAAGTGATAAATAACCATAGGTGACTATTGCCTTCTATGAGGGACAAGTATGACTCATAGGACATCCTACGAGTCGTAGGGGGTCCTTGTATCAAAAAATAAAAGGAACCTTTGGTGCATGTAACCTTGCTACACAAACCAAATATCATTCAAATAAAAAATAATTAGCATCAAAACAAGATTTAAACATCATCTCAAGTGCACAAACAAACCTATCACTTAGATATGCCATCTCCAAATCAACACTTATCTCGCAATCAAACAACAATTTCTAATCAGATTCGAGATATACCCAAGAACAACTAATTCCCAAACTCACAATTATTTACACTAATACACAATAAAAGGAGTTTAAAGAAGTTCAAAATAAAGGAACACAATGAGTATCTCAATGGAAAAATCATATTCAAAACACACCTACATTAACTCAATTCTAATCTCGACATGAGTTCAAAGATTTATCAACCAAAAATCATGTACTACACACATATGATCATCATGTCATTATCACACATAACCAACAAAGGTGATTTCACCATTCAAAACCATACCAGGTGATTCAAATCAGCCAAACCCCTAATTCTCACGTTCACATAATCATTTTCTCATGGGTATTCTCAAAACTCTCATTAAGCATACAATAATCCAACCATATACGAAAATCATAACATAAGTGTGCATAATTTAATTAAGAAAACATATTATTTAAGAAGACAAAGAGTAACTAGTCTAGATAATGGGAAAAAGAGGGTGCTATAACCCTAGGGAGTAGATTCGCCAGAAAATATCAGCGGAAAGGTGATGGGCGTTCATCGGAATAGTTGCAAATGGTGAGAGAATGCTTTCGGGGGGAGGAAAACTATTTAAAATGAGACAATTTGGGGTTAAATGAATATTTGACCCCTTATATACTGAACTGGGCCGACTTTAAAATTTTTGCATTTTGGGTCTATGAAACCCAAATTACTTGTCGTAGGGCTTCCTACGACTCATAGGTCCTGATCTCCTAGTAGATCCAACACTAAGAAAAATTTCAGATTTCATACTTGGAAACTA
Source organism: Solanum ossicruentum (assembly GCA_025774065.1). Taxonomy (NCBI): domain Eukaryota; kingdom Viridiplantae; phylum Streptophyta; class Magnoliopsida; order Solanales; family Solanaceae; genus Solanum; species Solanum ossicruentum. Next base: position 10,013,013 of record JAOTQR010000007.1, read on the forward strand.
TGAACCCCACATACGACTCCTATGGGACCCTACGAATTAAGGTTGGCTCGTAGTGTATGTAACAACCTTAAATCATCATTGTTTTCCTCTAAGAAGTATGACTACGAGCCGTAGTGTGCACTACAACTCGTAGGTCTGGTCGTAGAGGCTACTCCAAATTCAATTTTCTTCAAAATTTCCAGATCTTGATTGTTACCTGCAAATCACATCTTTATACATACTATTTTTCATAGCAACTTAACTAATTCAATGTCTTAAAATTTAAACAAACATCAATCCACCACCTAACAATTCAAATAACCAAGGTAAACTTAAAAACAAGCAAAAATGTAAAAGATAGTTGGGTTGCCTCCCAAGAAGCACATTGTTAAATGTCGTGGCTTGACTTACTCTTCTTGAGTACTCAGACTTCCTCAAGATTCGATGAGCTCTTATCACCACTTCTATGATCTCTACTCCTGTGTTTTTTAGTATGCTCTAACTGTCTAGAGACATGCTCAACTTGGTCATCGACCTTTTGAATTGCCATCGCTTGTTGATCCAACTTGAAATTTACCTTAGTAACATCAAACTTAATTTCTTGAAGCATCTCCTCTTGCTGATCCACTTTCTTTATCAGTTGTTTAAGAATACTCTAAACTTTCAAATGTTTTTCTGTAACACATTGTTGATGTGGTAGCTTGACACTATCCCTTCTCACACTACTAGAGACTTCTTTTGATGCACTAGTAGGGGCAACTGATTGAACTTGATATGACTGGTACACTTTACTAACCGCAAATAGTTTGTCCATGTATTTACTGACTTCATTAAGTGGCAGCCTAAAAAATGTCCAATAGTTCCATCCTAATAGGGCATCGACATGCATTTGTTGTTTGAAACTCAGTGCTCAATAGAAGATCGCAACTATTTTATCATCTACTAAACCATGATTTGTCTTCTTCCCCAAACACTCTTTATATCTATCCCAAATTTCACCCAAAGACTATCCTGGTACTTTTCGAAAGTAAACAATCATATCCTATAGTGAATGCTTGTTAGGATTTTTATAAAAGTTAAAGAGGAAGACTCTTTGTGCTTCCCAACCAGTTAGAGAAAACATCTAGTGGGAGGATAGACCACCACTCTGCAACTTCGCACTTGAGGGTCATGGGAAAAATTTGAAGAGGCATAGCATCCCATACTGGGGGTCTTATTCCAAGAACTCCCCTCAGTGTTTGCATGAAATTCTGCAAATGAACCTGAGGGTCTTCAAACTCCTGCCTATAAAATGGGACACATCGTTGCAATGATTTAAATAAATCACCTGTGATGATAAGCCTTTGTTCAACCTTGTGATTATTAGCCTGTGATTGTTTGTCTAAGCTGAATCTTAACGTACTCTCCCTTAGATACCTGTAAACAAGACTGAAAAACAAAAACAAAAGTAAAAGTAAAATCCAAGAGAATCTAGAAATTAATACTTGAATTAACTAATAGTGAAATCAAATCAAGAACTAGCCATATTCCCCGGCAATGGTGCCATAACTTTTTATGTTCAAGCTCCAATAGTAAAGCAGTCAAAGTCAAGTGTAAACCTAACCAAGGGTAAAAGGTCGAATCCACAGGGAATACAAGGATTGACTATATTGATCCACTAAAAATTATTTCAAGCATCGATCACTATATTCTCTAGAAGAGGGTTTGCAATTCAAAATGAAGAACAAATAGAAATACTATGCTACAAATGCGAGAGAAGACAATCAAATTGAGGGACAACTTGGGAATTACGTACTCCATTACTCGTTGACTCAATTACCCTAGACAACATAACTCCAATCAAGACATTGCATGCAGGATGGTAACATAGGTTCTTCTAGCCCTCTTGTGAAGGTGAAGGTCAAATTTCACCATGGTATTTGATCGGCAACCATGGCATACCAACTAACTATTACCCATTGTCCTAGTCGACCTCCCCTTGGTCAGGTATGGTTTATTAGACAAAAGTACCTCAATCAAATCCTGTCGTCTACTTCCTTTTTCCTATTCATCACTACCTTGGTCAGGATTGTGATAGTAGGTGGGGTTTGTTGTTATCCACTACCAAACAACATTCAAAATAAAAGAAAGTAGACAATACATGCAAATACCTAATCAAAGAAATGCACAAAATCTTGGTTATTTCAAGTGAACTCCTCATGGTTCCCACAAACTCAAGTTGTGGGTGCTTAGCTACTCATGGCTAAGGTAAAATAACTAATAATGAATATAAAAGACATGTTTGAGAGTTACCAATGAATAATGAAGAATACCACAACATTGATATTGAAACCACAAGCTTGTATTAATATAAGTTGAGAACAATGTGATTTTTAATACCCCAAAATGGGTCTTCAAAATGAAAAGATAAAATCTAAACAAAATCCTAGAAATATTCTCTAAGAATATTCGAAGTATCTTCCAAATCTGTGGAATGTCAAATCTCCCTTTCAAAAACCCTATCATTAACTATTTATACTTTTTACAAAAAAAAACCCTAAAAATAAAATAAGAAATACAGCTGGCAGCAGTTACATCTCACAGATAAGACTCGTAGGGTGACGGATGTCATAATTGGGCTTTCATAGTCAGCACTTGTCATTTTGGACTTGACTACTATGATCCATTGCTATGAGTCGTGGTGTGCTCTATGACTCGTAGTGTCTACTCATAGTCTTGAGCTAAAGTTTTTGGTCCAAACTTTTGGCACACTATTTATTGCTACGAGACCCCCTCCTAAGAGTCGTAGTGAGACTTATCACTCATAAGTTAGCCTCGTATAGCGGACATTGACTTTTGAAATTCCTAATTTTAGACATTGTTTCTTGCTAGGAGAGCACATTATGACTCGTAGCCTGGGCTACGACTTGTAGGGTAATTTGTATGTCCTCAACTTCATCAAAATCTGTAATATTCTCCTAAAACCATACCAACCTGTACATTCTACAAGAACAACACAAAAACACATAAAAACCACAAAATTTTGTAGTAAGAACTTGCAAAATCCTCGTTTTAGGCATCAAATGTGTTATATTTTGACAGCACATCAGCTACTCCCACTCCTCAAGCTCCTCAAGATGGGGAAGTGGCTCATGAAGTGTTTTGGAATGTGATTACCATGTTGGCTCAAGATATGGTCAACTAAATAAACTAAAGGGTCCAAGCTCCTAATGCTTCTACTCCAGCATCAAGGGTAAGAGACTTTACTAGAATGAACCCACTGGAGTCCCATGGGTCTAAAGTGGATGAGGATCCTCAAAAATTTATTGATGACTTGTATAAAGTGTTGTCTATTATGGGGGTTAGATCGGAGGAGAAAGCAGAGTTGGTGGCCTACCAATTCAAGGGGTGGCTCAAATTTAGTTCACCTAATGGAAGGTGGAGAAGGGGAACGATAATCTCATCCTTTGGGAAGAGTTCAAGACGGTATTTCTCAACTGGTTATTTCTGATATAGCTAAAGGAGGACAAAATGATGGAATTTATGAACCTCAATCAAGGGTATATGTGTGTGAGGGAGTATGCCCTCAAGTTCAACTAACTCTCCTCGTATGCTCTATAATTTGTGGCCAAGCCAAGTTCCCGGATGAACAAGTTTTTATCGGGTGTGTCTGACCTGGTCAATGAGGAATGCTTAATTGCTATATTGGTAAGGGATATGGGTTTTCCCACCTTATGACATATAGCAAATAATTTGATGGGAAAAGCTTAGAATAAGGAAAATGGTGACTCCAAGAGGGCCCGTTTTGAAGGTAGACTCCAAAGTCCCAAGTGTGGTTAGTTTCATCAAGGCCAAGGGTCTTCCAATGCTCCTAATAGATGGTTTGCTAATGAAAACCCAAGGGTCTAAGCTGGTGGTGTTGTTCCTAATACTATGTGCTCAATATCTGGTAGAGTCCATAATGGCCCATGTTTGAAGGACACTAATGCTTGTTATAGTTATGGTGAAGTGGGTCATAAGGTCATGGATTATCCTCATAATTGCAACAAGGGAAAAGATGGTCATTCATAAGTCCAAGATGCAAATAAGGGTCCTAAGGGAAGAGGAGGCCAATAAGGAGGTGGCCCAAGACAAAATTAATTTTTTGCTCTCCAAGGGATATAAGGGGTGGATAAGGTGCTCGATATCGTCACCAGTATATTAAAGGTTCTTGATTTTGATGTGCATGCTTTGATAGACCTAGATGCCACTCTTTCTTTTATTACTCCATTTGTTACCAAAAAGCTCCATGTTAAACCCAAATTGCTGTGAAATTCCCAAGACAGCCTTCTGATCTAGGTATGGGCACTTTGAGTTTGTGGTTATGTCTTTCAGGTTGACTAACATACCGACTATCTTTATGGATCTTATTAATAGGGTCTTTAATCCCTACGTTGATTTGCTTGTGGTAGTTTATATTGACGATATCTTGATATATTCCCATAGTGAGGAGGAGCATGTGGATCACTTGAGGGTGGTGTTGTAAATCTTAAAGGAGGAGAAGTTGTATGCTACATATGAAAAATGTGAGTTTTGGTTGAAAGATGTTACTTTCCTAGGGCATGTGGTGTTGTGGGATGGCACTATGGTAGATCCTAAGAAGACAAATATGATTAGAAATAGTCCTAGACCTTTGACTCCATCAAATATTAGAAGATTCTTGTATTTAGCAGGTTATTATCGGAGGTTTTTGAATGGGTTCTCTTCTATTGCTTCTCCTATGACTAAGTTGACCCAAAAGAAGGAAAAATTTGTATGGACTGATGAATGTGAGAAGTGGTTCAAAACTTTGAAATATAAGCTTTTCTCCACTCCTATCATGTCCCTACCAGAAGGGTTGGAAGGTTTTGTTGTGTATTGTGATGCCTCAGGAATTGGTTTAGGTTGTATTTTGATGCAAAATGGTAAGGTGATAGCTTATGCCTCTAGACAACTTAAGGTGCATGAAAAGAATTATTGTGCCCATGATCTTGAATTGGTTGCCGTGGTATTTGCTTTGAAAATTTGGCGCCATTATTTGTATGGAGTTTATGTTGATGTGCTTACTAATCATAAGAATCTCCAATATGTGTTCACTCAAAAATATCTTAACTTGAGATAAAAAAGGTGGTTAGAACTCCTTAAAGATTATGATATGAGTGTGCATTATCACCCCAGTAAGGTGAATATTGTGCCTGATGTATTAAGTAGGGTGTCTATGGGTAGCCTAACACTTGTTGATGATGGTGGCAAAGAGGTGGCTAGAGAGGTCCATCAGTTGGCAAGATTGGAGGTTAGTTGGAAGAGGTTGATAATGGTTGTGTAATGGTTGTTGATGGTTCTAAATCTTTATTGATTAAGGAGATAAAGGCAAAGCAAGATCTTGACCCGCCTTGTTAGAGTTGAAGGCCTTAGTGAGAGATGGTAAGGTGGAGGTTTTCTCCCAAGGTTGAGATGGTGCCTTTAGGTACCAAGGTAGGTTGTGTGTGCCTATTGTTTATTATATGAGAAAGAATATTTTATATGAGGCTCATAATTCTTCCTATTCTATTCACCTGGTTCTACAAAGATGTATAGAGATTTAAGGGAAGTGTTTTCGTAGGGTGGTATGAAAAGAGACATTGCTAAGTTTATATCCGGTTGTCATAATTGCTAAATTGTATATTCATGAGTTGGTTAGATTACATGGGGTGCCTTTGTCTATCATATCTGATTGTGGTGCTGAATTCATTTCTCACTTTTGGAAGTTCTTCCAAAGAGGTCTTGGTACCAAAGTTAAGCTTAGCACGACCTTTCACCATCAAACGGATGGAAAAGCTGAAAGAACTATCCAAACTCTTAAGAATATGCTTAGAGCTTGTATTATGGAGTTTAAGGGTAGTTGGAATGAACATATTCCACCCATTGCGTTTTCTTACAATAATAGTTACCATTCAATCATTGGTAAGGCTCCTTTTAAGTCTCTCTATGGTAGATGTTGTAGATTCCCGGTTGGATGGTTTGAGGTGGGAGAGATGGCTTTGTTGGGTTTAGACTTAATCATGGAATCCTTGGAGAATGTCAGGTTGATATAGGAGAGGTTGAAAACAGCCCAAAGTTGACAAAAGTCCTATTCTGATGTGAGGAGAAGGGATCTTTAATTTAAAGTGGTGATTGGTCTATTTGAAGGTATCACCCACGAAGGGTGTGGTCTGATTTTGTATGAATGGTAAATTGAGTCCATGATTTGGGGATCCTTATAGGGTGTTGAGAAGGATTGGTAAGGTGGCCTATGATTTGGAGTTGCCCAATGATAAAAGTATGGTTCATCTTGTCTTCTATGTATCTATGTTGAGAAAATGTATGGGTGACCTAAGTGCTATTATACCTTTGGATGTTGTGGGCTTGGTAGAAGATAATTTGACTTATGAGGAGATTCCGATAGAAATTTTTGATGGACAAGTGAATACGTTGAGAATCAAGGATGTAGCTTCCGTTATAGTCCTTTGAAGGAACCAACAAGTTGAAACACATGGGAAGCTGAGGCAGAGTGCAAAAGCGATATCCCTATCTCTTCCACTATACTCAAGCCTAAGATACTAGTTTGAGTCCCCTACATGATTTCAAGTCTCAAGTTCCAGCCCTTATGTCATTGGCATGCATTCATGTTTATCTTGACAAGTTTATGGTGATTTTTGACACTTATATTGAGATTTTTTGAAAAGATGTTTAAATGCATTTATTGCATTCATGTTGGGCAAAATTCTTAATGATTACTTCTCGTATTACGTTTCTTTGACATTTGGGGATGAATGTCCCCAAGGGGGAGATATGGAAACGCCCAAAAATGCCCAAAAATGTGCCTCAAAAAGGCAAATAATCGTAATTTCCCTATATCTCAAAATTCATGCATGATATCAAAAATCCGACTTCATATTCATGATCAAGGGGAAAATTGAGTGGGAAATGAGTATAACCCCAATTTTAGAACAATCGAAGCAAAAAATAATTTTTTTCAAAAAAATTTGCTTATCCAGTGTTGATCCGAACCCTGGCCACGATGCTCCAAGGGCGCGAATCATTGTTATTTTGTTTCCAGTTTTTTACTTCCAGCGTAAGGCCTTGGGGTCTTGGGCTCATGCCCTCCTATACATAGAAACATATATACCTAGTCATTTTTCAACTCCTTATCACTCAAGACACTCTCAAAACCATCTCTAACACTTAGCCTAATATTTTATCAAAATTCAATTGTCCCAAACTAATTTCTGGATCTCAAGAAATTCATTCAAGCTTCAAGTTCTCATTAAATCTTCATTAAAGAAATTCCCAAATTTTAGGGGTGGGTTTTAACCATTGGGTCCTTTCACCCAGGTGCCCAACATCCCTTTTAAGTAAATTTTATGTTTTCAAGTAGGTTTATCTATGCGTATCTCGTATTATGAAAATGATAATAAAACTATGTTGAGGTTTCAGATAATATTGACTGTTTATGTATGTTTTGGGTTATGAATCTATGATCTATTATGAGAATTGATGAGGGGTTTCAATGTATCTTGCATGAGGGTGTTACCAAGTGTTGGTGGGTTGATTTACCTTGAGTTTTCTCACATGATTTCACTCTTGAATTGCATGATTTTGAACTAGCATTATACATTGACCAAGTGTTTGATAAAATATCCGGTTAAGGATTCTTAAGTTATTGATGATCTATTGTATGGCTTATGAGTCAAGTGACTTTATGATGTTGAATTGCATGTATGTATTGAAATCATGAAAAGTATCGATAGTGTTGCAAGTTGGCCACACCTTATTGAGGGGGGTGCTATGCGTCAACAACTTTGATGGGGGTGCTATACCCATCTACCATGTTGAGGGGTACATACCTTGACCACTTTGATTAGGGGTGTTATGCCTATCTACCATGTTGAGGGGTATATACATGGACCACTTTGATGGGGGTGTCATGCTCATCTACCAATTGAGGTGTAGATACCTCAATCACCTTCCAATTGGGTGATATGCCTTAGATTCCAAGCAATAGTTTTCTTGGTCTATGATGGTGGTCTCTTCCTACACATGAAATATGTTCTATACAAGCATGTTTTACGTCAACCATTGATCATGCATGCCATGTTGTTATTATACTTATCACTTGCTTATAATTATGCACTTTGATTATGTTGCTGATCTCTTGCTGCATTGCATCTTACATACTTAGTACATTCAAACGTACTAACGCATATTCTATGCCTACATGATGTTACCATGTAGGAAATGGAGCCTCTCATGATCATTCTCCACATGGATAGTTTTGGCATCTTGAAGATAAGCTTTCGTCATCCTCAATTTCAAGGACACTAGCTATGCTACTCTTGCATTGTTAACTCATTATGTTGAACTCTTGATACTATGAGGGTGACACCGGAAAGTGTCTTGGCCCCTACTCAATCTATATTTAAAGATGTTGTTGGAACAAGTGATGTACTTATGCTTTGAGCTTTGACTCTTCCATGTATTATACTATCAAAGACTTCCCTTAGTACCTTTATCCTTATGTATACTCTCTTGTTGTTGTTTAACTGCTTTCGTGACCAAGGATGTGTAAATGATATGCTAAGAGGCTTGTTTGGGGTCCCTTCTGGTTCCCATGCATCGTGTCTTGTCTAGGCCCTAGGCTTGGGTCGTGACATATGCATAGGCACAAGACTTGGTAAAAATTTTGAAAACTAAAAGTCAATGTACAAGGCCATTCTATGATTTGGACATGAAATGACGAGTCATATGAAACACCACTTATGTGCTTCAGAATGCCCATAATAAAAATTTCCATTTATCTCAAAATCTATGCGTGATTTCAAAAATCTAACTTTATATTCTCGATCAGAGGGCAAAATTATGTGGGAAATGGGTATAACTTGGATTTTAGAAGACCCGTAGCGAAAAATAATTTTCGCTAGTTTTACGATTTCCAATGGTTGTCCGCACAAAGGGTGTGACGTGCATGGGACGCACCACTGTGTATTTTTATATCTGTGTTTAATCCGCATCGCACCTTGGACGTAGACCTGTGTAATATTGTCGTTAGTTTTCTTATTTCGCCCAAGGGCATTAGGGTCATAGCCTCATGCCTACTTAAACGTGAAATCTCTCATACTTAGCCATTTTTCAACTCTATAGCTTACAAAACCCTCTCTAAAACCTCTCTAAGACTCTATGAATTCTCTGATTCAAATCTAAGGATTTCAAGCTCAATTTTGGAACTCAACGATTCATTTCAAGATCTAAGTCTACTTTAAGTTCATTTCAAGGAATTCAAGGTTTAATATATGTGGGTCTTCATCCATGTATCCTTTCACCTATGGAGCCCAACCTTCTCCTTTAGTGAAAATTGCATGATTTCAAGTTGTATTACCTACAGGTATCTGTTATTAAATTATGAACATAAATTATGTTGGGGTTTTATTAAGTATTGATTGATTGTGAGTGAATATCTATTTCAAGCTTATTCCACGAATTTGTTTTGTCTATTGAGACTATGCATGATTTGAGCTACAAAACTATGAACTATTATAAGGCTTTGTGATAGATTTCAAGATACCCTAGATGAGAGATTTAATACCATGATGGTGAGTTGATTTGCATTGAGTTTACTCATCTTGTTTTAATCTCGAATTGCTTGATTTTGAACAGGTATCATGAACCCATCATGTGTTTGAAAAAATGACATGACAAGAATTCTCAAGTTATTGATGATCTATTACATTATTTATAAGTCAAGTAACTTCATGATGATTAAGGGTTTCAAACATGTTTGAATTCATGAAATGTATCTATGATTTTACAAGTATCAAGTTAAGCCTTATTTCAAGATTTCACCTCTTGTGAGCCATTCATGTAAAAACAAGGGCTCATGTATGATTATGATCTACTCTCATTTTCAAGTTAGGCTCACTAGTAGAGTCAATCATGTTTATAAGCTACTCAAGTCATATTCTTACAAGCTATTCATGTTTCCACATGCCTTAGGACAGCAAACTCTTTCAAACAAAACTCACATTTTTCATATTTAGCATACAACTTCTCCTCCTTCAAGAGTTGCAACACCACCTTCAAGTGATCCATATACTCTCCTCACTATGGGAATAGATCAAGATATCATCAATATATACTACCACAAACAAATAAAGTTAGCGTTTGAAGACCCTATTCATAAGATCCACAAAGATAGCCAGTGCATTAGTCAACCCAAAGGACATCACAACAAACTCATAATGCCTAGTCCAAAAGGCCATCTTGGAAATATCACACTCCCTCAACTTCACTTAATGATACCTGGACCAAAAATCAATCTTAGAGAAGTGACTAGCCCCCTGCAATTAGTCAAACAAATCATCAGTCCTTGGAAGATGATACTTATTCTTTATGGTGATCCTTTGCTGGTAGTCAATACACATTCTAAGAGACCTATCCTTCTTCTTCACAAAAAACACCAGTACACCCCATGGTGATTGGCTAGACGGGGTCATACGGCAAGGGGAAATAGAAATGGGTTGATTATCGGGAAGGAGATTTAAACAAAAATCTATTTCCCTTTCGGGAGGAACACCAGGAAGGTCATTTGGGAAGACATCAAGGAACTCATTTACCATTGGAACTGACTCAATGGCAAGGACCTTGGACTCTACAACCCTAACCCTCACAAGATAATAAAACACCCCTTAGAGAATAGCCTATGGGCTTTAACACAAGAGATGAATCTACCCTTGACCACCACATCATGTCTCTCACACTCATGAACGAGTTTATTTGGGAATTGGAATTTGATGCTATGGGTTCTACCATCAATAGAGACATAGTATACATGCAACAAATCCATCCCAATAATAATGTCAAAATCTAACATGTCCATCTCAACAAAGTTACGTGGTAACAATTTATGCAAAATGCAAATGGGGCAATTTTTACAGACTCTACTGGAAACAATAGGTGCAATAATGGGAGTAGAAACCTCATATAGCTCATGTAATAATTTGGGTTCAGCATTAAACATTTTGGAAACAAAGGGGGTAATAAAAGAAAGAGTGGCACCCGAATCAATCAATCCATACACATAAAAATCAAAGACTTTTAACATATCGGTGATGATATCGGGAACCTCTTCAACCCTTTGCGTCCTTTGGAGTGCATAGAACTGATTATGCCTTGGGAACCACCTTGTTGACAATCCCTTCCCAAAGGAACCACATTATCACCTTAGCCTTATGGATGAACATCCGTACCCTTATTGTGATTACGAAGGCAATATATAATCTTATGGCCCATTTCCACACAACCATAAAAAGCATCGGTATAACACAAGCATGGCCACCATGACCATTATGATATTTCAGACACATAGCATTAGGACCCACACCACCATCACCTTGGGCCCTTGGGATGTCATTAGCAAGCCTTTCTCTAGTAGCATTAGAGGACCTTTGTCCTTTATGAAACTGACCACCTTTAGGATTTTGGAACCTACCATCAAAATAGGCCTTCTTGGCCTCATTTACCCTTCTCTTTGTCAATTTCTCCCCCTTCATTTGTATTGCATAGGTAATTAAATGGGACAAATCTATCTCACTGTTCTACATAGCGGACCGAGTCGATAACCAAGTGTCTCCAAAATATGGGCAATCTATCATCTTATGCCCCATCACGAACTTGTTTATTCTAGACCTTGGGTCAGAAACCAAGTGTGGAGCATATTCTTAGAGTTGATTAAAATTGAGGGCATACTCCCTCACACTCATAGACCCTTGTTCCAAGTTTATAAACTCCACCATCTTGGCCTCTATAAACTCAAGACGGAATAACCGATTCAGAAAAGCTTCCTTGAACTCCTCCCAAAGCATCACATTATTGATTCCTTTCTCCTCCTTTCATTGATTAAACCATATTTGTTCCACCCCCTTGAGTTGGTAAGCTGTGAACTCCGCCTTCTTTTTCGATCTCACACCCATAATGGCCAATACATTGTAAACCTCATCAATGAACTCTTGAGGGTCCTTATTTACCTTAGATCCATAGAATTCTGGTGGGTTCATCCTCATGAAGTCCCTCACCCTTGATCCTGGGGTAGGAGCATGAGGGGCTTGATTGGCTTGATAAGCCAAAATTTGTGCTAGCAAAGTGAGAGCATCCCGGAGCTCACCATAAGGCAGTTGTTACTCGGGTGTGTGGGCTCTTCTTCCACTAGTGTTAGACATGATCTAAACATGACAAAGAACATTCATTAGAGAAAAAACACACCTAACTACTATAGAATGACATAGATCAATAAGGGAAACATTTCCTAAAATGTCTCATAGCCTCCTAGTCATAATCGTGGTGCACAACACGACCATGAATATGAATCTAATCGATGAGGTGTGTTGGATATCGAGGACCATTAACAACCTAGTGATCTGATACCAACTTTGTCACCACCAAAGCCTAGAGCCTAGGCATAACATGATAAATGGGGAACCTAGTGATCATTAAACAACCTAGGTCATGGAAGCATTAAACAACATCAATAAGAGTAGAAGTAAGGGAAAAAAGGGCTAAGTGAAAGGATTTCATAACATAAGACATCAATAAATTAAGAGACTCAAGGCTCATAACATAATTGCATAACTTGTCCAACAACACCTTTAATACATAAATAAGAGTAGTGACCAAGACAAGCAACCGAGCTCACCCTCATAATCATAAGTATAAAATAAAGGAAAAAAGTCTTAATACATATATCATAAGATCAATGTCATTGTCCCTGGAATTGAGGACTCAACAACTAGCCTTGAGTAGGAGTACTAGCCACAAGGAGGAGGATGATAAATCAGTGCTCCGGTCCCTACATGGTAACATCATGTAGCCATAGAGTATGTGTTAGTATATTTGAATGTACTAAGTATGCAAGGTATAATGCAATAAGAGATAGACACATGGAAAAATGCAATATCATAAGCAAGGGATAGCATATTAGCAATATGACATGAATGAATGATACTTGAGGTAAAACATGCTTATATAGAACATATTACATGTGGAGAAGGTGGGCATCATTACATAACCAAGGCCTACTACCTCCATTGTAAGGCAATTGAGGTATATAGCCCCCAATGTGGTAGCATGGGCCTACCACCCCTTGAGCTAGGCAATTGAGGTATATACCCACCGATGTGGTAGCATGGGCCTACAACAACTTGAGCTAAGTGATTGAGGTATATACCCCTTAACATGGTAGCACGAGCCTACCACCCCCCGACCTAGGAGAATGTGATATATACCCCTCAATGTGGTAGTTCGGGCGTACTACCTCTTAGACTAGGTAATTGGTAAACTTTCATCACAATAGATACTTTTCATGAAATCATCATATAAATACCTTCCTTTTATCATCATAGAGTCATTCAAGTCATAGGTCATGCAATGGATCATCAATAGTTCAAGAATCTAAAATCGGACATTTTATCAAACACTTGGTCGGTGTGCAATGCTATTGTAAAACTATGAAATTCAAGAGTGAAATCATGCAAGAAAATCTAATGTAAAATCACCTACAAACACTTGGTAATAAACTCTTGCAATATACATCAACACCCTTCATCAAATCCAATAATAGACCATAGATTCATCGCTCAAAACATGCTCAAATAGTCACAAGTTTATGAAACCCCAACATAGTTTATAGTCAAATTCGTAATAAGAAAGACCCATAAGTAAATCATCTTAGAATCATGCAATTTAGGTAAAAAGTAAGCTTGGGCACCATGGGTGAAAGAACTTAATGGTTGAAACCCACATACCTTGACTATGGGTAATTCTTGATGAAGACTGGAATGGAGACTTGAAGCTTGGATGAAGTTTTTAAGATCTAGAAGAGATTTGAACACTTGAATTTTGAGAGAGATAGTCGTCTAAGGGTTTGAGAGAGTATTGGCAAATCTCTTGTAGGATATGAAGGTAAAATATGGATTAGTATAGATGTTTTTATGGATGGAAAGATTTAGGCCCAATACCCAAAAGCCTCAGGCCGAGATAAAAATCACTGGCCACAAAATACACAGGTCTGTGTCTAGTCCGTGATGCAGACCTATTGCAGAGTCAATTTTACACTTGTCCATGATGGAGGCGCGTAGCAGTACCATCGTGGATATACATTAGATAAGGGACTTTTGAAAAATCAAAATTGTGATTTATTTGCTCTAAAATCAGGGTTAGACCTATTCCGGATCAATTTCACCCCCTAATCAAGAATATGAAATCGAATTTTCGATATAATGCACGGATTATGAGATATATGGAAATTATGATTCTGGGCACTTTCGAGGCATATTTTCAGGCACTTTTTGGGGTCGTTTCAACTTGACTCATAAGTCATACAATAGATCATCCATAACTCAAAAATCCTTAACCAAACATTTTATATAGTTCAAATCATGCAATTAAAGAGTGAAATCATGTTAGAAAACATAAACATAAGGTAAATCAACACACCAGCACCTGTTAACACCTTCATGCAAGATACATTGAAACCCCTCATCAGTTTTCATAATAGATCATAGATTCATTGCTCAAAACATGCATAAACAGTCAACATTTTATGAAACACTAACATAGTTTTATTGTCAACTTTATAATAAGAGATACCCATAGATAAACCAACTTGAAAACATGCAATTTAATTAAAAGGAAGGTTGGACACCATGGTTGAAAACACCCAATGGTTGAAACCCACATACCTCAAATTGGGGGATATCCTTGATGAAGAATTGAGTGAGAACTTGAAGCTTGAATGAAGTTCTTGAGATCTGAAAATGAGTTTGGGACACTTAAATTTGGATGAAATATTTGGCCAAGTGTGAGAGAGGGTTTTGAGAGTGTATTGAGTGATATGGAGGGCATGGGCCCAAGACCCCAAGGCCTTAGGCCAAAACTGAAAAACTGGGAACAAAATAACACTGATCCGTGCCCCTATTATGTCATGGCCACAGCGCAGATCAACACTGGATAAGCAAATTTTTGAAAAATTATTTATCGTTATGGTCGCTCTAAAATTGAGGTTATACCCCTTTTTTCCCTTGATCACGAATATGATCACACACAAATTTTCAGATATATGAAATTACGATTATCGGCATTTTTTAGGCAAATTTTTGGGAATTTTTGGGGCGTTTCAATATCTCCCCCTTGAGAACATTCGTCCTCAAATGTCAAAGAAACATACATAAGAGAACTAATCATAAGAATTCAGTCCAACATGAATGCAACAAATGCATTTAAACATCATTTCAAAAATCTCAACATATGTGTCAAAATACCATAAACTTCTCAACATAAATATTAATGCATGCAAATGACATAAGGACTGAAACTTAATATTTGAAATCATATAGGGGATTTAAATTAGTACCTTAGGTTGAGTAGAGTGGAAGAGATAGGGATATCAACTTTTGCATGTCCGCCTCAACTTTCCTTATGGCACTTTCATGTTGTTGGTTCTTCCAAAGGACCTTAACGGAAGCTACATCCTTGTTTCTCAACATCTTCACTTGTCTATCCAAAATTTCTACCGAGACCTCCTCATAAGTCAAATTATCTTGTACCACACGCTCAACATGTAAAGGTATAATAGCACTTGGATCACCTACGCACATTCTCAATATATATACATGAAAGACTGGATGTACCATATTCCTTTCAATGGGCAACTCTAACTCATATGCACCTTACTAATTCTGCTCAACACTCTATAAGGACCAAATATTATTGGACTTTCTTTACACTTTTTGCCAAACCGGACCATACCCTTCAAAGGTGAGACCTTCAAATAGGCCCAGTCACCAACTTTCAATTCAAGATCCCTTCTCCTCACATCGGAATATAACTTTTGTCTACATTGGCTGTTTTCAACTCTCCCTTATTAACTTCACCTTCTCCAAGGCTTTCATGACTAAATCCGGACCCAACAAAGCCATCTCCCAACCTCAAGCCATCCAATCGGGGATCTATAATGTCTACCATAGAGAGCCTCAAAAGGAGACATACCGATGATTGAATGATAACTAATATTTTGAGAAAACTCAATGAGTGTAAGATGTTCATTCCAACTACCCTTAACCTCCATAACACAAGATCTAAGCATATACTTAAGAGTTTGGATAGTTCTTTCGTCTTGGCCATCCGTTTGAGAGTGCAAGGTCGTGTTAAGATTAACCTTGGTACCAAAAACTCTTTGGAAGGATCTACAAAAGTGAGAAGTTAATTGAGCACCATGATCTGATATGATAGACAAAGGTACTCCAAGCTATCTAACCAACTCATAAATGTACAACTTTGCATAATCTTTGACACCATAAGTAGTCTTAACTGGTAGGAAATGAATTGATTTCTTCATTCTATCAACCATAACACATATAGTGTAAAAATGCTTTCTAGTATTAAGCAACCCAACCACAAAGTCCATGTTAATTTCCGCCCACTTCCAAGTAGGAATCTCTATATCTTGGGCTAGGCCACACGGCCTTTGATGTTCGGCTTTAACTTGTTGGAAATTATGTCAACCAGATACAAACTTAGCAATATCTCTCTTCCTACCACCCCACCAAAACACTTCACTCAAATCTCTACACATCTTTGTAGAACTTTGGTGAATAGAATAGGAAGAATTATGAGCCTCATCTAAAATTTTCTTTCTCAAGATATCAACACTAGGCACACACAACCAACCTTGGTACCTAAGGGAACTATCTCCACCTTGGGAGAAAACCTCCACCTTACCATCTCTCACCAAAGCCTTCAACTCTAACAAGGTGGGTGAAGATCTTACTTTGCCTTGACCTCCTCAATCAATGAAGATTTAGAACCATCAACAACCATTACGCCACCATTATTAACCTCTTCCAACATAAACCCCAATCTATCCAACCGATAGACCTCTCTAGCCACATCTTTGCCAACATCACTAACATGTACTAGGCTACCCATAGACACCCTACTTAGAGCATCGGCCACAACATTCTCCTTACCGGGGTAATAATGCACACTCATATCATAATCTTTAAGGACCTCTGACCACCTTCTTTGTCTTAAGTTAAGATCTTTTTGAGTGAACATATATTGGAGACTCTTATGATCGATAAACATATCAACATGAACTCTATACAAATAATGACGCCAAAGTTTTAAAGCAAATACCACAGCAGCCAATTCTAGATCATGGGTAGGATAATTCTTTTCATGCACCTTAAGTTGTCTAGAGGCATAACCTATCACCTTACTATTTTATATCAATACACAACCCAAACCAATGTTAGAGGCATCACAATACACAACAAACCTTTCTAACCCTTTCGGTAGGACAAGATAGGAGCGGAGACGAGCTTATCTTTCAATGTTTAGATACTCTTCTCACATTCATTGGTCCACACTAATTTTGCATTCTTTTGTGTCAAATTAGTCATAGGAGAAGCAATATAAGAGAATCCATTCACAAACCTCTAATCATAAACCACTTAACCTAAGAAACTTCTAATATCCAATGGAGTCAAATGTCTAGGCCAATTCTAATCACACCTGTCTTATTAGGATCCACCTTAATGTCATCCCCGGACACCATATGCACTAGGAAAGCAACCTCTTTCAACCAAAACTCACATTATTCATATTTAGCATACAACTTCTCCTCCCTCAAAATTTGCAACACCACCCCCAAGTGATCCAATTCTCCTCCTCAGTATGGGAATATGTCAAGAAATCATCAATAAAAACCATCACAAATAAATCAAGGTAGGGTCTAAATACCCTATTAATAAGATCCATGAAGTCGATACATTAATCAACCCAAAGGACATAACCACAAACTCAAAGTGCCCATACCTAGTCTAGAAGGTCGTCTTGGGAATGTCACACTCCCTCACTTTCACTTGGTGATACCCAAACCAAAGACAAATCTTAGAGAAGTGACTAGCCCCTTGAAGTTAGTCAAAAAGATCATAAATCCTTGGTAGAGGGTACTTATTCTTTATTGTGACCCTATTAAGTTGCCAATAATCAATGCACATTCTAAGAGTACCATCCTTCTTATTCACAAACAACACTAGTGCACCTCAACGTGATTGACTAGGCCTTATAAAACCATTCTCCAATAAAACCCTAAATTGTTCTTTCAACTCATTCAACTCCGTCGGGGCCACATGGTAAAGGGTAATAGAAATGGGTTGAGTATCACGAAGGAGGTCTATGCCAAAATCTATTTTTCTTTTATGAGGAAAATTAGGAAGCTCATCGAGAAAGATGTCAAGGAATTCATTTTTCACGACCCAAGCCTAGGGCCTAGACGTGACCGGTAAATAGGGAACCCGAAAGAACCCCAAAAAAGCCTCAAAGCATATCATTACACTTCCTTAGTTGTGGAAGCAATGCAGAACAATGTAAGAAACATAAATAATAGGAACTGTGACTATGGGAGATACTCATATTTAAATAGCTTGAATATCATAAGTAAGTCAAAGCTCAAGTATAATGCATAACTTGCCCAACAACACCTCTACCATAGGACTTAATAGGGGCCAAGACAAGCAACTAGGCTCACCCTTATAGTAAAAGTATACCAAAAATAAGGATAGTCTTTAATACATAGCTTAAGAACATAGATATTTCCCTCGTACACAAGGACTCACCAACTAGCTTGAATGGATACCACTAGCCACGTGGAGGAGGATGATGACCAAATGGAGCTCCACTTCCTACATGGTGATATCATGTAGGCATAGAGTATGCGTTAATACATTTAAATGTACTAAGTATGTGGGATTCAATGCAACAAGAGATAGACATCATAATCAAAATGCACAATAATAACCAATAGATAGCATAATAGCAATATGGCATTTATAACCAACTCTTAAGTAAGTCATGCTTTGGAAATTGTTCATCTTACATAGATCATCATATAAATTTGTAAACAAGCCTCAACTGACATAACATAATACCTTTTGGAGCCACTTCCTTACGAGAGCCCGTCCCCTTTCGGACTAAGTGACCTTCTTTACGGGAGCCCGTCCCTTTTCAAATTAAATGGCCCTCCTTATAGGAGTGTGTCCATTTTTGGATTAAGTGACCTTCCTTGTGGTAGCATATCCCTTTTCAAATTAAGTGGCCTTCCTTACATGAGCCCATCCCTCTTTGGATCAAATGACCTCCCTTACGAGAGCCAGTCCCTTTTCGGATTAAGCATTTCATAGAACTAGCTCATAAAACCATTACATTTCAATAATTATTTCATCATCATATAATTATCATAACATCATTTAGCTCATAAGACATGCATTGGACCTTCAATTCCTCAAGAAACTATAACTAGACATTTTATCAAACACTTGGCGGGTGTGAAATGGTAGTATAAGACCATGCAATTTAGAGACGAAATAATGCAAGTAAATCCATCGTAAAACCATCAATCAATACCTTGAAACACCCTCAAGAATATACATCAAAATCCCTCATCAAGTCTTACAATAGATCCAAGATTTATAGCTCAAAACATGGTAAAACAGTCACAACTTTACATAGCTTTAACATAGTTCATAGACATGTTCATACTAGCATACCCATTTGTAAAATCAACTTTAAATTATGCAATATTAATTAAAAGAGAGTTTAGGCACCATGGCCGGAAGGACCCAATGGTTCAACACCACATACCTTATGTAACACCCCACATTTTATATGTACTAATGCTATTTAAATAAATCATGTT
>JAOTQR010000007.1:10032853-10068202 GCA_025774065.1 Solanum ossicruentum
AAAATAAACCACAACATATGACCCCACAACAATTAAATCTTAAGGACTACACTTAGAGAAAAATTTACATTTGGTCCTAAACTTTACCAAATTGAACCCATTAAGGACTTACGGGTTCTAACAAGCTTGTCGCTTGTCTTGGACATAACAATGAAGGGAGTTGATCATACAAAGGGCACAACTAGTTGGGAGCTGTTGTCGCTTCCCTGATGAGCCCATTGCAGGGCAAAACCAGTCGGTACGCTATTTGGTCAGGCTAGCCTGGGGCGGCATGGGATGCCTCCAGGGGCCGCACGGGAGCATGCTGCACGCCAAGACTCTAGGCCCGTGAAATTACGGAGGCCTGGTGCTATTTCAGAAGAAGAAGGATGGAACATTATGCCTTTGCATTGACTATCGGGCGCTCAACAAGGTAACTATGAAAAATAAGTATCTAATGCCGCTTATCGAAGACTTGTTTGACAGACTTGGCCAGGACAAGTACTTTTCCTAGATGGACTTGAGAAAAGGGTACTACCAAGTCCGAATAGCGAGGCGGATGAGCCTAAGACAACTTGTGTCACCAGATATAGATTGTACAAGTGGTTGGTAATGCCCTTTGGGCTAACTAATGCACCCGCTACGTTCTGTACGCTAATGAACAAAATCTTCCACCCCTACTTGGATCATTTCGTGGTATATACCTCGATGACATTATTATCTATAGCCAAACCTTGGAGGAACATGTGGAGCACCTACGCAAGGTCTTCCAAGTCTTGTGAGAAAACTAGTAATTCGTAAAGTGGGAGAAGTGCTAATTTGCCCAGCCCCAAGTCCATTTCCTTGGCCACGTCATAAGCAAAGGCCAGCTTCGAATGGATAAAGCTAAAGTGCGAGCTATAGTCGATTAGGAGACCCCACCAAGGTAGCAGAGTTGAGATCATTCCTTGGGCTCACCAATTATTATCGAAGATTTACCAGTGGTTACTCCGCCATAGCCACTCCATTCACAAAGCTATTGAGAAAAATAAGTCATGGGTTTGGAGTCAAGATTGTCGGGAGGCATTTGAATGCCTCAAAGCTGCTATCTCGGAGAAGCCGATCCTTGCACTGCCTGACTTCTCCAAGACATTCGAAGTTAATACGGATGCCTCATACTTTTCCATTGGAGGCGTGCTGATGCAAGATAGGCATCCCACAGCATTCAAAAGACGCAAGTTAAATGAGACCGAACGGCGGTATACTATGCAGGAAAAAGAGATGACCGCCATAGTTCATTGCCTTAGGACCTGGAGGAACTACTTGTTGGGTTCTAAGTCTGTGGTCCAGACCGACAATGTTACCACCAGCTACTTCCAGTCACAGAAGAAGCTTACACCAAAACAGGCAAGGTGGCAGGATTTTCTAGCCGAATTCGACTACGAGTTTATTTACAAACCGAGAAAAGGCAATGTGGTGGACCACACCTTGAGCAGGAAAGCAGAGTTAGCCGCCATCACAATAGCCCACTGCGATATTCCGAAAGCCATCAAGGAGGGCTTGTTACATGATCCGGAGGCACAGAAGCTCATAGAACTGGCATCACAAGGGAAGACCCGACGTTTCTGGGTCGAGGACGGCATCCTGCTCACCACCGGGAAAAGGTCTACATTCCTGAATATGACAACTTAAGGCAGCAAATCATGAAGGAGAGTCATGATACGCTATAGGCCGGGCATACGGGGCAGTGTCGCACGCGAGCTCTTATTGAGGCTATTTATTTCTGGCCAAAATTGTGGGATGATATCGAGTGCTACGTGCAAACTTGTATTGTTTGTTAATAAGACAAGGTGGAGCAGCGCCACCCAGGGGGGCTTTTGGAGTCACTCCCCCTAGCTGAGTAACCATGGGAAAGCATTACTATGGACGTTATCACTGGCTTGCCAAAGTCCGATGGGTATGGCACCATAATGGTCATGGTAGATAGATTCTCTAAATGTGCAACATTTATGCCTGCCACACTAGGGTGCACGGCTAAAGAAGCAGCCAAGCTATTCTTTAAGAATGTGGTAAAGTATTGGGAGCTGCCAAGGCACATTATAAGTGATCGAGACCTGCGCTTCACTGGAAACTTTTGGAGGGAGCTATTTCAAGTACTTGGCAAAGAGCTACACTTCTCCACAAGTTTCCACCCACAGACTGATGGCCAGACTGAACAGGTAAATGCCTTATTGGAGTGCTACCTTAGGCACTTCATAAGCTCGCATCAAAGGGACTGGGCCAAGTTGCTTGATGTGGCCCAATTTTCTTATAACTTGCAGCAGAGCGAGTCCTTGGGGAGGACACCATTTGAGCTAGCCACAGGCCAACAGCCACAAACTCCACACTCATTACCAGTCGTATTCAAAGGAAGGAGTTTGGGTGCCTACCATATGGCCAAAGGCTTTGAAGAGCAGCTAGATGCCGCCAAGTCTCAATAAGCCAAGGCGGCCAAATGGATGAAAAAGTTCGCCGACCGTACGTGAAGTCCCACAAATTATAAGGTTGGGGACCTGGTATTAGTAAAGTTTAATCCGAGGCATTTCAAGGCACTACGAGGCGTAAATCCGAACTTAATGCGCAAGTATGAGGGGCTATTCCGAATCCTTGCCAAGGTTGGAAAGATTTCATACCGACTGGAGCTACCACCATCATTGAAGATTCATCCTGTCTTTCATACTAGCATGCTCAAGCCGTACCACGAAGACAAGGATGATCCGAACCGAGGACAGTCAAGCAGGGCACCCATCACAATCACTTCCTCACACGACCGGGACATTGAGGCAATCATTGACTACTAGGCCAAACAGAAAATGGGACAACTAGCCACTGCAATGTTCCTTGTGCACTGGAAGGGGCAGTCACCAGAAGAGGCCACATAGGAGAAGTACGAAGACTTGTGGCAATTTGAGGACAAAGTGCACGAGTTCTTACAGCAGCAGCAATGCACTGAGGTCATCGCATCATCAGGTGGGGGAGCATGACATGTCTCACCTTATTTCTGCCCCAAAACTACGCCAGAACATATCCAACACACTCTGGAGGTCTCCGGAGCTCTCTAGAATTATGCAGAAGATTGAAGAGAAAACTAGAGAGTAGTGGAAGCTTCTAGGGTCTTGTAGAAATGCCTAGGACCAGCCATGTACATAAATATCTTAGATATTTTCATAGGAAGTTTCTAGGCTAGCATTCTTAGCCATTGGATCAAAGCAATCCTAACCATCCATTAGGTAGGGGGCTTAGTATAAATACCCCTCATAGGCTTCTTATTTGGTATCAAGCAACAAGAAAGCAAGCCACAAAGATCACAAGGATTGTAAGAAATCTCTCTTAGCAATAAAAGCTTGCTTTCCCCCAAAGCTCTCTTGTCTTTCACAATCCAGCGTTCCCTTAGTAATCTTGGGCAAAAAGGCTTACTAGAGTTTGCAAGAATTGCCAGCAAACCATCTAGTGCCATACGACATCTTAGCTTAAGTTCTAAGTTTGTAACATAAGGCTTAAAAGTCTTGGACCAAAATTAAAAATCTGGAAAAAATTAACACACTAGCGCGTCGCACTAGTGAAACAAAAAGCATTCTGGAAATCGTATTTTGTGATTTTTGGATTTTGATACGATTGCTCTAAAATCTGGGTTAGAGCCTTTTCCCCCTAAATTTGACCTCCTAAACAAGAATATGAAGTCGGATTTTTGGTATCATGCATGGATTTTGAGATATATGGAAATTAGAATTCTTAGCACTTTCGAGGCATATTTTCGGGTACTTTTTGGGGTCGTTTCACTAGCAATGCAGGAAGAACTAAATCAGTTTGAAAGATACAAAGTATGGCATCTTGTGCCCAGGCCATAGGGAAGAACTATCATTGGAACAAAGTGGGTGTTCAGGAACAAGCTTGATAAGCATGGAATATTTACAAGGAACAAGGCAAGACTAGTAGTCCAAGGGTACAATCACCAAGAAGGTATGGACTATGATGAGACCTTTGCTCCAATTGCTAGACTTAAAGCTATCAGGTTACTCATAGCTTTGCAGCCTACAAGGACTTCACTCTTTACCAAATGGATGTTAAAAGTGCCTTCTTAAATTGTTACTTAAAGGAGGAGGTATATGTGAAGCAACCACCTGGATTTGAGAATTCTGAATATCCAGATCATTTGTATAAGTTGGATAAAGCCTTATATGGTTTGAAACAAGCTCCACGAGCTTGGTATGAAATATTGTCAAAATTCCTCTTAGATCATGGACACACTACAGGTAAAATTGACAATGCATTATTTCTAAAAACATATGGAAAGTATTTGTTGATTATGCAGGTATATGTGGATATAATATTTGGATCAACAAATGTGCTCATGACTCAAGAGCTTTCCAAGCTAATAAATGGAGAATCTGAGATGAGCATGATGGGGGAACTTAACTTTTTCTTAGGGCTTCAAATCAAGTAGACTTCTATTGGAACTCTTATCATTAACAAAAGTATGTGAAGGGGCTTCTCAAAAGGTTTAAGATGGAGGATGCCAAAGACATTGATACTCCCATTGCCATTGCTACCAAGCTTGATTTGGATGAGAAAGGGTTGTCAGTAGAACAAAAGCTATACAAAGGAATGATTGGTTCTCTTTTGTACCTCACTGCTAGCAAACCTAACATTGTCTTTAGTGTGGGACTCTTTGCTAGGTTTCAATCAAATCCAAAGGAGTCATATCTTAAGGTAGTCAAGAGAATCTTCAGGTATCTCAAGGGGACTTCAGAATTAGGACTTTGCTACTTTAAAGGTAGTAGTTTTAACCTTGTAGGGTATACTGATGTTGACTATGTTTATTACCTAGTGGACACAAAAAGTACTTCAGGTATGGTTCACTCCCTTGGAACATGTATGATTTCCTGGTCCACTAAGAAACAGAATTCAATAGCCTTATCAACTACTGAGGCTGAATATGTAGCAGCTAGATTATGTCATGCTCAGTTACATTGGATAAAACAACAACTGTTGGAATTTGGTATGGATGTTGGTTGTGTCCCTATTCTGTATGACAACACAAGTGCTATTAATGTTGCAAAGAACCCTGTACAGCATAAAAGGACCAAGCATATTGACATAAGACATCACTTCCTTTGTGATAATATGGAAAAGGGTCTTGTTTGAATAATGTTTTGTCCTACTAAGAATCAAATTGTAGACATTTTTACTAAAGCACTAAGTAGAGAACATTTTGAAAAAATCATATTAGACTTGGGGATGATTAAGATTGCATAAACTCCCCTCACTGATTGGCTAGAAAATCAGATCTTTGTAATAGCATCTAGAATGAGTTCTCATTTCAAATTTTGCATATAGTACATCCTAACATTCAGAAATATGAATTAAGTCTACAGTGATGTGTATTATAGTGTGCAGGCTACTAGCTCAGGTGTCGAGGCTGAGGGAAAGCTGAAAGTAAATTAGGTAATAACTATTTTGTGTTCAATATAGTGATTGGTGAATGAATCAAGTACTCTGACTTGTTCTCTCTCATCCCACGCCATCATCATTTCTTTGCCACAAAAACTCAAACATCTCTTCCCATTGACAAATGATGATTGCAATCACATCACTCACCTTGCCTTTTGCCATTCAAATTCAGCCCTCTTTCCCTTAAAACTCTTCATTACTCACCCTTTTGACTTCCCACTTCTCTCTATAAAGTGAAATACCTCACTTCTTCCACTCAAGAAAACCTCATCCTTCAATGGTGTCTCCCAAAAACTCCTAAAACACCCAATTACAAGAACCAAACCACCATGATTCTCTTGCAATTATGGTCCATGAAATAGCAAATTTACCACTACCCTTGCCACTCCATCTCTCTGATTTTGCAAGTTGAGGGTCACTCCCAAACCCATTTTCTCAGACTTCCTTGAACCCATCACCTCCCTGGGCTACTTCTTCTTCTTCTGAAGGGTTGAACATCATTCCCATTCAATCTGTTCCTCTTGATGCTCCACCATCTAACATTCTAACTTCTGATGCACCACCCTCTAAGCCAGTACTCTCTCATCTGAGGATAATCACCGAAGAACCTATTAATGTTTCTGATGATTTTCCCTCCCCTAAAAGGGTTCCAACATTTGATTCTTCCAGGGTACCCCAAATAAGAAGTTGAAAACATTAAGATGAAGCTGCTCTTCAATAGGCTCTACATTAGATCAAGAAATGCAGGTGTACTCTTTATACTTCCTCCTCACAAGGTGACCTGTTGATATACCAAGTTTGAAAAAATGTGCGTAAATAAATGATTCCTAAGCCTCCTCGCTGTCATCCCGCTCCTTCGCCCAAGAAACCCTCTACCATAGTTAAGAACCCTCTTAAGTCTAGGCTATCTTCTAGCAGGGAGAAACAAGTTCCTCAACCTATTCCCTCTGATAGAGAGTGTTCTTGAGCAACCTCCTATCGACCAAACTGACCCACACTTCCTCTCCCTTATTCACTTTCAAAAGCGCTCCCTCATTCGGGGCCTACTCATTACAGGGTATGGGGGCTAATATGGACAATCTTATTTCTAAGCTAGCTTTTCAGGTTTGCTATGACCTGTTTCTTTTAGGAAACACTCAAAGAAAGTTTTCCAAGCCTGAGATGTATGAATTCTATGGGAGGGGCATGGTGCATGACTTTGTTTTCCTCACCATTGTTAGAGGTAAATCGATAGCTCTTACTGTTTCTGATATTGGGCGTATTTTGGGAATTCCTGCTAAGGGTTGGGCTCAGTATGTTCTCCATAACTGGCCACCACATGATAATCTACCTTCTGTTCTAGAAATCACTAAAAAAATCTCAGGTAGACATGTCTTCTCTTCACCGATTATGTTTTGACTTGGTACACAAGGTCCTAATTCTTAGGAAGGAAAAAAGATCTGAGGCTAACTTTCTTAACTTGACACTGATAGAACTGCTTGATACTGATGGTCCCATTAATTTGCCTAGTATCATTCTTCAGCATATGTAGTGTGTCCTTGTTCAAGATAAAAATAGCCATGCCCTTCACTATGGCTTTTGGCTGTCTTAAATCCTTGAGGCATACTCTGTTCCTATCCAAGTCTGGACAATGCAGACGAATAAAGATATACTTGGACAAGTGAACCATATTGATATACTTATTCCAATGCAGCGTGTTGGCACCCCTATTCATAGACTTTAACTTGCTCTAGATGCCAAGATAGTAGAACTAGCCACTGCCCATCAGGACTTTGCCCAGGAGAGAAGTGCTCTTCTTTCCAGGATATCTGACCTTGAGGATAGGTTGAATAAGGAACGGGCTGAACATGCCGACATTGTCCATAAGCTGACCTTGTTGATTCCCTCCACTACCCCTTCTACCTGACCTATTTCTTGAATATGTTCCTGCTTTTGAGACCTGCTCATCTTATCAATCACTATGTATAGATACTTAATGGTTGTTTTTGGTTTATTTTCTTTTTTCTTTGATTGCCCTTTTATGTTGTTCTTAAATGTAATCTTGCTATCTCTAATGCATACAAGTTGTTCTTGGTTCACTTTGTCTTTTGGAAATTCCTATATGAATTATGATTATGCTTACTCAGTTTTAGTATATTTGTTTCAAAGCTATTTTTTGATGGTGCAAACAAAGGGAAGTCACATCTGAGTTGTGTAATGTTTATAACCCTTGTTTAACCTATTTCATTCTTAAGGTTCTTTCTTAGTAGTTGCATGCGAGAGGATGGATGCTGATACACAGGAGGTTTGTCATCATCAAAAAGGGGGAATATGTTGAGTCAATTGGAGTTTTGTTGATGAACATTGGATCATAAAACAGGTTAATTGATCAGGTTCTTCATTGCACTATCTTTGAGATGCAAAGACAATATGTCACAAGATGCAGAATAGATACAATACTTGGAGATATGATCATGACATTAATGTAGAAAGTCAGTTCAGATATTTCAGGAAAATAAAAGAGTTGGTGTAAATAAGGAGTTCGAAGTCCAAAAGAACTCTACAAGAGCTAAGAAGAAATATAAGAAGTCTCACCTCGGGAAGAACTCTGCTGCAACTTGATTAAAAGGTAGAAGAAAGTCCAGTATTGTTTATCGAGACAAAAAGCAAGAAAAAGAGTCAGTCGAGTTTTGGGTCTTGAATCATTAGATGATCTATTTCACTGTTTAAGTTTGAGTCTAGGAAGTTGTTCAATTTGTTCTTGTTGCATCATGTTGGTCTAATTAGCTCAGTAATCTATAAATTGATATTAGGCATAGTCTTCAAGTTAAGTGTAACTCGAAAGCTTGGGGAACATAAGCCTTAGAGGTTTATATGTAGTTAGATTTTGTTTGAAGTTTGTTATATCATAGATTTCTAGCATTTTGTCATCTTTTTGTTGAGGCTCATATTGATTTAGTGAAGTTGGGAAAATTCCTGTAGGGGCACACGTCGTAGTTTTTCATCTTTTTGTGTTCTCTTCTGTTTTTACTTTATGAAAACACGACTACAAACTTGGTTCTTCGATTAGACAAATCCATAGGTTGTGCAAATCTAACAAATAGCATTTCTAAGTCATTAATCATAACAACCCTATCGAGTACTAAAAAGGTTCATAGTGACACTGATATGCATACAATGACATAAAATGTCAAATATAATAATGCATATCTTTCTTATAATGCACATCCACTGAATATCAACCCGAAATCCATGGAGATGCACAAGACCCACATATCTACTAGAATATTCTTTCATCGACGTGATCATTAATTGCTAGAATTATTTTTCATCGGTGTTTCTAGAACCATTTAGCACTGCCGAGACTATTTCCTATCAACATTATCATCAATAAATCTGATCACAAAATTTCAAAACTAATGCAAACAAACATGCTCACACAATTAATGAAAAAATAACAATTTTTTTATCAACACAATTGTAGGAAATCACCAAATAGGAGTCAATATGACCATTCAAATCATCCACAACACATCACACATCAATGTGTATATATATAATGCCTTTTTATTTTAACGCTTTCCTTGTAAGAATCATTATTATGAACATGCAACCACAATTATTAAATCCTTTATCACTTTTCATTACTCTCCACTACACAATAAAGAAAACAAGGTTTTATGTACTCAACCACTGCTTAAGATGTCCACTTGTCTCGAATTCACAACCAATCAACCCAATACTTTAGCCTTCCCTTTCTATAGGCCTCTAAAGCAATACATTCTATTAATATTCAAATATAAAATCACAATAAAAATTCAAGAACAACAACAACCAAAATCTTTAATTTGAAGAATGGATTCAAAATGTCTAAAACATTCATTTATGAGAAACTAGGGGTAAATCTAAAATTTACATAAAAGTTACATTACTCAAAATATTTGAAACTCACCGGTGGAAACAAATTAGAAAAAGAGTCAAAACTGAGTTCACAATTTCAGTTTTACCAAATCTATGTTCTTGAGAAAAATCCACAAACTTTGAAGTTAAAAACAAGGATTTTGATGTTAAAATCATGAAATCATAAGTGGGTAAAGAATATTATAGGTCAAAGATATTTATCCAAATATTTTGTCTCAAAAAGCCCTTGTAAATTGCTTCTATCGAGCTTACAAGATTTGAAAATGATGAGATGGGGTTGAAACCTTGATTTTTGAGAACTTTAAGTCCATTCAAGCATTTGTACTTCGCAAAGAGGAAAAATAAGTCAATCCATTTAATGACTTGCGCGACCACAATACTAACCCGCACAATTGCGAAATATGAGGGACCATACACTATGAGAACCTGACAGCTACCTTGAAATCGTGATTAAGAACAATCACTATTTATGCAATCATGATAGATACTTTGCGATTGGGGAAGGGAGTACACCAAACACCAGACACAACAAAATATTAAGGCATAAAATTTACCGAATGAACCATCAGAATTCATTTGAAATCTCGTAAAGATAAATAAAATATGCTATCCTATTAAATTCGATATTTCGAATTCAATGAAATCATCAAAATACAGATTTGAAGTCTCTGTGATCAAAAACCCTTTTAGTCATAATTAGACTAACGTTCGAACCGCACTTGGAAGCTCTAAAAATTCAACTGACATCTCTTCTAGGCGTAAATTCATTCCTTGAGAAATTGACAAACAAACTTTTTGAGTATTTGAATTCCAAATGTTGATCAAAGTCAACTCATTTCAATTAAACTTCCAACTCAAGGGCTCAATTTCACAATATGACTTCACAACAGAAAGTGATAACTCTCTTAGACCAATTTCTGCAATCTGGAGATGATGAAACTGATGGAATTTCATTCCAAAATTGATAGCTCTAGAGGACGTCAAAGCTCACCTTTTAACAACTTACTCATATGAATCACTCACCCACACCCCCAAATGGGCTAACCAATGAACATACTTCACCAATTCTCTCTTACCATCCTTCACATGAGCCACACAGTCACGCCTCGGGAGGGTACCCTAGATATGGCCGGCAACCACTGACTATTGCTAGGCCCCAAGTGAACCACTTGGTCTCATCAAATTCATTCAATCAAATACTCAAGACAATTAGCGGAAGACTAAGGAAGTAATGAGAACATCTCATCTAGTCTCAAAATAATATAATAAGTAAATGGGATAGTTAGAAAGAAACTAGCTCAACATGTCTCAACATCAATATTCGACTCTGGCCTATGAAGTCTCTATCACTATCAAGTAATGCCAATGACAGATGCATGGCTACCTCAAATCAAGAATAAAGCTAATCAATGTTTGACTCTAATACGCAAGATGAAATAAATGTAATGAATCCTCCTATGTAAGGGAGGCTAACCAAATCAGTTGAACTGCTTAGATCCTCAACGATGCGCCTTTTGATGATCTCTAATCCCTATATCTGCATCATGAAATGATGCAACACTGAGTGGCTTTGGTATGTGGAATGTATGATATATATAAAATAGTTGAATATAACAAAAATAGGTAGAATAATATGGAACAACATCAACTTAGAATAATAATCAAATTATAATGTCAAGTGTCTATCTAAAGAAAGAATAAAGAGTAGACAAGTGACCCATCAACCAATCAAACCTCATCAATCAAATTAGACTCATCTCAAAAGAACTCAACTCATATAATCTCATCTCGACTCAGAGTACTCAATATGGGAATTTTTTGGGAGTTTCTCTTATCCGACTACAATCACTTCTGAGCCAGTGATTGTACAATATTCTGCCGGTGTTGCCACAATCATTTTGTACTTGCTAGTTAGAGAAAGAATTGAATCCATTAAGGATCCAGCAAATCAACAAGTCCTCTATTGTTCTAGGGACTCTATCAAGAGGGAACCTCTATGTAATGTAATGGTTCTAATCCTCACCCACGCTTGGCAACGTAGTTAATGAGTGTGATTGGCTTTACTCTTACATTTTTGCATGCTTTATACTCCTCCCAAGACTCAATGCTCATAAGACTCATCCATCTCAATCAAATCAAATCATCTCATCAGCCTCATGAAGCACTCAACATCTCAATCAATCTCATGGAGACTCTCATCATCTCATCAGTTCATCATCTCAATCAATAGCTCAAGGCTTAGATCAATCATTAGGGAACAATCGATTAGACAATCATTAGAATTTATTTGCGAGTACTCATGGATCATCAAGTTCTATCGACCTATCATCATGCTCACATCACAATCACAATCAACCTTCTCAAATCAAGGCTCTAGACTCAATTCCTAAGTTCATTCAGGCATGCTTTCAAAAGTTAACATATAAAGTTTATACAATATCTCATGAACAATATTCAATTCAAGAAAACAAGTTTATGATAATCATTAACATATGAAAATACATGAAATTAATATAATTTTCAACAAATAATCAAGATGATACTTCAAGAAACATATATGGAGACTTATGGACTCTCAACTCCTCTATAACCATCTATGGGGCACATGGGAGAATAATCTCATGCTTTAGATTAACCTTGCATACCTAGTGTGAAGCTTTCAACAATCAACCCTCAAGGAGTTTTCCTTGAACTCTTCAATCTTAAGTTTCTTTTCTCTTAAGCTCTAGTCCCTTCAAGAGCTTAGAATGGGGTTTAGAACCCTTATTACGCTCAAAACAGCTTATTCTGATCATGTTTTGGGTTTAGAAGGGGTCAAAAAATGTCTAGGATGCCCCTTACGAATTAAAGAAAAAATTCTAGTTTAGGAAAAGCGGGTCCGCGACACGAACCCCTCGTGCCTCAGTGTATTTTTTCCAAAAATTTTTCGAACAAGTTTTTTCTAATCCCCTTGAAAAAATTTAAAAAAACAAGTGTGATCCTCAATAGAGGGGGCGCGATGCGCCTCTATCGCACATAGACACTATTTCAATTTTTCGCATCAAAAAATTATCTTTTGATCCGATTGCTCTAAAAATCGACCAAGCCCATTTTCTCACTCAATTATTCATGCTGATCACATATCTGGTCTCGGATTTGCCATCTGAGCATGGAAAGACACGTTACATACATACCTCTCCTCTAGGGGTATTTTGATTTTACCAAGTGTTATACATACTTCCCATGGATAGATGCTCTACTAAGTGCATCCACCTAATATTTGCCTTGTCTAGATTATATAACATGCTTGTATCATAATCTTTGATGAGTTTGAGCCATCTTCTCTATGTAAACTTTATGTCCTTTTGGCTAAACACACATTATAAACTCTTATGATCGTGAACATATCTACATGCACCCTATAGAGATAATGACATCACATCTTCAAAGAAAAGACAACTATCGTCAACTCAAGATCATGAGTCAGGTAATTCCATGCATGCACATTTAGTTTCCTAGGCTATGACCTAATTGTTTTAGATTAGATACAACGCAAACCAACACATGAGGCATCACAATACACCTTGAACCCATCCAAGCCTTCGAACAATGTCAAGATAGGAACCAAAGTAAGTTGATTCTTCAAAGTTTGGAAACTTCAATTGTATTCATTTGACCATTGAAACTTGCCCTTCTTCTGAATAAATTTCTTGAAAAGTGAAGTAGTGGATAAGGACCCCTCAACGAATCTCTTATAGTACCCGACCAAACTCAAAAAACTCATAACATTTGAAGAAGAAAATGGTCTAGGCTAATTTCTAACCACTTTTGACTTCTTTGGATCAACCATAATCCCGTCATAGGACACCACATGCCCAAGGAAAGCCAACTCCTTCAACCAAAACCCGCACTTGCTAAACTTCACATACAATTGCTTGTCTCTCAAAGTTTGAAGCACTACCCTCAAATAGTCCTTGTTTTCTTTTCACTTCGAGAATAGACTAAGATATCATCAATGAACACCACCAAAAACATCTCAAAATAAGGCTTGAAGATCTAATTCGATTAATTTCATGAACACAACTAGAGCATTTGCTAACCCAAAGACATGATTAAGAATTTAAAGTGACCATACTTTATCCAAAAAGTCATATTTGGAATGTCACATTTCCTTATCCTCAATAGATGACAACTAGATTATAGATCAATTTTGAACAAATGACTAGCGCTTTGCATTTGGTCAAATAAGTCATCTATCCTCAAATTGGATACATTGTCCTTTATAATAATCTTATTTATCTATCGGTAGTCAATACTCATTTGAAGTGACCCATCCTTTTTCCTTACAAACAATATGGGAACACCCTATAAAGACCTACTTGGCTTAATAAAATCCTTTTCCAATAAGTCCCTAAGTTGTTCCTTCAACTTCATTTGGTTCATACAATATGGGAGGATGGAAATATATATTGGGTATCTAGAAGAAAATTGATACCAAAGTCTATTTTCCTCTTGGGAGGAATACTGGATAGCTTATTGCGAAAGAATTGACAAAAGCATTGTAGAAGAAACTAACTCAAGAGAAGGAATCTTGGAAGTGACATCCCTAACCCTCACAATATGGTAGATACATCTCTTAGAAATTATCTTATGGGCTTTAAGATAAGAAATGAACTAACCCTTATACACTGAATTGTTACCCTCTCACTTAAGAATAGATTTATTAGGGAATTGAAATTTGACCTTATGGATTCTAGAATTTATGGAGACATAAGAGGCATGCAACCAATCTATACCAAGAATAACGTCGAAGTCGACCATATCAAATTTAACAATATAACAAGGAATAATTTTTATAAATTTGAAACAGGAAAATTTCAGTAAACTCTCTTAGTCACAACAGACTCACCAACTGAAGAACATATTAACAAGGGTTTGAATAAGACCTCAGGACATATTTTAAGCCTATTTGCAAGAAAAAGTATAGAAGGAGATAAATTGGCATTCAGATCCATAATGCATATACATGAAAATTAAAGACCTTTAACATACCTGTAAAAGGATTGGAGTCATCTCAACTTCTTGCCTTGCATGGAGAGCATAAAACTAATTGGTTCATTGACCAGCACCTTGAGCTTATCCACCTTGCACCACTTGGCCTTGTGGCCTAACATCACCCCCAGCTTCTACAATCCTTGGCATGATGACCGAACTTTCTATCTTGGGTCCTTCCACTACCACCACTTCTAGACCTTTGGTTAGAGTAGCCACCACCATCAACTAGGACCTTCTTGAATTCCCTAGACCTTTCCCTCATCTTCTCATCGTCTATTTGTTCCACATAGATCTTGATCCTAGAAATATCTATTTTCTTGACTAGCATATTCATTTTCACTCCTTAGATACCAAGCTTGAGACACTAGGGATGAATTTGTGCATTCTAACCCTTGGATTGGCGACCATGAAAGGTGTATACCTAACCAACTTGGTAAATATAAGGGCGTGCTCCCTCACATTCATATTCCCTTAGCGAAGGTTTATGAACTTATGGATCTTGGCCTCCCTTAGCTCCAATAGAAAGAACCGATCTAGGAAGAAACTCTTGAATACCTCCCACTCAATAGGACTACATATTCACCTCTCTCTGCGACCCATTGGTCATGCCACACCATTAAGTCGATAAGCCATAAGCTCAATCTTCTCATTTGGTGAAACCCTTCTAATTTCTATAATAGGCCTTATTAATGAACTTATGAAGGTCTTTATCCACTTTAAATCCATGGAATTCGGGTGAATTAATCCTCATGAAGTCTTGGATACTTGTAGCTAGACTAGGCACTTGAGGATGAGCAACACCTTGGTTAGACATATCTTGAGCCAACACAATGATAACATTCCAAAATGGTATATGAGTGACCACCTCCTCATGGGAATCTTAAGGAACTGGAAGGGCTTGGTCCTCATTTGGATTAGACTCGCTTCGCACAGTGTCCTGCTCAAAGGCATTGTCTGAAAATTGCAAACTAATGATCTGTTAGATAGAGGAAGTTTTAAGAAAACTCTAAGGCATGACATAAATATAAAAGAAGGGAAAGTTCTTAAAACACCTTGTAGCCTCCTAGTCATAATTTTGACGCGCTTCACACCCATAAACAAGACTCTACCTAACGCAATATGTTAGATTCCCTAGTACACTTCAAAACCTAGTGCTTTGATACCATGTTTTCCATAACCCAAACTAGGCCCTAGGTATAATAGGGATAATGAGAACCCTAAGGGACCCTCATCCAAGCCTTTTAGCATTCATTCAATCATCTCATAGGTAATGAATAAATAAACATAGCAAAGACATAGGGATATGGGACTAAGGGAAATAGGATATGATAAAGTAAAGACATCAAGCCCTAAGTCTATTAAGCTTTTGTCCAATAATATCTATACATACTAGACTAGACGAGGGCTAAGACATGTCTAAAGCTTACCCTCAAAGAAATGATTAATAGAGTTTATAAGTATGAAACATAACAAGCTAGAAGGAAAATAGGTTTATCCCAAAGCATGAGGACTCACCAATAGGTCTTCAACAACAACTTAGGTCAACCGCGAGTGTGAGAAGGAGTAGTATCACCAGTCCCTACATTGATTGATAATGTAGGCATAGAGCATATGTTAGTAATTTATTTGGAATGTACAAGTATCTGAGATGCAATGCAATTAGAGAAAGTTATAACTACCATGATAAGCAATATGCATATCATATGGAAGAATAAGATCACACGTAGAAGTTGATGTAAATATACTTAAACCATAATTGAAGCAATATAAACATCATAGCCCAACTTCAGATTGTAGCATTTAATTTTCATCAATGAAGGGCCTTAATTTAATTAGAAAATCATCTCCAAAACGAAAATAATTGCATCCACCATTTACCTTAAAAAATGAATAAATAATATTTAATCTACTTGTGTTTGCTCTAAAAAAAGTAGCACAAAATCTTACTTACGACACTTCACAATCCCAAAATATATGACTCGAATTTGCAAGGGTCCTTGATATCTTCATCCTATAATATTCTCCGCAAAAATAAATGTTAGATTATATATATATAAAACTTTAATATTTGAATTGTTAGGATTTGAATAAACTTTCAACACAGTATGGAGGAAGACACAAAATTTGTATATAAAGGAAATGAACCAGGACAAATATGATTGTTGACCCTAGATATAATGACTCCTAGGGCGCACTAATTTAGTGCTCTATAGGAGTCCATATACCCTAACACTCGTTAAGTTTTAGGCTATTAATATAGGTGATGTATGCACTAACTACTGCGTTATATGTGGTTTTTATTAACTTTATCTTGATATGCTATTTTGGCACTTTTTATATTTTTTCCATTATTAGATACCTCCATGAGATAGCGGTAAGGTCAGTGCACACTTTATGCTTTCCAGATTCCGCCTAATGAAATTTACTGAGTATATTATTATTGTTATAGTTATTCTTGTTATTGTATTTTAGCTTGAGATCATGATCCCATTGTAAAATTTAGAATTCATACACATTAAATTTTAACTTGCTTTTGATCGAAAATAATATAATTCCTCATCTTATGATTTTCTTTTTCTACTCTTTTTGTCGTCATTAAAGAAGAAAAAGGAGGAGGATAGAGAAGGATGAGGATAGAAAGAGGAGGAGGATATAGCTCTCAACTTGAATAAGGTCATACACATTTACACTTTATAGTAAATGATTTTTGTTTTATAGGAAATATTTTATAGCAAATAATTGAAAAGGTAAAAGTGAGCAAGCTTAATCATGTTTTTGGAGTTTATTTACTTTTTGTCAATATGACATTCTTGTAAGTTTTTTTTTTTGCAAGACTATTTGTCCTTCTCTAAATAGTTGACATGCGAATCGTAATCAATCATAGATTAATGTCATTTTTCTGCATGTCTTTGAAAGCAAAAAATAATGGGGTAAGAACAATGGGTCATACCTTATTTACGATTTCATAAGAGTTGTTAAGACACCAACAAATTCAGCCCAGGATCATGCTTTGTTTCACTAGGAACACAGATTATAGTTCACAAACCAAATGCCTTTGTGCATTTATATTGAATTAAGGACTTATATCCTTCACTAGTTTTGCACCTCTTATGTTATAGTAGATTCTCAAGTCCAGTTTTATTCAAAACTTTCAACTGACTTTATTTGTAGTTTTTTACTCTTGTAACTTCCTTTTTCCACTTATATTTGTAATCAAAACCATATTCTCTAGAAATATAGAAGTGGTTGGTAGTTATAACCACCTCCTCAATGGAAGTTAACTATCCAATCTTATCCTTCAGGATAAGATCGGATAGTTATTTAAATAACTGCACCACTGTAAAAACTAGATACTTGGGTCAAGTTAAGATTGGATCGGGTCGGTCGACATGCGTGACCCACGATCTCAAAAAAATCTAATATCTCTTATGGGTCGTGCAACCTATGAGCATAAAGGCTTGCCTTCAAGGTCTTATAAGCCTTTTTTAGGAATTCAATTACGTAGAGAAAGAATTCACTATCAACATGAGGATATCTATACTCACAACACCCCAGACTTTAACTATTTCAGTAGTTAATCATCTTATCCCTCATCCTCTTTAAGAGGTTGACTCACGAGTCCATATTCAATTTCAGTTTTTATAGTTTTTCTTTTCTACTCGAATCTATGTATTTCAAACCAACTGCTTTCCTAGACATGCACCGCATTGCCGAATCATACATGGCTATTAGTAACACACTAAAGTAGCAACAGCGATTAAAATTTCAAGAAACATTAAAAGGTCAAAGGACATTCAATTGAAAAGTTCAACTTTGACTTTTCAGGGTCTCACATAATGAAGAAGCAGGGTTAATTCTTTTATCAACCCTCTTGTCTCATAACATGGTGAGTCATGGAAATACGTCTCTTCTAACACTTTAAATATAAGATTTTTGCATGTTCTTAAGTAAATTTGTTGGTTTGATGTGTGTTTTTTTGTTATTTTTCAGGAAAATGGTTAAGCCATGGAGCAATGGTTGAAGTACAGAAAAATGAATGAAAAAAGCTCAACATCGGCATATGGAGGCCTCCATGGCCCGTGTAGCATCATACGGACGGTGAGAGGCCAGGTGAACTTGTCCATGGGGAATGAAACAAAGATTGGAGCCAAGTAATGACCACGGGTGCGTTCAGGACTCGTGTGTCACTACATGGACCAAGGTCCGCCGTAGCCTCACTCTTGGCATGACAAATGATGGTTGGAGGCATGGCAAGGAGCTGGAGCGAAAATAAATTAAGGCACGTCCCACAGTCCCTTTCACGGACCATGGGAATTGACACGGGCTATATCACGTGCTGTCAAGTTGACGTCAAGTTGGGCCATTACTATAAAAAAAATGAAAATCATACAAGCCAAAGTTGACAGGACCTTCTCACGGGCTGTGTGACACTGCACGGACCATAAGAAGGGTCGTAGCATTGAAGGAGGGGCTGACAGTGGCGTAATTCGTTAACGCAACGGTCATGGACCGTGAGCCCTCACATGAGTCGTACCCCTACATGTGAAGAGAGGATGCAAATTGAAGACCAAGTATTGACTTAGGAACCGTTTCATGGTCCCTTTGGAGCCTCATAGGCCATGTAGTTGCTGGTACCCATGCCGACACTTATTTTCCTATTTTAAGTTGGATTAGGTTTTTTCTTGTATATATAGGTTATTTTTATTTCTTTTTAGGAGTCTTGGAATGTTGTACACAGAGAATAAAAGAAGAATATGCTGGGCAGTGAGTAAATTTCAAGCAACAATAGTTGTGGTTTTGGTTATCGTTTGAAGTGTGCCATCTCTCGTTTCTTCGTGTGACTTCAAGAATTGATCTATACTTCCTTGTAAGTGATTTGACTATGAATTTCAACATAATTCTTGTTTCATTTCTTGCAAGTTCAATAATCTATACTCACAACTAGGGTTGTGGAAACCATGACAACTCAATGAGATAGACAAATTTGGGGTAAATATTGGGATTGCTTGTTGTATACATTGTAGTGTTCTTCACTTTAACTTCTTCCATAATAAGTCGACACATTAGGGTAAGCTTGTATTCATTACATGCCCAGAGGGATATAGTGATTAGGAAAAGAACTCGACGATAGAAATTCGGGATTATTAACCTAGTCTAAGTAATTGAGACTAGAAGGTGAGAGTATTCTGGGGTCCATAGAAAGGGTTAAATAGTACACTTCTGAGATCGAAAGGTGATGAATGAAATGCATCTAAGAAGAACTAGAAGGTGAATTAGAATTACTAACTTGTTTGATCTTGTATACACTATCATGAACGGGTTTACTAAACAAATTTAGCTATCGTGTTGGGCGTCATGGGGACTGCAACCCTAGTCATCATTAAATTGTTTAAGCCTTAGTTTATTTTTTTGCTTTCGTACTCATAGTTAGGATCTTAGTTCAAAACCCCTCCCCCCCATGTTTACTTTTTTGCTTATGTTTTTTTGGAAATAGAACCAACGACCAAAGTAGGATAACTAGTAAAGTTGTTTCAACATATTCCCTGTGGGATTGACCTTGACTCTTAGTTAAGTAAATATATTACTAATGATCGTCTATGTTCTATAAAAAGGGGTATGTTTGAACGTTATCAAAAATGGTGTCGTTGCTGGGGAATACAGCAAAGTAATAGTCTATTAGTTGCTACTTTCAATGTGTAATACTAGTCCCTAATTTTACTTTTATTTCTTGTTTTTTCTCATTATAGGGAATCGGCGTTGCATGGAAAACATCCAAGTCAGGGTGAAGAACTTATTATTACCTACGAACCAGAGCTCACTAAATCGATCTGCAAAATGAATGCCCAAGAATGTAAGCAGCAAGACAGAGAGAGTTGGCTATTAATCCTGCAGATGGGGGGAAATTATGGTCTGGGTGAAGATAGCCTTGTTGGTAATGAGGTTCCACCGACGGCACCACTTTGACAGGTGTCACTTGTGCCACCCCTGCATTAGTAACCTGGTTTGAGACCTCAGGGTCCTTAGCAGCCCCAAGCGATGAATGAAGATAATGAAGGTGCTGGGACCACTGGAGCAATAGTGTTTCCCCCGCTACCTACAGGTGTGAAGTTCACCATCACTAGCACTATTCTACAGATGCTACAGTTGAAAGGGTTATTCAGCAGAGCAGCAACTAAGGACGCAAATCAGCATGTCATGAACTTCTTGGTGACCTACCAATCGTCCAAAATTCCAGGGGTCAGTCAGCAAGCTCTCTGGTTGAGGGTATTCTTGTTGTCTTTCACTGGTGAGGTGACAAAGTGCATGAATGAGCTTCTTCATAATTTCATCGGTACTTGGGGAGAGTTAAAAGACGCTTTCTTGGAAGGTTCTTCCCTGCGTCAAGGCAGTTCAAGATCAAAGATGAGATTGGGTCTCACAAGCAACTGCCAAATGAAACACTATATGAAACTTGGGAGAGATTTAGGAAGAAGCTCAAGCAGTGCCCTAACCACCATCTTACGGATGAACACTTGAAAGCAGTCTTCTACAAGTCTTGCAACTTTGTGACTAAGTTTATCATTGATGCAGCTGTGGAGGATCATACATGTACAGAACGTTCCTAGACATCGTTGTGATCTTGGCTCAGGTAGCTAAGAATAATAGGGCACGGTACACCAGAGATGGAGACTGCTCTAGTTTTATCTTCGAGATGACTACGGAATAAAGAAAAAAAGAGGAAGAATGGGATCAAAACATGGCCCATATGCCACCCAGATGGACTTGCTAACAAAGAGGTTATTAGGTGCAGGACTAGAAAAAGTGAAAGTTATGAAGACAATGTCCAGGTATGATGATCAATGCTATAATTATGATGAAGAGGCTAACTTTTTGGGCAACCAGGGGGGTTACTGGGCATTCAACTCTGGTAACCTTAGAATTATGGTGGTGATAACTACCAAAGGAGCTAGCAAAATCAAGATGGCTTTAAGAATCATGTACGCCAAAATGATGGTGGTGGAAACTCGAAACTAGAGGAGATGATGGCAAAGGTTCATGACAAGGTGGAGTCCATCGAGGTAGGGGTGCGAGATATGAGAGGAGAAATGTCGAATGTTTGATAACTGGTCGACTCACATTCTACCTCGATCAAGCAACTGGAGAAATACATGGGCAACTATAAGCCTCATTGAATTAGAGGAAAGTTGGGTCACTTCCTAGTGATGCTATTCAGAACCCAAAAAATAATAGTAACTACATGGAAGAAATCATGAGGAGCGGTAAGGTACTTTCTGAACCTGTCATACTTAGTGATGCAGGTGTTGATAAAGCTGATGGCAAGAGACCCGACCCCGTAGAGGTGCATGCTAATGACGCGAGTGACGAGATTGATGTGGCACTAGCAGAGGCAGAGGTTGCTAAAGATACCAAAGAGTCAGACTAACCATCTACTCGGTCTTTGCCAATCATTCCAATGCCACCACCACCATTCCCACAGAGGCTGAGGAAGAAGGTAGAAGATGGCAAGTTTTAGAAATTCTTGTCTATGCTGAAATAGCTGTCGGTGAAAATCCCTCTAGTGGAAGTGCTTGAGCAGATGTCAGGCTACACTATGTTCATGAAAGACTTGATCACTAAGAAGAGGACTGCCACGATTGAGCCAACAAACAATCTTCATTATTGTAGCGCCATTGCTACAAGATCCCTGGTTGAGAAGAAGGAAGATCCAGGAGCTTTTCACTATCCCGTGTACTGTTGGAGCATATAACTTTGCATGGGCTCTCTATGACTTGGGTGCCAGCATCAAGTTGATGTCATTGGCAGCTTACAAGCAGTTGAGCTTAGGAGCCCCTACACCAACTACAATGCGGCTCAGACAGATCAGTAAGCGACCCCTAGGGTTTAGGTGCGATGTGTTGGTTCATATAGGAATGTTCATCTTTCCAGTGGATTCTGTTATTCTGGACTTTCAGGTGGATTTTTAGCTCCTTATCATCCTCAGCAGACCATTTCTGGCAAGCAGGGCATTAGTAGATGTGGACATCATGAGAGCTGGCATGTCTAGGTTCTTTTGTTTATGTAAATATGAGTGTTTATAGGAGTCTATAGCAACCCATAATTTGTTTGACAAAAATACCTCGATTTAAAATTTTTCCAAAGGCTTGTTGGTGCATGCATCATATCCTGACTAACTTATTTTATCCTTGTAAAGCATTGTATACATTATCTAGTTGGCATCTTGATGAATGAAGCATGACTTTGTTGGTTAGTACTAAATAGTATATGAGATGTTCCATGTGTGGTGAGCTTATTGTTTAAATTAGATTAATGCACTCGTAAACTAGAACTTTCCTAGTTAGTCTCACTAAAATAATTGAATGATTAGATTTGGATAGGATTTTAGGCCATTTTTGTTGTGAAGCCACATAGCCTAAATTTGACCATCCAAATGAAATTGTTCCCATTAAACCAAAAGTTAAGCCTGAATAGACCTTTTCTTTGTAATCACCCCACTCACCTTCCTTATCTATCTGCAAATCCTTACTTTAGCCTTGGTCTCCATAAGGACATTGTGAACCTCAACCGAGGCCAAACGCCTAAGTTGAGTTTGGCTTATGCTGGCCCTGGTCCTCTAAAAGACATTGTGCACCTCAACCCATGCAAAAGCCTATATTGAGGGTGGCTTATATTAGCCCTGGTCCTTTAAAAAGACATTGTGAACCTCATCCTAGGCCAAAAGCCTAAGTTGAGGGTGGCTATTGTAAGAAAAGCAGAACAACAAGTGTGGAAAAGAGCCCTGTGATAAGAGGAGAAGAAAAGTTTGGGATGTGGCCATGAGTAAAACAAAAGAGTGAAAAAGAAAAAGAAGAAAAAAAATAAATGAACACAAAAATCACTCCTAATGTCAAAGAAAGTTAGAAAAATAGAGGCAATAGGAGCTGAAGGCCTAGAGCAGATGGCTTAGTTAAAATAGTGCCTTGGAGGGGACAATTAGTCACTTTGATCCTAAATGTACCTCCCCTTAGCCCAAGCCTATATTACAAGCCACAAAAGTCCTAATGTGATCCTAAAAAGGTCGTTCAATAGTTAAGGTGAAGAAAATAAGGGCAAGCATATAGTCGATACTTGTGTGTCCACTAAAAATCACTTGTGAGAGTGAGTGTCTACATTCCAGTCTCTATTTTACATTGTTTCGTTGTGAGTGAGACTTCTTTGTAGTGAGAGAACTATCTTTACGCTATTTGGTTACTGATGCGACTAGTTCATCTTTGTTCCCCAACTGCAGGTTAATCATACATGTATGATGTTTACCTTAATCTATGTGGGTCTATTTGGGGTATAAGCACATTTTTAAGTATGTTTTCTGGGCATAGGTGTTAAAATTGAGGGATTATCCATAGTTCTGACTGAGCACTATTTATGCTTGTTTTGTTGAGTCGTCATTTCTTGAGTACAAGCAATCATTCTAAGTTGAGGATGTTGATGAGTCATGGAAATACAACTCTTGTAACACTTTAAACATAGGATTTTTACGTGTTCTCAAGAAAATATGTTGGTTTAATGTGTGTTTTTGTTATTTTTCATGAAAATGGTTAAGGCATGGAGCAATGGTTGAAGTACAAGAAAGTGAATGAAAAAGAGCTCAAATGTTGGCATATGGAGGCCTCTACAGCCCGTGTAGCATCATACGGACTATTAGAGGCCACGTGGACTTGGTCATAGGGAATGAAGCAAAGATTGGAACCAAGTGAAGGACCTCAGGTACCTTCACGTCTCGTGTGTCACTATATGTGCCATGAACCAATCCTAGGTCCTATACATGACATGGTGAATGGGAAGCCCGAAGACAATTCAAACAAGCTTCTTAGCATATCATGTACACATCCTTAGTTGCGGAAGTAAATTAGACAAACACAGGAGTCAAATAAATGTAAAAGGAAAAAGGGACTAAGGGAAAACATTCACAATAATAATAGCATATGAGAGTCAAGC
Organism: Solanum ossicruentum; assembly: GCA_025774065.1. Taxonomy (NCBI): domain Eukaryota; kingdom Viridiplantae; phylum Streptophyta; class Magnoliopsida; order Solanales; family Solanaceae; genus Solanum; species Solanum ossicruentum. The sequence continues at coordinate 10,057,208 of JAOTQR010000007.1, forward strand.
TCCCAAAAACATGGACAAACCATGACATGATATCCAACGACACCTCTACATAGAATGGAGCGGGGGACAAGACACTTCCCGGGGTCACCCTCATTAAGAAGTATTCAACATAAGAACAATTCTCTATAAAGCATGGATGAGAATAGATATCACCCTTGGAATTGAGGGCTCGCCAACTAGATTTCTTCACAAAAACCAAACTAGCCATGAGGGGAATGGTCAACAGGAGCGCCAACCCCTATATGGTGAAATCATGTAGGCATAGAGTATGCATTAGTACGTTTGAATGTACTAAGTATGTGGGATGCAATACAACGAAAATCATAGGCCATGATACCAAGATGCTTAATTATATAAAAATAACATAAGCTCAAGTGGGATATATGCTCCAAAACCTTACACAAACATGCACGAGATGAACCCACATAAACACCCACTCACCTTACGGTACCACCATTTTGGAGAGTGTTACCAATACCTCTACCTTATGACATAGCCTTTTCAGGAGGTGTTATAAGATGTCCTTACTTTTTGATATAATATTTTAGGTAGGTGTCATGAATTATTGTACCCTACGGCATGGCCTTTTTGATATGTTGACCATGACTTATTGTACCTTACGGCATGGACTTTTCGGTAGTTTGTCCCTACCTTACCATATGATCTTTTAAGTAGGGATCATGATTTATTCAACCTTACGGCATGGCCTTTTCGGTAGATTGATCTTACCTTACAATATAATCTTTTAAGTAGGTACCCTGAGATGTTCTACCTTACAGAATGGCCTTTCTGGTAGGAGTACAAATAGCTCATCAAACCATCACATCAAAGAGTCAAGAAAAGGGCTTCACATTTCACACGAGAGTAAACATAGTATAAGGGTTCAATATTCTCTTGTAGATCATGAGAGTTTTTCATGAGTTTAATACATGCTTGGGGACCCATAAAGTATCTTGACATGCTTACCACTTAAATGCATGCAATAACCCTCATCAATATCAAGAATCCATATCAAATAATTTCATCAAACACATGGTGGGAATATGCAATCCAAGAGTGTAGAACAAGAAGTAAAACCAATTCATTTCAAATCCAATCAAATCAGCCCACCAATACTATGGTACAATCCCATCATGAGTAATATGTAAATAATATCAAAACTTCACAATAGTTCATAGAATTCATAGCTTGAATCATTTATAGTCTCAATAGACAAATATTAATTCATGATATAAGCTTAAAATAGATATTCATGCATAATCAATAATATTTGACAAAACCCCAATATATTTCATGCTCATATTTTATAATAAGAGATACCCATAAGTAATACAACCTAAAAATATGTAATTTCTTAAAAGGAAAGATTGGGCTCCATGGGTAAAAGGATCCAATGGATGAAACCCACATACCTAAATTTGGGGATTCCTTGATATAGACTTGTAGGAGATTGTCAACCTGAATGAAGTTCTTGAGATCTAATGTGAGCTTGAAATTCTTGGATTTGGGTGGGAAGTTTTGATAAAATGTTGGAGAGGTTTTTGAGAGGGTTTTGAGTGATATAGAGTTGGAAAAATAGCTAAGTATGAGATATTTTATGTTTAAATGGGCATGGGGCTATAACCCCAATGCTCGTGGGTTGAAATAGAAAAACAGGGGAAAAGCTGCATGGGTTTGCGTCTGGTCCATGATGCCGACACAACGCGAAGGCCACTTTTACACAGCTTCACGCCCTTGGCACGTCATGGCCAGGGCACGGATTGCCACTATTTTCGAAAAATTTGCGAAAATTATTTTTTGCGATGGGTCTTCTAAAATCCGGGTTATACCCATTGCCCATACAATTTTGCCCCTTGATCATGAATATGAAGTCAATTTTTTGATATCACACACGAATTTTGAGATATATGAAAATTATGATTATGGGCATTTTTGAAGCACATTTTTCGGGTGTTTCAACACGGACCGTGAGGCCTGCCGTGGCCTCACACTTGGCGTGACAAATGATGGTTGGAGGCATGGCAAGGAGCTGGAGTTAAAATAAATTAAGGCACGTCCCACGATCTCTTTCACGGACTGTGGGAGTTGAGATAGGTCGTATCGCAGCGCTATCAAGTTAATATGAAGTTGGGTCATTACCATCAAAAAAGAAGAAAATCATACAACGCAAAGTTGACGGGACCCTCTCACGGGCCGTGTGACACTACACGAACCGTGAGAAGGGTCATGACACTGAAGGAGAGGCTGACAGTGGCATACTTCATTAAGGCAACGGTCGTGGACCGTGAAACCTCACACAAGCCTTACCCCTACACATGAAGAGAGGAAGCAATTTGAAGACCAAGTATTAACTCATAGATCATTTCACGATCCATTTGGAGCCTCACGGGCCATGTAGTTGTCGTACCGTTGCCGACGCCTATTTTTCTATTTTAAGTTAGATTAGGTTTTTCCTTGTATATATTTATTATTTTTGTTTCATTTTTGGGAGTCTTGGATTGCTGGAAATAGAGAACAAAAGAAGAACACGTTGGACAGTGAGTAAATTTTCAGCAACGTCACTTTTGGTTATCATTTAAAGTGGAATCAACTTTTCATCTCTTGTTTCTTCATGTGACTTCAATAATTGATCTATACTTCCTTGTAAGTGATTCTTGTTTCAATTCTTGCAAGATCGGTAATCTAAACCCACAACTTGGGTTATGGGAACCATGACAACTCAATGAGATAGCCAAATGTAGGGTAAATATTGGGATTGCTTGTCGTATACATTGTAGTGTTCTTCACTTTAACTTCTTCCTTAATGAGTCAATGCATTAGGGTAAGCATGCATTCGTTACATGCCTAGGAGGGATGTAATGACTAGGAAAAGAACTCTATGATAGAAATTTGGGGTTATTAACCTAATCTAAGTACTTGAGACCAGATGGTGAGAGTATTATGGGGTCCATAGCAAGGGTTAAAGAGTACACATTTTGAGATCGAAAGGTGATGAATGACATGCGTCTAAGAAGGACCAGAAGGCGAATTCGATGTTACCTAACTTGTTTGATCTTGTATACACAATCATGAACGGATTTAATAAATAAATTTGGCTATCATGTTAGGCGTCATTGGGACCACAAACCTAGTCATCATTAATGTGTTTAAGCCTTAGTTTAATTTTTTGCATTTGTACTCATAGTTAGGGTCTTAGTTCAAAAATCCCCTATTTTTAATTTTCCACATAATTTTGTTTTTGGAAATAGAACCAACGACCAAAGTAAGACAACTAGTAGAATTGTTTCAACCTATTCCCTATGGGATCGACCCCGACTCTTAGTTGGGTAAATATATTGCTAATGATCATTCATATTCTATAAAAGGAGTATGTTTGAACGTTATCATGATACACGTGGTATGAAACACGTGCTATGATGTTCTCACCTTACACAGGCATATATGTCTTACTCCAACATAATACGAAACTTGGTCTACCCGAGTTTCTTTCTACAATTATCCTCAAACTCATTTCTTAAAGTGACTCTTGTCTGATTTCCAAAACGAGTCTAAATGTGGCAGTGATACATATCTCTTCAGGTTTCCTGATGTAAGAGGTGATTCCTTGTTTGAAAGAGCCAATCTCGTGACTTTTTTGACATATTAAACATTATCACACGCCTTTTAGATATAAACAAATCTTATATTTATGAGAAAGTTGAAAAGCAAAGTTATAGTACAATACAAATCACATCCTACGCAAGCCTAGAGACTTAACATGCTGACAAACAAGTCTCTTGATATCGCTTTTGTAAAGGGATTAGCTGTCATTTCACGAGTAAGAATGTATTATAAATTCACTTCTCCACTTGCTACTATATCTCTTACAAAATTATACTTGATATCAATGTGTTTGGTTTTGCTATGATGCTTAGGATTTCTTGTATATGTGATAGCCACCTGACTATAACCATATAAAGTCATAGACCCTTCAGATTCTTTGCAATACACAAATGCTCAAAGAATCTCTTGAACCAAACAACTTCTTGCACGAGATGTGCTCGCCACAAAGTGTTAAGTTATATCTTACACTCTTAAAAAATGGTACCACTATTTAGTAAGAACATAACATATGTCATCACCATCTGTGTAACCTCTGACAAACAAATTAGATCTACCAAATAGTGAATAGTCTGCAGTTCTCTCTAGATATTGAAATTTTCTCTTTACTACCTTTCAATGATCTCTTTCGGGATTTGATTAATATCCGCTTACCAGACCTATGGCATAACACATATCTGAACTAGTACACATCATAGCGTACATCAGACTTCCAATAGCACTAGAATATGGAACTACATTTGTTCCTTCTCTTTATAACTTATGGGACACAATTCAAGGCTTAAAGTTTCACCTCTAGATATTGGAGTATCCATGGGTTTCCAACTACTCATTCGAAAACATTCCAATATTTTCCTTATGTAGGTTTCTTGAGACAAACTCAAAGATTTCTTCGAACGATCTCTTTAGATCTTAACAGCTAATATGTAGTTAACTTCACCTATATTTTTCATATCAAATGACTATGAAAACCATAATTTGATTGTTTTCAGATACTCCAAATCATTTCCGGCTAATAGTATATCATCTATGTAAAGAGAAAGAATTACAAACTTTTCATTGGATCTTTTCACATATATGAAATGGTCTTCATTGATCATGGTGAAATCTAACGAAATCACCTCTTTATGAAATCTCAAGTACCATTTCCTAGAAGATTACTTTAGAAAATAAATGTATCTTTTTAACTTACAAACTTTCTTTTCTTGGCCTTTAACAATGAAACATATAAGTTGTTCCATGTAGATTTTCTTGTTTAATTCTCCATTGAGAAAAGCAGTCTTCACATTTATTTGATGTAATTCTAAATCTAAACGTGCAACTATAGACAAAAGTAGTCGAACAGAAACTTCACAACTGGTGAAAATGTTACCTCATAATCTATTCCAGCTTCTTGAGTAAAACTTTTAGCCCCCAGTCGAGCCTTATATCTTTTTATTGGTTCATCTGATTTACATTTAACTTTGAGAATCCACTTATTCCAAATAGCTTTATGTCCTTATGAAAGTTCAACTAGATCCCAAACTTTGTTGTTTTTCATGGACTCTAGTTTTTCTTCCATCGCTTTCAACCATTTATCCTTTTCAGGACTCGACAAAGCCTCAGCCACAGATTTAGGTTCATTCAACTCCATAAGAGATATCAGGAAAACATAATCCCCAATCTGATAAGATCATTCATGTACTCCTTTTCTTGTACTTTACACAGTTGAAATTCAGATTCCTCTATAGGAAGTTGGGATTCAAAACTCCCACTTAGACTAGGATTCATCTCTTGATCATTTGCCTCATAGATTGTATCTGATGACATTCTCTAGTCTTCTAAATTCAATATTTTGTACAGAGGCTCACCTTCAATTATATCATTCCCTTTTGAAAAATATTCTCCAAAAATCTGACATCTCATGATTCAATTTCAGTCGCACTTCCATCTTCCAACTCATCAATGAACATATTCTTTGGAGCATTCTGAGTTTTTAATGAAGATGCATTTCTTTCCTTTTGGACTTGATTTACCAAACTCACCCAGATGATCTTTAATGTAAGCAGCACAACCCCAAGGTCACAGATCATCTAGGTTTGTTTATGACCAATCCATAGTTCAAAAAAAGTGGAAGTTACTGATTTAGAAGGCACCTTATTCAAAATGTAAACCAAAGTCAATAATGCATCTCCCTAAAAGGAAAAAGGCAAATTTTTCTGTACCATCATTGACCTTACCATATCCAATAATGTCCTATTCCACCTTTTAGCCATACCATTTTGTTGAGGTGTGTAAGGAGTAGTTAATTGATTTGACAGATATTCACGTCCTCGGTCGATTTCCATAACCTTTATTCTTTTGTCCAATTGATTTTCAACTTCATTCATATATCTTTTAAAGCACTCTAGTGCTTCAGATATAAGAAACCAAGTAGACATAACCGAATCGCGTGAAATCATCAATAAATGTAATGAAATATGTGGCACCAAACCTTATCGTCACATTCATTGGACCACAAATATCATAATGGATTAATTGAAGTGGAAACTCAGTTCACTTAGCTTTCCCAAATGGTTTTCGTGTAATCTTTCCAGTAAGACAATTTTCACTAGTCGGCAATTCAATTTTAGATAAAGGATCTAAATGTCCTTCTTTTGCTAGTTGATCTCCTAGTGGGTCTCGTAGATCTTCAAATATCAATAAACTTTTCAACTTTTTCCAAAATCAAGCCAACCTATATTTTCTGCAAAAATAAACACGAAAACACATAAAAATCATAAAAAGTCACATTGAGAACACACAAAATCTCTTGTTTTAGGCACCAAATGTCCTATATTTTGACAGCACATCAGTAGTCCAAAACCATACAAAACTAAAAAAAAATTGAAACCATCATCTAGAAGCACTGAGAAAGATACTAAGTTTCGTCGGATCTTTGGAGCATACAGAACATCATGCAACATAAGAGATCGGCCACCATGCAAGTCAATTTTGCAAGTACTTATTCCCTTGACTTCCAGTCTTGCATTGCTCCCCACATAAATCTATCTAGATCCAAATGTAACTCGACGAAACTCCACAAATGCTTGTCGATCTTGACTCACGTGATTGGTGGATCTTGAGTCTACAATTCACATGGGGTAATATTCAGTTAGTAAATAAGTTTTTTCAACATATACAATGCTTCAAGAAATGTTCAGTAATGCTATCTTTTTTTGGCTCGGTATGCTCACAAGCGAAATCCCCCAAAGCATGCCAATTATAGCACTTATTGTCTTTTTTCTTAAAAAAACCTTTTTCCTTTCTTGGAATTTGGTTTGTGTTTTTTAAAAGAGAGTCCTTTATCGGTCTCCTTACCCTTTTCTTTCTTCTTCCAATCTTTTTTGCGCTTAAAGTCTGAAGATTTTGTACCACTTGATTAAGACACATAGGCATTAGTAGTAATTTTAGCAGCACCAAGCCACTCTCTTCAATTTCAACATGTCACGCAACATCAAAAAAAAAATTTATGCTTTCATTGTGGACCAGGTTTACCTTCAAATTTCCCAAAATATTGGGAAGGGATCGGATCATTGCTTGAACCTGTTGCTCATCAGACAGAACGTGACCAGCATTCTTAAGTTGTACTATCATGTTTGACATCACCCTAAGGTGTTGCTTGATACTTTGATCATGACACTTTTCAAAGTGTCAAACTTGATAGTTAGTTGTCTCAGGCGGGTCACAGAAGTGCCCCATACATTTGTCTCAAGTGTGTCCAAATCGTATGAGCATTAGGAAATTCCTCACATTCAGGAATCATTTCATCAACCACAGAGCTTAGAATTATTTCATGTGCAATGGAATTTGTCATTTTCCAGACTTTGTAAGTTTCAAATTATCTTCTGTGTTGAGCAGTCTTACTCTCTTCTGGCTGACAGAGTACATGGTTTATACCTTTGAGCTCATTTTGCTCATCTAGGACATACCATATCTTACGACTCCAGATGTTGTAATTATCCCCATTCAATTTTTCGTCTTTGTTTAAGTCAGTAATAATACTTTTAATAGTCATGTCTGTAAGTTACAGATAATAAATTAGCAACTTTACTCATCAATTAAGGCATGTATAAACATACATTCAAGCAAATTAATTATAATAATGATTTAACATATGGTGTAAAATCTAAAGGGTAACATAAAATATTCAATCATCATTTCCATTTCAAATGTTTAATTAAAATCAGAATTTAATTTCTTAATGTATATTTTATAAAGACTTATGCACCAAAATTGTTAAGTCTTAATTCAATAAAAAGATACCATAATAAAAAAATAATCCAAGGCATTTAGGAAAAAATAAATTTATTACGAATATCCATAACTTACCCAAAACAAGACATCAAAACAACATGTTCAACAATTAAGGAATAAAATCATCAGGGTGAATTCCAGTGATCTTGACTCATTTAACACCTAAAGCCAACACAAATTATCATATGGGTTTGTCAAGTTCAGGTTCCTCACATTCATCAATCAAATAAGCTTTCAGAAAGGTGAAAAACAATCATACAAAAGCCAAAGGGTTTCCCCTTTATCAACAACAATATATTTTTTGATTTCATCAAATTTTTCAATAAAAATTCTGAGGAAGTCCAAAAGAGATACTGACTCATCCATTTTAATTTTCCTGAACACAACAAGCAATTTATTTCCTTCTCTTCTATTTGCCCTCAAGTCTCTATTTTGATTCTATTCTTCAACGGAATAAGATCTAATGATTTCTAGTGCAGAACCAAAATCCTCAAGTGATCTTTTCTACGGACATTGAATTCTCTTTGCTCTATCAACAAGATTACTCCCACTTTGAGTAACAGAAGCGTATTTTCCTTCAGTTATATCTGAAATATTAACCAAAAATTTAACATTATGGTATGAACTATTTAACAGTGACAACAAATATCACCAATTTCTAACAGAGAATAAAAGACCACACTCAGAGCTCAAAGGTAAAAAAAAGTTACTTCATTAAGTTCAATAAAATCAACCAAAATAACCCAAAACATAAAAAAGACAGCATCTAATTTTTTAAAGAAAAAATGTCCAAAAAAACTGTCATATTTTCAAAAAGAAAAATATATCTTACTCGTTTTGCAACTATTTTCCTATTACAATATATATTCAGAAACCTTGAAACGAGTAGACCACAAAAATACACAATTTGAACTGTAAACTTGACTGGAAATTTTCAAAAAGTGGCCAAACAGTAGCAAATTCATCAAAAATGCAGTCAAAAGCTACAAAACTTCAGAAGACCATAATTCACTCGTTTTTAATCAAATTCACTGTGATAATATAGTTTCGGAATCGTCAGAACAAGTAGACTAGGTTTATATAAAAAAGGCCCAAAAAATCATTAAACATGCACCAAAATGGACCTAAACAAGCTCTAATACCATTTGAAAGCAAAAATTAACGAGGCAAGAACAACGAGTCGTACCTTTTTGACGATTTCATGAGAGTTGTTAAGCCACCAACGAATTCAGCGCAAGATCACGCTCCATTTCACTAGGAACACGAATTATAGTTCACGAATTAAACGCATTTGCACGTTTTTGATGAATTAAGGACTCTTATCCTTCACTAGTTTTTCACCTCTTATCTTACAGTAGATTCTCAAGTCCGATTTTATTCAAAACTTTCGATTGACTTTCTCTGTAGTATTTTTACTCTTGTAACTTCCTTCTTCCACTCACATTAGGAATCAAACCACCTTCCCTAGAAATTGGGAAGTGATTGGTGGTTATAATCACCTCTTCAATGGAAGTTAACCGTTTAGTCTTATCTTTTAGGATAAGGTTGGACAGTTATTTAAATAACTGCACCACTGTAAAAATTAGATACTCGGGTCGAGTTAAGATTGGATCGGATCTGTTTACATGTGCGACCCATGATTCCAAAAAAATCTTACAGTATTAATTCTTATTACGTATGGATATTATTTATCTTAACTAATTTTTTTAACATTATTGTTAATTTAAAATACTCAAAAATATTGTCAAAACACAACTCTGATGGAATATTTTTTACATAGAATGATCTCTTATTATCATTAATAACTTAAATAGAACAACATATCCTTTTCAGATATTTTATATGTACAATAATAATTTCTTATAAAAAAATATAAAACTTAAAAGACGCTTATTACGAATTAGAAATCCCTATCTTCTACTTATCACCGTGTATGATTCCAACATGTTATTATTTTTTACATCTGATCAAACACAAAAATTATTGAAAACTTGAAAAGATTATGCAAAATGTCCATTGGAAAAAATTATTTTGCACAAAAAATATCCTTTTCTTTTTTAGTTAAAATAGCCACTTGGCTATTTAATTAGTTTGCAAATTAAAATACGTCGCAAGTTCTCATATATGACAGCTGGCCATGTTAGTTTGGCCATTTTCTTTTTGATTTATTTTTTAATTTTTTTGTGGTATTGAAAAGAAAAAAAAGCACTTTTTGTTGGTTATATTTTCCGTTACTCTTTTTAATTTTTTTTCCTCTTCCTATTGTTTCACTTTTTTTGTGGGAAAATGAATATTTTTGTCATTTTATTTTTTATTTATTCTTCCATTTATTTAGGTAAAAATATATAATAACCAAATAAATATTTATATCAATACATAACATAAATATTTTTATAATATCTATGCACGATGGTAAATTATTTATATAATGTCAACGTTTTAAATTGTTAGACCCTGTAAATAACTTAATGAAGGTCGATTACTCATTTGGAAAAATTGTTGGAATTGAGGTATAATTGAAATTTAATTAACTTAGGTGCGGGAGTATGGAATCAAGTGGATTTGGCGAATAAAAATTAAATTGAAGTCGGGAGTCCTTAATTGGATTTAAAATAGAAAAGTTTGGGACCTAATTGGTCAATGGGCAAACTAGAGGCCCTTATGTTGCAATTTTAAAAAGATCCATTTCTATATATACCCCCTCTCTTATTTCATTTCTTAGTCTTACACTTAGAAGAATTTGAGAGTGTGAAAGAAGAGGAGAAAGCTTGGGAGAAGGAGAGCAAAGGAGAAGAAGACAATACCAAGTAAGTTTCCAATTCAATTATCTTGTTTCCTTGTGCTTCTTGGCCATAAATTGTGGAGTGGGGATTGGGGGTGTGAGAATTTAGGTGAATTTGGTGGACTTGGGGCATTGAATTATTGTTGATATATATATGTAGAGGTGCCTATGGATGTCTTCTACGTACGTACAACCATAGTTGAATGAAATTTTAACCGAAGGAGCGCGATATGGGAGCCAAAAGTGCAAGCCAAAAATGGCCTGCACAGTAGCAACCCTCTCAGGTTGCTACAGTAGAAAAACAACAATTGTTGTTTTTTTGGCTTCTTGATAATTCG
>JAOTQR010000007.1:10068302-10078498 GCA_025774065.1 Solanum ossicruentum
TCAAGAAAAGTACTTTGTTAGGCTTTTCTATGCTTTGTTTCCAATAATCCAACACATGATTCCAAAATGGACCATAAAGGCTCACCCCCTTGCAAAAACGATCGAACATTTCTTCAATTGAGATGCTTTGTGTGTGACTAACTTTTAACTTGTTTAAGAAGTGCCACATAGAAATAAAAGAGTCCTTAGGATTCCTACATAAGTAAACAAGTTTGGTTCTTGAATCTTGGATAGATTTTGGCAATAAAGCAAAGGGCATATGAGTTGACAAGAGTCTAGGTGAAGTGAAGGATGAAAAATCAGGAATTTGACCATCAATAACGATTTTAAGTTCCAAAAATGGAACAAGATCATGAGGGTTCTTGACAAGTAAAGGGTGATTTTGTTTAAAAATAGGGTATTCTTTTCGATTCACTATACAAAATAAAAGTGCCTTTAACCAAGTGGTTCCTGATTTAGGATTTGTAACGAGGATTATATCAATATCTTGAGCTTGAAATTGTTGTTGACATGCAATCGTACCTTGAATAATTCTTGGTGGTATCCAAATACCTTGGTAATTGTAGACATGTGATTCATTCCATCCTCTTTCTTTTGGTAGAGTTAAGAGCAATTTCTTACACTCATCACTAAGTTCATCCACTCTAAAAAACTTGGGAGGAACTTGTGGAGAAGATTGAGATGTTGACATTGTTTTGAGAGCACTGTTTACTTCTTTTAGTTTGTAGGATGAAAGCTTCACAGATATTATTTATTAGAGCTAAAACCTTGTATTTGATGGACAATAATTGACCTAGCTTGATTCTTTAAAAAAATGTACATATTGAGGATATATACACTTAGTATTTGTTGAATATCTTAGTATTATTGCTCATATTATATTTTGAGGTATTTTCTTAAGAAACATCTTCGATATTTCTATTTTGGTAGGATTAAAGAAATATTTGAAGCACATTAAGAGCATGAAGTATATGTTAATTTGCATGAATATTCATTGAAAAAATTAAAGAAAATCCCCAAATCCGAGAAATCCGAAAAATTCAAGGTGGAAAATATCTAAATTTTATTAGATTGGTTTGATTTATAGATTTAAAAATATGACATAGATAATTTTGACTTGGTATTTTAAAAATTTGAACCAATTGAATCCATATACACTCTTTTTTATTTTCTAAAATATTTTTTCATATAATATGATATTAAAAATGAACATTTTTTGTATATGATCCATACATTAAAAAATGTTTATATATAACTTTTACAACCTTATCCCTTTATGCAACAAACTCGCATACACTTGATTTCCCTCCACTCATTTTACACACTACAAAATATAACCTTATCCTTTCTTGCAACAAATTACCCACATGCACTCAATTGGTCGATCGTTTTGTGGGGTCTAGCCCCCTTTCTTAACAACCAACAAATTGGTCAGTTGAATGCAATTGCCAACCTCCTCCAAATTGTTTTCAATTTGCAAGTTGCTTTTACCTATCAAAAAATTACTCCTATAAATAGGAGTAATTTCCTTTTCATTATACACATCAACAAAAAAAGAGAAAATTACGGTGAGAGTCACAAAGAAAATAAATATTATTTTATATGAGGTATAACATAAACTATAAAATAAAATAGTTCGTGCGAAAAATAGAGTGTGTGCTTAGGAAATATTTTTTCCTAAAAGAAATAGTGTTGTCACTATTTTTTGTATTTTTCTCTGATTGCCTAATATAAATAATAGTAGGAAAAATTGTACACTTGTGCCTACTATTTTTAATAATAGAAGAAACAAAATAGAAGTGTTGATTTGTGGACGTAGCCCAAAAAGTGTCGAGTGAACCACGTTAAATATTTGGTGTTGTGATTTTCCCATTTTTCATATTATTGTGTCATATTTATTTTTGTGTGGTTCCTTATTTTTCCAACAAACTGTTATCAGAGTCGAGGTTCTGTCTGAGTATGTTCTATGTTTGCAGCATAGTCTGAACTTCCACATCAGAAAAGAATTACTTTGGTAACAATTTTGTGGGAAAAATTATGGAAGTCAATACTAGAAGAATGATCACTTTGAATGACACTAATTATGCCATTTGGAAAGGAAAAATGGAAGATCTGCTTTATGTCAAGAATTTTTATCAACCAGTCTTTGCCACTAAAAAGCCTGAAAATAAAACAGATGAAGATTGGAATCTGTTGCGCAGACATGTCTGTGAATTTATTAGACAATGGGTTGATGATAATGTGTTGAACCATATTTCTGGGGAAACACATGCTCGTAACCTATGGAAGCATCTTGAAAGTTTTATGCTCGAAAGACTGGGAACAATAAAATGTTCTTGATAAAACAGATGTTGAATTTGAAATATATTGATGGTTCCCTGATGACAGATCACTTGAATAATTTTCAAGGAATCATGAACCAGTTGTCTGCTATGGGCATTAAATTTGATGAAGAAATTCAAGGCTTGTTTCTACTTGGTTCCCTTCCAGATTCTTGGGAAATATTTAGAATGTCATTATCAAATTCTGCTCTGGATGGTGTAATCTCTATGGATTTGCCAAGAGCAGTGTGTTGAACGAAGAGATGAGAAGAAAATCTCAAGGTTCTTCTTCGCCAAATGTCCAGTAGCAAGTTCTAGGGGGAGAAACAAAAATCGTGGTTCTCAAAATAGAGAACACAGCAGGAGCAAATCGAGAGACAAACTTAAAAATATTGAGTGCTATTGTTGTGGTATGAAAGGGCACACAAAGAAGTTCTGCTGGAAATTGAAAAGGGAGAACCGAGAAAAAGAAGAAAAAGAAGAAAAAGAAGAAGGCAATGAAAATTGCCTTGCCACTATTTCCACCGAAGATCTTCTCACTGTCCTTGATGCTGATCTAATAAATATTTTGTGATGAGTCAAGCTGGGTTGTGGACACTAGTGCTGCATCTCATGTGACATTCAAGAAAGATTTTTTCTCTGCCTATACTCCAGGTGACTTTGGAACCTTGATATCCACATGCACTCAATTCACTAATCGGTTGTTTGGTGTGAGAGATAAAAGTAAATAGTCGTGGGATAAAAAAAAGTAAAAAGATAAAGTTTTAGTATCATATTTGATTGGCCTATTTGGGATAATTTATCCCACCATTTATACTATAGTGATAGGATAAGTTATCTCATATACAAAGTGAATAACTTATCCCATGATAGTTAATCCCAACATAATTAATCTTAGGATAAGTTCTTTCCAACCAAACGACCCCTAAGTAAACCACTCTAGATTTTTGTTTGGGCAAAAGGGATATACAATGAGCTGGCTGCGGAGTCAAATAGGATCGAGGGATTAATTTTAATTTTTTTTATAAAACCTACATTATTCATATATGCATATGTTCCGAATTCAATACTTTGTGAAGTACTTCTTCTATCCAATTTTATGTGTTTTTTTTTATCTAGTCCTTATAACACCCTAGAGCACCCTAAGGTACCTTTGCTAAAAATAGGTCCAAAGTGTAACATCCAAGCTATTAGCTAAGACCGAGCTGAAAATTTTGAAGGGGTTCACAAATAAGTACAAAAATAATTTTGGTGGAATATTTGGTCAAAGGATTCGAAAGATAAATTTTTAAGGCAAAATTACTTATCCAGAAGAACGCGCCCCTAATATAGTTCATTTTTGCACTTTCTTCATAAAATGCATTTACGTGTTCCACTAAAAAATGAATTGAAATGGAATAACTTAGCGTCGCAAACTTGCTCCATCACAGTAATCGATTTTCAATTTTAGAGCAGGGGCATTTTAGTCTTTCCCCACCTATCCTATACTAAAACCCTGTCATTTTGAGGTTATTTTTGCCCAAAAAGCAGTAACCCACACTCATTCTCTCTCAGAAACACATAAGTTTCTCTTAATTTTTGTAAAATATTATATCTAGTTAACTGATATAACATAAATAAGATAGAGGGAGTAATATTCACTCCACTTACACCTACTTTTACACCATCAATCCTACACCACATATGTTTAGATTTTTATTTGGGTAGAAAGGTAAAAGAAAATACTAACACGTTTTAAAAATGTCATTTGGTGTATTTTAAATTCTTCCAATAAATATTATTTTTTAAAAATTCGATACGAATATAATAATATTTTTAAAAAAATCCCACCAACTTAACGAACAACACTAACATTTGGATATATACTAGAGGATAGATTTTGTTCATCTCAGCAACAATTTCAAGCTCAAGACAGTAATATCATGCTTCTTACAACTTCAAAATCAAGAACTACTGGATTAAAAACACTTCTATTTTCTCTAGTGAATCGCAAAGAATATCTTTTTTTTAAACAAAATCACCCTTTACTTGTCAAAAACCCTTATGATCTTGTTCCACTTTTGGAACTTAAACTCTTTGTTGATGGTCAAATTCCTGATATTTCATCCTCCACTCCACCTAGAATCATGCCAACACATTTGCCTTATGCTTCATTGCCCAAAACCTATCCAAGATTGAAGAACCAAACTTGTTTATATGTAGGAACCCTAGAGACTTTTGTTTCAATGTGGCATTTCACAAACAATTTAAGACTTAACTTCATAGATACCAATTCCATTTAAAAAATGTTTGATCTTTTTCGCAGAGGTGTGAGTCTTTATGTTCCTTTTTGGAATCATGCGTTGGGTCATTCCTAAAAAAGTAATTTTCTTAATGTATGAAGAAATCAAAGAGCAACCAAAAGTTCAGCTTAAACGTTTACCAGAATTCTTGGGATTTTTATTTTCTATAGAGGAAGAAAATTGTGGAGTGGTGGATGAAATATTAAGAATATGCATCTTTGACAATTTGAGCAATTTGGAAGTGAATATAAAAGGAAAATTGTCAATAGGAGAGGAAAATAAAATGTTCTTTCATAGAGGAGAAGTTGGAGATTGGAAGCTTTATTTTACTTTAGAAATGAGTGTTATTTTATTTGATACACATATAACATTATTCTTAAAAAGCTCAACAACTTAGCCAACAACACAAACATTATATATATATATATATATATATATATGGTCTCATACAAAAATAGAACTTCCTTTTTTTACTTCAACCACGGCAAAATTAATATCAAATGCAACTACTTCAGCATTGATTTCAAAACAAATAATTGCATTCTATTGACATATAGCATATTATTGATGCCTAATCAAATGTAGGAAAAACTCAATCCAGATCCTTGGAACTTTTGTGCAATAACATGATCGAGTTTTTCACTCATCTCTGTAGTGAAATAATTCTTCCAATCTCCAACTTGTCCTTTACGAAACAACACTTTATTTTCCACTCCAGACGACAATTTCCCATTTTTATTCACCTCCAAATTGCTCAAATTCTCGAAACTGCACATTTTTAATATTTCATCCACCACTCCACAATTTTCTTCCTCTATGGAAAATGGACATTCCAAGAATTCAGCCAAACGTTTAAGCTGAAGTTTTGGTTGCTCTTTAATTTCTTCATACATCAAGAAAAGTACTTTGTTAGGCTTTTCTATGCTTTGTTTCCAATAATCCAACACATGATTCCAAAATGGACCATAAAGGCTCACCCCCTTGCAAAAACGATCGAACATTTCTTCAATTGAGATGCTTTGTGTGTGACTAACTTTTAACTTGTTTAAGAAGTGCCACATAGAAATAAAAGAGTCCTTAGGATTCCTACATAAGTAAACAAGTTTGGTTCTTGAATCTTGGATAGATTTTGGCAATGAAGCATAAGGCAAATGTGTTGACATGATTCTAGATGGAGTGAAGGATGAAAAATCAGGAATTTGACCATCAATAAAGAGTCTAAGTTCCAAAAATGGAACAAGATCATGAGGGTTCATGACAAGTAAAGGGTGATTTTGTTTAAATATAGGATATTCTTTTCGATTAACTATAGAAAATAAAAGTGCCTTTAACCAAATTGTTCCTGATTTAGGATTTGTAACGAGGATTATATTAGTATCTTGAGCTTGAAATTGTTGTTGACATGCGATCGTACCTTGAATGATTCTTGGTGGTATCCAAACACCTTGGTAATTGTAGACATATGATTCATTCCATCCTCTTTCTTTTGGTAGAGTTAAGAGCAATTTCCTACACTCATCACTAAGTTCATCCTCTCTAAAAAACTTGGGAGGAATTTGTGGAGAAGATTGAGATGTTGACATTGTTTTGAGAGCACTGTTTACTTCTTTTAGTTTGTAGGATGAAAGCTTCACACATATTATATATTAGAGCTAAAACCTTGTATGTGATGGACAATAATTGACCTAACTTGAGTCTTAAAAAAATGTACATATTGAGGATATATACACTTAGTATTTGTTGAATATCTTAATATTATTACTCATATTATATTTTGAGGTATTTTCTTAAGAAATGCCTTTAATATTCTATTTTGGTAGAATTAAAGAAATTTTGAACTACAATAAGTTTATGAAGTATATGTTAATTTGCATGAATAGTCATTGAAAAAATTAAAGAAAATCCCCAAATCCAAGAAATCCAAAAAATTCAAGATGAAAAATATCTAAATTTTATTAGTTTGATTTGATTTATAGATTTAAAAATATGACATAGATAATTTGACTTGATATTTTAAAAATTTGAACCAATCCAATTCATGTACACTCTTTTTTATTTTCTAAAATATCTTTTCATATAATATGATATTAAAAATGCACAGTTCTTTTTATATATAATGCATACATTAAAACATGTTTATATATAACTTGTAAATTAGTTTATATTTACAACCTTATCCCTTTATGCAGCAAACTCACATGCACTTGATTCCCTCCACTCATTTCACACACACTACAAAATCTAACCTTATCCTTTCTTGCAACAAATTACCCACAAGCACTCAGTTCACTAATCCTTCGTTTGATGTGAGGGATAAAAGTACATAATCGTGAGATAAAAAAAGTAAAATGATAAAGTTTTGGTATCTTATTTGGTTGGTATATTTGGGATAATTTATCCCACCATTTATATTATAGTGATAGGATAAGTTATCTCATATATATAGTGAATAACTTACTCATTATAGTTAATCCCAGTATAACTAATCTTAGGATAAGTTCTTTCCAACCAAACGACCCCTAAGGAAACCACTCTAGATTTTTCTTTGGACAAAAGGGGTATACAATGAGCTGGCTGCGGAGCCAAATAGGATCGAGGGATTAATTTTAATTTTTTTTATAAAACCTACATTATTCATATATGCATATGTGCCGAATTCAATACTTTGTAAAGCACTTCTTCTATCCCATTTTATGTGACCTTTTTTTTTATCTAGTCCGTATAACACCCTAGAGCACCCTAAGGTACCTTTGCAAAAAATAGGTCCAAAGTGTAACATCCAAGCTATTAGCTAAGACCGAGCTGAAAAATTTAAAGGGGTTCACAAATAAGTACAAAAATAATTTTGGCGGAATATTTGGTCAAAGGATTCGAAAGATAAATTTTTAGGGCAAAATTACTTATCCAGAAGAACGCGCCCCTTGTATAGTTCATTTTTGCACTTTCTTCATAAAATGCATTTACGTGTTCCATTAAAAAATGAATTGAAATGGAATAAGTTTACGTCGGAGACTTGCTCCATCACGGTAACCGATTTTCAATTTTAGAGCTGGGGCATTTTAGTCTTTCCCCATCTATCCTATACTAAAACCCCATCATTTTGAGGTTATTTTTGCCCTTAAAGCAGTAACCCACACTCATTCTCTCTCAGAAACACGTAAGTTATTTTAAGAACAGAATTTAGGGAGAAGGGTGAAGGGTTAGGACTGAGAAATTCTTCAAGCTTTTCAAGAAATCTTCATGCCACAAGTATGTAAAGCTCCCGAAAATTTGTTTTAAGTTTGTTTTAAGAAATTACTAAGATGATCTCCCAACCCTTGAAAATTATTTAGTAAATTTATATTTCCTCATATTTTTTTTAATCAAAGACAAGTCACTTTTTTTAGCTATTTTACAATGAGATTATTTATGTAAAGTCCACAAGTATCGCTATAAATGCCAAATCATGAATTGAGTGCTCAAAATTTACAAAATTGATCAGAATGATTTTGAGTAAAAATGCCTATGGATGATTAATTTTTCTATGACAAAAAAGAAAGTATGACTTTGTTACATTATATTAGATAATTCAATGGCTATTTGAGTAACAAAATTATTTTTAGATATTTTTAGTTGTGATGATTTTTATGATTTATGATAGTGATAATGATGACAATCATGCAACAAATAATATATGAAAGCAATAAATATTTTTGCGGAGCATATACAAAAAGAACATAAACTTCAAGACACTTAACAACCTTAATGTTTCTTCCATTTATCAGAGAAATTTTCGCATATAATCAGTCAAAAATATCTTAATTATGTTACATAGTTATAGTTTGGGTAATTACATTTCATAACTATAGTTATAGCAATATTTGTATAATTCGTTATACAATTCACATTGTTTGTATATGTCGTTATACAATTAGATTCATCGCTCACATCGTTTGTATAAATTGCAGGAATTATACAAAACTCAAACTGTAATTACAGCACGATATTTGCCGCAAATCATAGTTAATTCAAACTATACTATGATAGCTAATTAACTAGTATATTTTTACTTATCCGCATAATTTTTTCTTTATCATGCTTCACACATAAAGACCCAATTAAATGTGGTAGAATGACCCAAATACCAATTGTGCTGGCGGCCCAGTATAAATGGGCTCATAAGTTGCGGCCCAATTTTATTTTTCTTGTCAATAGGCTTGGGGTTATTCATACAAATGCCCCTATTTTGAGGTGGTCTTAAATTTAAATCTTCAAATATAATAGTCTTTAATTTTTGTCCATAGACACTTTAGCTAAAACCTAAGAGAAAAAAGATTCTTGTCATTGAAATAATTTATAAAAATCACTTGACATAAGTTTATATTTTCATAGAATTTAGTTCTTACCAAACTTATATCGGAAAAGGAAAGAGTTTAATTCAGTATTCATAGTTATGTCGTAAGAGACATAAATTAAATTCTACCAACTTTGGTCTCACATATTTACATGTCGGGTGAGGCAAAAGTTTGTTTAAAAAAGAACCCAAGAGTTATGTCGTAAAGAGGCATATTTTAATTTCTACAGAACTTGAGCTAAAAATTCTCTAAACTTACACGGAGTGAATTGGGTCGTAGAAATACTATACAACTTATGCAAGATAATTTGATTCCTGCATAACTTATGTCGAGGGAAGCAAAATTTCTTAATACTTATGCTGCGAGATTAAACCAAATATATGTATATATTTACTTAAAGATTTAAATAAATGGGGTTTAATTATAAAATGTATTTGTAGATATCAAATATTACCAACTTCTCAACAAACATGTTTGAATATCCCATGTATTTTATTGGAAATATAAATATATAACAAGTTTTAAATATAATATAATATAATATAATATACCATAATACTCTCCCCCACCTACTCAACCAAACTATACAACAACAACAACATACCCAGTAATATCCTACTCAACCAAACTATAATTAGTTAATTAATTTCCTAAGTCAACAATTACAATGCCTTGATAACCAAGCAAAAAACATAAATCTTGTTATCAAATTTATATAACCACTCGTGTCACGGAATCATTTTTAATTGGAGGTTTTGATTTGAGTATGGAGAGAAAATCCTGTCTTTATTACAGTGGGATGTTACTCTTTCGTTCATAATCAAAGATTTTAAAGTTGATCTAAATAGAATTACGTCTTTATTAGATATTATTTTATCATAAAACGTACAACGGTTACACAATAGGCCATCTTCTGGGCCTTCAGCTATCAATTACGCGATGGGCCTTCTACGATAGTTGATTTATTTCAAAAATATATTGAATAAAGTAATTAGTTTATAAAAATAATAGTTATATTCTATTACATAAAAATTATAGCCAATATACGTTTACTATACATTATGATACACTTACAAAATTGAATATAGTTTAACTATACATGAACTATACACTGATTATTCAATTTTGATCAACTGAAAATCTCTTTTAAACAGTTCCAAATTTTAGATACAAAATCTTTGTAATGTTTTGAGTCAAATACATGTTTACGATATGCTATTCTCTTTTTAATTAAAAAATTATTTATCTATCTAGTTAAT
>JAOTQR010000007.1:10079546-10100708 GCA_025774065.1 Solanum ossicruentum
TATAATATCTATGTCCGGTAGAGCTCAAAACAGGAGAGGACCAAAGGTCACTATGTAAAATATCAAAAGGCAAAGAAATACTCGAAGTTGAAGGAACAGAAGGCAATTTTATATTTTTTTCAAGAACACATGAACCACAAATACTAGAGCTAGAATGTTTAGTACAATCAATGCTTTTATTCTGCCTAAGCACATCTAAAATGGAAGATCCCGGATGACCCAACAGATCATGCCATAGCTTAGGAGTAACGACAGCAAAAGTTGAAGGAATAGCTTGATTGGTATGAGAAGATAAATAGGAATAAAGGTCACCTTGGTTATTACATCTCATTATTGGCCTCCCCGTCTGATAATCCTTTACAGAAAAACCAAAAGGATCAAACTCAACTGACACAGAATTATCAGTAGTAAATTTTCTAACAGAAATCAGATTTTTATCAATTTAGGAGCATGTAGAACATTTTTCAAGGAAAGGGATTGACACGAGGAAGATAGATTGGATTGACCATAGCCAAGAATTGAAATAGTGTGACCATTACCAACAACAATATTATGATTAGGATGATTGCTCAAATTAAAATAAGACGAGAGATTACCGATAGAGGAAGTCATATGAGACGTTGCATATGAGCGGAAGTGAGAAGAAAAACCCTAAGCAACTGATACCATGATAGGAGGGGAATATTTTTTTTAACCATAAACAATATGCACAGTCAGAATATATACAAAACTAAGCCTTCAATTAGGCGTGATACTAGCCTAATTCTAAGGAACTAAATATAAACAAGATATCTACCTTCCAAATATATATAAGGAAAATATACACAAGATATTTTCCTTCCAAATATACATTATAAAAATATCTACAAGATATATTTAACATGTTGCTATTTATTTTAATATTTTTAAATTATTATTTCATTTAAAAATTTATAAAAAAATATATGAATAAAAATGTGGGATAAGGCCCGTGACTCATGTACTAATAGGTTCGACTAGCTGTTTTCTAGCCTACAAAAAAAAAAGGAAAAATCACATATTATCCCATATTTACAAAATATTTACCACTTATAGCAATATAATTTTTTTCAACCATAAATAGCAAATTGATTGAATTAAATTACATCTCATATAAATTGCACAATTCTCTCCAATCTCCTATTTTGTTAACTTTTGCTATAGATGATAATAAAATAAACATATATTTAATTTTGGTAAATATTGATTAAAAGGCCTTCACCTAGGTAATTTTTCCTTAAAAAAAGAGGCCAACCTCACCTGTCCTGTCAAATTTCTAAGCCTATAAAGACTAGCTCGGGTGGGATGGACCGCCCCTATTGACAACTCTAATTATAAAAGAATTGAACAGAAGATTAAGGGCGTAAGAGGCCAAATCCAAACCGTTCCGGTAAAAAAATAGGCAATCATTTAGCAGATGTTGATTTGAAAGAGGAAGAAAAGAGTCTAAGGATATAATGGGAGTTCACAAGTAAAAAAAAATGCTTGGAAAACCTTTCAACACCAAAAGTGGCTTGAATATGATCATGACTTGCAATATTTTATAGCTTCAAGATGTCCTAAGTATCCAATCATGTTATCAGATATAAAAACAAATATTCCAACATTATAACATGTTTCACTAAAGCTGACCCAAGATTTAAATTTTTTAGCTTTCTAAATTTCATATGAACATAAAACAAACATAATCATGGAGTTGTAAATATAGATTTGTGAACAAACCAGTGTCACCCTGATTTACATGATACACCAACATTTAAGCATAAAGAAGCCATTTGACACCCTTCCAGACTCATCCATTATAGTTATCTCATATTCCCTTTGTCTTTTCAAATGATTTTGCATCCCAGAGGGGCTATAATTGGAGATATATATATCATTCTTTCTGGTACAGAAGTCGAAAGAAGTTCCTATAAATGTATTTATCTCTGATTCTCTTACTTTATGAGATACAGTTTATACAGTCATAATGAGGCATGTTGTATGTATGTATAATTGGTGTTCTTCTTCTTTGTGTGTATCTTTATTGTATGGGAGAGAAAATATAGTTTGATGAGTGAGCGCATAAAACCTATCGTTACTGCATGTATTGATATAACGAAATTAAATGAAGGTATACAACAATATGTCACTGTATCTATCAAGAATGTATTTGTTAATACACACACTAGAGCAAATTAATTCGTTGTATCCTATTAAAAGAGAGAGAGAATGCAGTCTGTTGAGTGAGTGCACATAACCTATCAAGACTATTTGTGTTGACATAATGAAATTGAGTGAGTACACATAACTTATCAAGACTATTAAGTGAATGGATCACCAACAGGTACTTCATTGGTGATCAATCCATTCCAACAGTTGGTGAGTCCTCCC
Organism: Solanum ossicruentum; assembly: GCA_025774065.1. Lineage (NCBI taxonomy): Eukaryota > Viridiplantae > Streptophyta > Magnoliopsida > Solanales > Solanaceae > Solanum > Solanum ossicruentum. Next base: position 10,081,938 of record JAOTQR010000007.1, read on the forward strand.
CTACATTCGGAGGATATCATTTTAGAGTTTCTGAGTTAGTATTTTATTTTGATTTGAGGTAGCCATGAATCTATCATTGGCACCTAGATGGTTAGCTAGATATAGAGGCTTCGTAAATAATGATTAGAGTTGATGTATTTATTTCGTAGACTTGTATTCTTCAAACTATTTTATATATATGCCCACTAAGTACATATTTTGTTTCATTGAGTCCTACGTTGATTGAATGGGTGAATTGAGCCAAGTGGTTCACTTAGGGACCAACAATAGTTTCTGAGTGCCGACCACGTCTAGGGTACTCTCCCGGGGCGTAACATATTGTAACACCTTAGAGTTTCCTAAGCTAAGATCCAAATCATTCTTCTTATGTATGTAAGATCATACCAAGTGATTCTACAGGGGATAATAGATTTGAGGTGAATTAAGGTCACAAAAACCCTTTGATACAAAGTTGAGCTGAAACTTTCCTTATCGATTGAGTTTCAATATGCAATTCCATGAAATTAGGTGATTCAATAATTCCAAAGCTGTGAATGTATGTTGCGGTCCTTTCCTAAGTATTTGAAGTGTGTTGGGTGTAGTTTGAGGTTATAAGTGACACCCAAGATCAAGCTAAGTTCAAAAAATTTCCATCAACTAAGTTTCGATATGAATTCATAGAACAGTCAACTTCAAATGACTATATCTCTCAACATACAATGATTTAGGTGACCTATAATAGATTAAATTGAAAATCTTTAAATTATTTCTACACATCCAAGTTTGCCTTAATTTGAGTTCGCGTAAAAAGTTATAGTCGTTTTACTGAAATGTATGAGGACTATCAAATTTTGCGATCTGCCGAAATGTTTTGAGAAAGCTTTAAGACTGTAAAAAAGGATTACCAGGGGTCAACATTCAGCGGTTCTGCAATGGGACCCTTAGATTTCCGTACTGATCATTGAAACTCATCAAAAGATAATTTTTTTTTTCAATTTTAATGATTATAGGACTCTTCCAGAAGGATATTTTTGATCTTTTATCCTTAAATAACTTTCCAAAGCTCATCTTATAATCTAATAACCTTATTATATGTATAGAAAACCTCCAAAGATCTCCAATTTTTCTTCTCCCAAAGGTCAAGAACTTCAAGAAACAAAAACTTCCAAATTCATAATATCTAAAGGCTTCAAGTTCAAGATTCTCTTCAAGAACCCTAGGTCTTGAAATCAAGATTCTTCTTCAAACTCTATATCCAAGAACTTCATAGAAGGATTTCTCAAATTCGAAGCTATAAGGTTCCAAGGCAAAGGTTTCTTCAAGAACTTTTGTTCTTCTAGGTATGTAATGCTATCAAATAATTGGATCGAGTTCATCCACGCGCTCCACATCTAAGTTTACATTCTTAATGAGTATTGAATTGAGTAAAATCTAGTTTTCAAATTCCAATAGAGTCAGTTCTTCTTCTATTGAGTTTTATATAATTATGTATTGGAGTTATTATAATTTTTTTATTTATTGTTAGTGGTCACTTTCCCATGAACTCTAGTGGAGTTGATGATCATGGCTTTCCCATGAACTCTAGTGGTCACTTTCCCATGCATTATATGATATTGAGATTCATGATTTTCAAGCGTTACATAAAGTATTGTTCTAAATCAAGGATACATATGGCTTTTTAGTAAAGATGATGATTTTTATACATTGATGAAAAGATTGATTTGAACTAGTATTATATATATATATATATATATATGTATATATATAAGAGTTTTCAAAGAGACTGAGCATTGATTTTAAAGAAGTTTGAGCATTGAGTTAAATCTTGTTTTGAGAAAAGAGTTTTGATGAGATATGTATGATTTTGAAGCATATTTATCTTTATAAAAGAGCATATAATTTGTAATTGAAAGTGTGGATGAATTGAGATGAAAATGTCCATTGAGACTTGATGAGATAATTTGGAATGTTGATAACTATGAGCACATGATTTGGGAGAAGTGTTAGCACCAATTTGGGTAAGAGTTAAAAGAACTCAGACCCCATAAACTATGTAGGCAACGTAGGATAGTTGTGTCATTAATTCGGGCAACTCTTGTCCCAAAAAAGGACTTTATTTGTAGATCCAATGAAATAAATTGTCCTTTACTCTGGCAAGGTATTGGATAGCTGCGACAATGACAGTATAAAGGGTTGTATCACCACTCGCTCATATGATGATGACTGTTGGTTAAAGAAACTTCCAAATGATGAAAATTGGATTTGATTTGACAGAATTGCATATGATTGAGTTGATTCGAAAAGTATTGTTTATATTAATTTTTTTAACCTTGCATAATGTATTGAGTTAAGTTGTGCTTTGCTTTTGTCATTGAGTTTTCTCTTGAATTTTATCTATTCAGCCATATTACATACCATACATTTCATGTACTGAAGTCACTCAGCGCTGCATCATTAAATAATGCAGATACAGATTTCAGAAATCCTTAGCAAACATTCGTTGAAGATCTATTAAGTTCTAGATAGCGGTGAGACCTTCTTGCTTCCAGAGGAATCTATTATTTTAATTTATCTCCTCTTAGTAGTCTGTTGAGATAGCCTTGGAGGTATCTTGACACCTTCTTATGAGTTGATAGAGGCTTCATAGATTGAGTCTGATAGAGTTAAAATAGAGTCAATATTCCTTTTATAGTCAATTTTGTAAACTATTGTTGTTTATATAAATTGAATATTGAGTTATTTTTTATGATAAGTATATCTGAAAACTATTTTATATGATGATTTGTTTGCTCACTTGAGTACTTTCTTTTGTGTCATTCAGTTTTTCGCTGATTGAATTAGTGCCATGAGCCAAGTGGTTAACTTGGGGATCAACAATGATTTCTAAGTGTCTGTCACATCTAGAGTACTCTCTCGGAGCGTGACAAAATACTTTGTAAGAGACATTAAAGGTGGAAAAGCTTGTGCCCATTAAGGTGTTTTTTTTTTATCGAATTGTTTGAGACCCTCATTGCATTCAAAAAAAAAAAACAACTTAATTATATATTTTATTTTGATACTTATTCACTTAGAAGATTATGTCAAAAATGATATTGAACAATCAATTTTTATTGAACTAATATGATAACGTATATGATGAAGACACATGTCAATGAAATAGAAAAGATAAAGCGATAAAAATATTGTAAGAGTTTTATTAAAAATGTTATGAGAAAAATAGTAAAAAATAGAATTCCTTAAAGTCAAAAGTTGATATTTAAAATATCTAATGATAATATTATCCTCCACTAAAACGGCTCTACATCTCTCTACTAAAAACATCAATATACATTCTTTTAAATATCACTATTAAATATAAATATTTTTATCAGATTAGCTAACCGTATAATTAATCTCTTCAATGATTATTTCATAATCCTAAAAAGAATTAAGGAATTGCAATAAATATCACAATATGGTCTCTATTCATCCACCTATGACATGTGTTGTAATTTGAATGATCATTCTTTATTAATAACTGAATAATGAATAAATTAATCTAAACAAGAGATGTGAGAACAATGAAATTAGAAAAATAACTCAATAAAGTGAATTTCACTTAATGAGGTCGCCCCCCCTTCCTTTCTCTTTACCCTTCTCTGTTTCAACTTTTTGGTCAGAGTCAAGCATCATAGTTAACCCTTTTACTTGTGTATTTTTCTCTCTTCCGTCCTCTCTCGCTTTGTGTTTTACATCTGTGAAGCAACAAATGCGGCAAAGTCAAACCCTTTTCGACGATGAGTTTTGAGATCAATCAATCCTCTAGACGAGCTTCCAATGCTTTCAACGTCATTTAGCAAACCTCATCATCTGGACAGTCTTCGATGATCCCAAGGTTCTATCGTTCTCTTTTTTGTTATTTTATTTAGACATTTATTACTCTTGACTCAATATTTCAGTACTCTTGCTCTGTTATTTGATGTTTTTATTAGGTATTTGAATCAAATTGGATTGAATTGATTGTTCAATTTGTGCTTCGTCAAGAGCTTATGATATTGTAGCTGACGATTTCAACTTAGATATAGATATGAAGGGGGAGTTCTCTTTTATACAATGAATTCTTTCAAGTTGGTCAGAACATTCGCAAAGAGGGAGAACATTTGGTGACCTATTGCATTACGGTGTCCAAGACTTTGATAAATTACTTTCTTCTTTAGAAGGGTGATAAAAGGTGCATGCAAGTGTAAAGTCATCCCCCTTAAGAACCTTACAATCTAATATAAGCTTATGGTTATGAATGTAGATGCCATGAAATTAATGAAAAAAAGAAGATTGGATGTGACCAACCAACGATTAGATAGGGAGGACTAATTGAGGCCAAAGGTCAGGAAACTGCGGGGAAGTTGGTGGCTATGAGGGCTTTAGGGAGTAGTAAGGATGCAACTAGAATAGATGGCTGCATCAAGGAAACAACTAGAAAGGTGTTAGGGGTCTCCGGAGGGTAACCTAAATAGGCACAAAGAGGATTGATAGTGGAGTGGATAGGTTCAAGAAAACACTTAAGCCACAACATGGTTGCATGTATGGTGTTAGTGGAAAGCTTAGATAAGTACGATAAGATGAGGAATAATGAGAAGTATAAGATGGAGTGGAAGAACGCAAGAGAAGTTAGAGCAGTCCAAAAGGCATAGTAATTTTAGATACTATAACTCCATAAATGTTGCGAGGTTAAGAGGGTTATTTTTAAGATAGGGAAGGGAAAAGTGACTCAGCTAGATAAGATCTCGATAGGCTTCTTGAAGGACATAGGAGAGGCAGGTATAGGGTGGATGATTGAGTTTCTATAATGTCATATTTAAGATGACTAAAGTTCCATAGAAATGGAGGTGGAATACGTGACATTATACAAGAACAATGTGATATGTATATTGTACTAACTACAAAGGTATAAAGCTACTAAACAATACTATAAAACTCTAGGATAGGATGATAGTCATATGGATGAACATGGTTATATTTACCTTTGAGAATCAATTCAGATTTATTCCAGGGTGTTTGACTATAGAAGTCATCCATCTTGTAAGGAGATTGTTAGAGAAATATATGTACAAAAAGAGGGACTTACACATGGTACTCGTTGACCTATAAATGACATATGATAAAGTCTCTATGGAGGTCCTTTAGAGGACTTAGAATCTAGTATGTACTTGTGTCTTACATTAAGTTCATTAAGAACATGTAAGATGGAGCCAAAATCCAAAATAGAACTGTGGGAGGTAACTCAGTACACTTCTTGATCATGATCATATTGCACCAGGGATTAGCCCTTAGCCCACCTTTTACTTTAGTGATGACAAGTTGACACAACCTATCCAATAAGGCGCCTAGTGTGTATTATTCGTAAGTGACATAGTAATGATTGACAAGATGCATAACAAAGTTATGATAGGTTGGAAGTTTGAAGAGAGGCCCTAGAATCTAGAGTTTTCAAGTCAATCGAGACTGAGAAAAGTACCTCGAGTGCAAATTCAGTTATAGCACATGAGATGGAGTTGGAAGTGAAGATCGGTGTTGTCATGACCCAACCCACAGGACTGTACGGGCACTTACCGTAACACTAATATAGGAGGCCTTTTACCATCCATTATAAAACAAGTCAGGCAGAATAAATAAAATTCCATGATTCTCTTTGATAATGATAAGAAAATATCTTAAAGTTAGCCTTTCAACATAAAACTTGTCTGAAATGTACTAATAAATTCCTCCCAGGGAACTGGTGTAAACAAATACAAGAGCTTCCAAGAGGATACAATATACAAAAAAATATGACACAACTCTCACCATAAGAAAAAAGAAAAGTAATAGCTGATAGAGATCATTGTCCTCTTCGCCTATGAAACATCCTTGACTTTGCAACCGACTATGCCAAATGTATAGCAAGAATAGTGTCTGTACAAATAACATGTATAGTAGGCATCATCGGAAACCCGAATCTATATCATAATATTATGTAAAATAACCAAAAAGAACATGCTAATTGAAAATAAAACTTTGATCCTGAAGCTATACCTTTGCTACCAACTGCATCACTTCCACTCACTCATCCTTCTCTAATCTCTCAGTTGAACCCCCTTGCACTGCCAACTCTATCACCAAGAGATAACTTGCCTTTTCTAACTGATCAAAATCTTACCCTCTATGACACTTAAGTCTTTTTTGAGCCTATCCTTTATACCACACCAAGTCCCCCTTGGAGTCAAGAGAAGCCGACTTGGCTTGACCCTTCAACACTTTGCCTGAATCTTCTTCAACTTGTTATTATCAAGTTAGTGGATAGAATCTGATCTATCAAAGTACACATGGTCTAACAAAGGCTAAAACACTGTGAGGTTGGGAAATATCAAATTGAACCAACTGTCTAGCCGATGATTGAACCTCCCATGCCAGAGGCCTTTCCTTCTCCTTAAGAAATGTCAAGCAACCCATACTAGATTTTTTTTAACTCAAAACATCTGCCACCACATTAGCCTTACCTGAATGGTGAAGAATGATGATGTCATATTTCTTCAACAATTCCAATCATCTACACTTCCTCTTATCCAAGTTTTGTGAGATAAGATGTATTTGGGATTATGATGGTCAATAAAGATCTCACAATGTACCCCATAGAGATAGTGCTGCCACAACTTCAAAACAAACACCTCCACCTCTAACTCCAAATTATGGGTGGGTTAATTCTTCTCATGTACCTTTAGTAGTCGAGAAACGGTCTATGATTCTTCTGTTCTACATTAATTCATCACCCAAACCCATACCTAAAGCATCACAAAGAATAACAAATGCCACACCCTCCTTAGGTAATGTAAAATAGGTGCTAAAGTCAATAACTACTTCAGCTTTTTGAAGCTCATCTCACACTTACCGGTCTATTCAAATTCCATGGTCTTTTGAGTAAGTTAATAAAAGGAGTTGCGATAGAGGAGAAACACTAAAGAAACTGATGATAACAACCTATTAGCTGAATAATACTCCAAATCTCACCTAATCACTACCAACTTGGCCAAATCAATCATAATACCATACTTGGTTACCACATGACCCATGAATGCCAGAGACTCAAGCCAAAACTCACACTTAGAGAACTTGACATATAACTTCATCTTTCTCAATCTGTGAAGTATGACTTTCAAGTGAAGAACATAGCTGATTTCATTCTTAGAATAGACCAAGATATCAGCATTGCACACAATCACAAAAAAGTCCAAGTAAGGATGAGATACCTTGTTCATCAACTCTATAAAAGAAGCTACAACATTAGTCTGACTAATAGACATGACCACAAACTTATAGTGTGCATAACGATTTCTGAAGGTGGTGTTTGAAATATCATGCTCCTAAACTCTCAACTGGTGGTAACCCAACCTCAAATCAATCTTGGAGAACATCGAAGCACCCTAAAGGTGGTCAAAATAGGTCCTCAATGCGAGGGAAGGGATACATATTCTTAATTGTAACTATGTTCAATTGGTGATAATCAATATACATTCTAATTGTACCATCCTTCTTTTCACAAACAACACTGGTGCAACCACTATGAAATTCTAGACCGATTAAAAGCTATATTAAATAAATTCTCCATTTGTTTCTTTAGTTCTTTTAACTCAGTGGGATTTATCCGATAAGGAGAAATCGAGATGCACTTGGTGACCAATTCCAACTTAATCACAAAATCAATACCATGATCTATAGGAGCACCTAGTAAGCTTGTAAGAAACCCATCCATGAACTCTCTCACCACCCTTGTGGTCTCTAAAGGATATGAATCCTTAGTAAGATAACATACATAAGCCAAACAATACAACAAAACCTCATATATTATATAAAGTGCATAAAAATAAAATATTACTCCCTTCAAATATGAGCTCGGAGTGCTTGTTCATACTAATTGAGGCAAACTAGGATAAGCTAAGGTCACGATCTTGGCATAACAATCAAGAATTGCATGATAGAGAGATCAATCCATACTCAATATCACATCAAAATAAAGTATATCTAATAAAATCAAGTCTGCATGGATCTCCCTACCTGAGAATGCCACTCTACAACCTCAATTTACCTGATTCTCCACTAAAGACTCATCTACTAGGGTAGAGACTCTAATAGGAACAACAAAGGGTTCACATACAATATTAATATCTATGGCAAAATAAGTCAAAACACAGGAATAGGCAAACAAGAGATCAAATAATACTAAAGTAGAATAATGGCAAATTGGGACTATACCTGTAATCACTATATTGGAGGCCTCTGCCTTAGTTCTACCCGGTATAGCATAGCATTTTTTAAAATCACTTCTGGATTGAGAACCACCATGAACACCACCTTAAGATCCATCTTTAGCACCCCTTGTGACACCCCTAGCGCTCCGTGAAGCACCTCAAAATACTAGAGCTAGTGTAGAATGAACATCTATGACCTCAAGCTGGGTAGTAACCCGAGCACGTATGGTAAATCCTTTGACTTAAGTCTATACGCATCACAAACATAACAATCTCAAGGACTTAAAAACCCATGGAGGATAACCAAAAGTGTCAACTTGTCCTTTAGAGCGTGAAGAACCACCGGGATAAACCTTCCCGGACTTGGATCCACTTGTACCCTCTATACACTAAATGGTTGTATATACTGGCCTTCCTTGATAACCCTGGGTGCCTAGACCCTGATACTTTGGATCTTTGGGTAGATGGACACCAAATTGACCCTGAGGACAATACCTTTTAGTTCCACCCCATCTAACATGTCTGATACACTCAACATCTTAGCATGATCAATAATGCTCTGAAATAAACCACCTGATAACACAAGAGAGGATGTAGCCTCCTCAAGATAGCTAATGAATCCCTTTAGCAACTTATGGATCTGCTCAAATTCAGTAGGAATGCTCGACATAACATAGCAGAACAACTCAAGGAAATGAGCCTCATACTCGGATAATGATAAAGAGCCCTACTCCAACTTCTTGAACTCATGCATATGCTAGTCATGAATGCTCTATGGCACAAACCTCTTAAGAAATTACCCCAATAAACTCATAATAAGAGAACCAAATGGTTGGTGAGCAAGAACCAATCTCCACCACTACTTGGCTATTCTTGCAAACTGATTGGAAGTGTAAGCCACTTTGTGAGCCTCTAAAATACCCAAGTGGAAAAATTGATCTGTCACCCAGTCAAGAAATCATATGCTTCATCCCCTACCATACAATCACATCTAGGAGGTGTCAATCTAACAAACCATTCAAAACTTTCCTTCTCAGATATTGATATAATTACACTTGTAGAAAGTGGCAGAGCTGCAAATCCAGCAGATGCAATAGAGGGCATTGACGATGAACTGTGAGTTTTAAACCCATACTAGCCCTCTGAATTGGCTGTGAGTTAGCAACTATAATAGGGGAGCCTGAAGTTATTGGAAGGATACCAAAAGTAGGGGTACTATCCTATATAAACAATAATAGAACAAGAAACTCTTAAAGCACTTAAGCACTGTCTGGAACTGTAGGAGGTTGGGCTGACCTTGTCTTCTTATCCTACTACTCAAACTCATCCTTATGCTAATAGATGATCTTAGATGATGCCTCCCTAACTGGTCGTCGAGTAGGTGTTGCTCCCCTCGCTTGTCCTCATCCCATAGCTTCATTATGTCCCCTACCTCACCCTCAGACTAGGGCTCAATAAGGAAGTACGATCTCATTTTCAATGAGTCTGACTCTAGCTAGTCCTCACTGTCTACACAAAAAGAATGAATTAGAGGTATACAACACTTGTTATGAATTAATCGTACGAAAGGAATCAATGAAAGGAATTTCTCCTATTAAGTGTCTTAGCCTTTAGAAGATAAGTATAGGCATTTATGTACTGATCCTCAAGACTCTACTAGACACCCTACTCTTCAACTTATGAGACTACTGAATCTAGAGCTCTGATACTAATTTATCATGGCCTAAAATCGAGGACATGATGGCATATTTCCTAAAGTTTATCTTGATGTGTAAGTTTAAAAGTGAATCACATATGAGACTCTCAAAAGCGGAGTCGGACCAAAACAAAGAGAAAGAATTACAACAATAAATATTCCAAAATTTGGTGTCATGAGTATAAAAAACATCTAATACAACTGTGGAAAGGTAACTATAACACAATATCCGAATATAAATAAAGACTAGATAAAAGATAGAACTGGTGGTGATCCAAAATACAAGATCTCACCACCAAATTTGAAATAGCTAGGTTGTTCGTTCGAAGATGGTCATCCGCTGCAAGGAAAATCCTAACTAGAGGTGAGTACAATTCTCATGTACCTAGTAGGTTTCACTGACTGGATATTAAGAATTAATCAAACTTATGAAATGAACTAAAGAACCCTTCCACCTGCATACAAAAAAGTTTCACTCTGGCATCGGTGCCACAAATTTATATAAGTACGAGAATAAAGTAAACGCTTAAGATCAAGAAATACCAAATATCATCAGTTAAATCAAACACCCAAAGACCAATATCATGCAATGCAATAAGATAGAACAATGCAATGCATAGGGTGGTACAATCAGATCAAGATTGTTGTGTAGCCGATTATATGCACGTGTCGAGCTAAGGCCACCGGGCAGGACCATGGGGGTCTCATAGACCATATACCAAATCACAATCTCAATATCTCCTCCACCTACCACCTAGTTCATGGTCAAGGGTTTTAAAGGTGTCTCATTTTCTTTCACAAAATCACAATCTCAATCTCATCTTCTTGCCACCTAGCTTGTGGTCAAGGATTTTAAAGGTGTCATTTTCATTTTCGAAAAGAAGTTTTGCATTTCTTAACTTTCTATGATCAATGATATGATGAATTAGGATGCATACGTCACAATGCATATGCATGGGGATATGATTCAACCCAACACGTATCCATGATTCAAAGTTCACAAAACTCAATCAAATCATGACAATATCCTCATATATGACTCCAAGTAACAATCGAGAGGGATAAAATAGTAATTTTTTAAAAAATTTCAAAAGATCCTTAAGGATCATTATAACTACTAAAGGTCCATGGAAGCTGATCGGAATTTTTTGTTCCTAATCTGCTCGGTGCTAAGTATAACTCCCATGGGAGATATAAAATTAAACTGGAGCTAGTAATTAGTATTTAATCACGTCGATAGCAAATAAATACTGAGTAGCTCATAAATCATGAAAACTGAGAATTTCTAGAAATATTTATCAAGAGCATTCTAAATTATGAAGTTGATAATTTGAGAGATTCATGATTTTGAGAAATGAAAATATATGCATACTGAGGATTTATGAAAATATTCCAATTCAAATACTACATTCATTTAGAAAATCATGTAAAATGTGTTTTCCTAGATAATTCATGAGAAGGAACTAAATTAGACGAGATATCAAATCTTTTCATAAAATTCCTAGCCATGGTAGAAATCATAAACTTGAAAGCTAGGTTTCCTTTAGGGTTCAATGAGTGAAAGGATGCCATTGATGAAATCCCACATATGTATAGTAGAAACTTTGTCTTGATTCTTGGAATGAAGATTTGAAGCTTGAAACCCTAGTTCTTGCTTAAAAGAAAACTTGACAGAGAAGAAATTGATATTTGGAAGCAAATGCAATACTGACCTTTGAAAAAATTGATATGTTCAACTGTTACAGGACAAAAACACATAACAAATGAAAAAGAATCAAACTGCTGGAAAATGAATGGGAAAAACACTAGCAGCGAACCAAACAAAAAATGTAACAGAGATGGTTAATGGTGGGAATTAAAAAAATGGCTGGGACTTACGATAGAGTAGACACCTAATGAATTGATTTAGAAAGACCAATTTTTGATTCTGGAATGAATTGAGTTGAGAAGAGTTATGTGGGTTTTATAAGGTGTGAATGAAGTGTTTTGAAATAAGAAAAAAGATGTAATTTGAAGAGCACCTTTTCGCCTTGAATGAGTACTGTTCGAATTGGTGTGACTTTTTGCAACTTTTATTAGTGAGATGCTAATTTTTTCTATGGATTGTGATTTTATTTTTGTGGTTGTGACTTTTCTAATAATACACAATGTTATATGCTTATATTATCTTTTGTTGATTTTAAATAGAGAATGTTTTTTTTTTAAAAAAAAAATCACATAAGTCATACTTCCTCCTTAAAAAAAATCTAGCTTGACTTGTCACGAAGTTTAAAAAAATAAAGAAGATTTTTTAATCTTGTGGTCTAAATTAAAGTTATATCAAATGTACTAAAATGTCCTTTAATCTTGTTGGTTTGAACATGTCATGTGCGAAGTTGAAATTTAAGTGTTGCCAAAAAAGAAAAATAAGTCATTCTTTTTTGGACGGACTAAAAAGGAAAAAAGCTTATTCTTTTTCAAACAGAAAAAGTAATTATTAACAATTTAATGTTTAAAATTTATGAAAAAATTAAGATAAATTAATTTGACTATCAAAATATAAAAGGTAAGTTGTTGATTTTAGAAATCTAGACTTCTCATTGAACGAGAAATTTTACAAGATCAATTAACATCCCTAGATCTTCCAATCAACAGTTCATATCAAGTTTCGACCTCTCACATGGATTGTGATATGTGGTCAATCCTTGTGATCCAACCCACTAAGGCAGCCTAGCATCCTTAGAGTCAACCCTCTTTTTCCTTACTTTTGATCTAGTCCAACATAGAACAATGACTACGAGTTTAAGAACACATGCACGTACAGGAACAAGTACTCCCAACTTTGCATTTAACTCATGCCACAAAGAAGCACACAAAACACCTAGCCTTACAAAATTCATCTAGTCCAACACATTGCCTATGACTGGTCGAGTCGACCTGTGCCTTTAAATAGGCCACAATACCCAGTGATGTGCCAGTTATGTGTCTGCCAAGTCAGTTGACATCCCCAACTGATAGTCCAATTTAAAATTCAAATTTACAAGTTTATCTAAACATGTTGACAAGTCCCAAATGGCTAAAAATTGCCAAAACCGCCAACTGCCCATGCATGTGCAAAGCACACACGGACAACCTTCAAATTTGTCACCAACACAGTGCCTTGGTGCTCAGATTGCTCTGTCCACGTAGCTGTGCCTTGCCAAGGCCCTGCACACGTGCCTATGCGATGGACAAGTCTTGCCATGCATAGCTTGGTATTGTGGTCTGGTTTCCTGTGCCATTGCCCTTGTCCAGCACATAGCCTCAATCTTGTTTAGCACGACCATGTCATGCCATATCCTTGCCTTGCGTTAGTTTTTCTAGACCTTGTCATGCCATAGCCTTGCCTTGCGTTAGTTTTCCTAGACCTTGTCATGCCTTAGCCACTTCTTGTCTTGCATGCCCTGGCCAAGCCAATGCGAAAGTCTTCTTTCACTTAAACTTAATCTTGACTGAAGTCATAGATCCTTAGCTAGGTTCATCTGGTAAATCTCTAGCCAAGCCTGAGTCACTTGAACCATGAAGCTGAGGGTCTGACAAACTTACCCCATCTGATACTTCCAGACTCTTTTCTCCAAACCATTCTTCAGATGTTATCCTTGAGCGGGAAGTAAGATATGCCTCTAGATACTTAATGATGTCCCCCTTGAGAGAAAGTGATTAAGGGTTTTTGTAAGCCATAAGTGGTAGAATGATCCTAGAGCTTGAAAGATGTAGAAACTATGAAGAGTGAGAAGTGGTTGATTGAAGGAGTTAACTAAGAGTCATGTAATGATAAGCTAAGAAATGGGGTGATAAGTTAAGTCCCTTATGAGTTTTCGTTAAAGAGTAGTAAGTACCGTCTTTCGTTAAAGATTAGTAAGTACCGTCTAAGATCTTATAAAATTAGGTGATCCAATGACTCATAATCATGTATATTATGTTAGGATCAATTCCTAAGTAGTTAAAATGTATTGATATGGTTTAGGGTCATAAGAGATCATTTACATCAAGTCAAGTCCAAAGAATTTCTATCGGTAAAACTTTCATATGAGTTTATGGCAGGGCGAACTTCAAACAACCATATCCTCGAATATAAAGAATTAGATGACCCATAACCTATCAAATTAAAATCTTTGAATCCTCTTTCTAATACTACCAATATTGCCTCATTTGGAGTTTGGAGTAAAAAGTTATGATTGTTTCAGTGAAGATTGTCAAACTAAGGTTCTTAGGGTCAACATCTAGGATCCCAGGACTACTAGTTGTAGTTCAAATTATGAGCCCTCACTTCGAACATGTTAAAATGGTCATAACTTTTTACTCCAAACTCCGATTAAGGCGAAATTAGATGCATTAGAAAGCTAATTCAAAGAGCTTTCATTTGGTGTGTCATAGGTTATATGATTCTTTTTGTGCTAAGAGTTATGGTCATTTAAAGTTTACCATTCCATAATCCGAAGTGAAAAACTTAATCGGTAGGAAGGTTTTGAACTCAACTTAGCACTAGGGATCTCTCATGACCCGAATTCACTTCCAACACACTTCTCACCTATATTAATGATCCTCAAAATGTAAGTGTAGGTAAGGCATTACTAGGTTCGATCTTATGTATTTGCAACGATAAATTTTCAGATCTTAAAAGTGGAATTGTGGGGTGTTACACCACTCTTGGGATTCTACTGGGTATGTTGTTGTTTATACCTATCAATATCAAACTTGTCCAGAAATAACTAGTAAATAATAAGCCCAACAAAAGATAACATAAAAAATACAATATTTATTGCACAACTCTGCCGATAATCATCACCTTACCATACATCCTAGCTCAATTATGCATGTATTTTAACTCCATCTAAGGTTTATAGAAGCCTGACTTACTTGGCAGATGTCACATCTTGAGTCAATCCGCCCGAGCTTTTCCCCTCTAAATCACTTCTTGATGTTGATCAGTTATTAAAATATAATTCACAAGGTCAATATGGTCACATTGATTGTAACATCTTGAAAAGCTGGTGAATACATCAATTGGGCCTAAAACAGGAAAAATAGGACCTACACCCAAAACCCTAAACAAATTCCCAAAAAATGGTCCCCACATCACCCTGAGTCTACAACCAAAAATTCGGCCCAAAACAAACCCCAAAAGATCGAGAAAAAGCCCAAAAATCGAAGTTGAAAACCTTACCAGGATAACATTATCTTCAAAACTTTCTTAGTCAAAATTCTCAAAAATTGGACAATTTCAGTGAACACCCAGCATACCACGACATTCCTTTCGGAATGTAGAATAATTTAGGCTTAAGTTTTACTTAATTCCATCAAGAATCGACTAAGATATCAATGCGCAAAGTTTTCACAATTCCAAAAATGTAAATAACTAAAATATTGAGTTTACCTCAAAATATGCACCGAATCCTAAATCCGACTTCGTCAAGACGTTCCTTGCAAAAATACGAGTCACATAGGCTTTTAAATCACCAAAATTGGAGCTTGGATCACTTTTTATGGCTGCATAAAGTTGCCTCCTCGAAAGCCTTCGCGACCAAAGAAGACCTTGGCATTGGTGTGGCCTAGGACCCATAACTTCGATCAAGGTTAAATTTAAGTGAAAGAAGACCTTGGCATTGGTGTGGCTCGAGCATGCAAGGTAACACATGGTAAAAGTATGACAAGGGCTGAGCAAGCTAAGGTAACACAAGACTATAACGTGGCATGGTTGTGGCTAAGCAAGTTTGAGGTTACATGCTGGACAAGAAGAATGGCGTAGGAAATCGGACCATAATGACAAGCTGTGCATTTCAGGACCTGTGCCATGGCATAGGAAACCGGACCACAATGGCAAGTTGTGCATGGCAGGACCTGTGCCATGGCATAGGCACATGTGTAGGGCCTGGGCATGACAAAGGCACATGGGTAGAAAGTGAGAATCTGGGCGCCAAGGCACTATGTTGGCACCAAATTTGAAGGTTGTCTGCGTATGCCTTGCACATGTATGGGTAGTTGACAGTTTTGGCAATTTCTTGCTGTTTGGGACTTGTCAGCATGTTTAGATAAACTTGTAAACTTGAATTTTGAATTGGCCTATTAGTTCAGATGCCAATTGACTTGGCAGGCACATGGCTGACACATGATCGGGTGTTCTGGCCTATTTAAAGGCACAAACAGATCAGTCATAGGCAGTGTGTTGACCTAGATGAATTTTGTAAGGCTAAGTGTTTTGTTTACTTCTTTGTGGCATGAGTTAAATACAAAATTGAGACTTGTTCTTGTACGTGCACGTGTTCTTAAGCTTGTAGTCATTGTTCTATGTTGGACTAGATCAAAAGCGCAGAAAAAGAGGGCTGCGTAAGTGGGTTAGATCGTAAGGGTTGACCCCATATCACAATCCTGGTGAGAGGTGGAAATTTAATAGGACTGGTTGTTTGGAAGATCTAGGAATGTTAACTTGATCTAGTAGAATTTTCTCATTAAATGAGAAGTGTAGATTTCTGCAATCAACAGTTTACTTTTTATATGTTCATAGTCGGATTAATTTATTCATCATATTTTTTTCATATATTTTAAATTGTTAATAATTACTTTCTCCGTTTGAAAAAGAATAAGCTATTTTCCTTTTTAGTCCGTCTAAAAAAGAATGACTTATTTTTCTTTTTTGGCAACACTTAAGTTTCAACCTTGCACATGACATGTTTAAATCCACAAGGTTAAAGGACATTTTAGTACATTTGACATTATTTTAATTTACACCACAAGATTAAAAAATCTTCATTTTTTTTTTTAAACTAAGTGGCAAGTCTAACTAGGTTATTTGATTTTTCACGGAGGAAGTACGATTTATATAAATTCTTTTTAAAAGAATTCTCTATTTAAAATCAACAAAAGATAATATAAACATATACTATTGTGTATTAAGTCACAACCACAAAAAAAATCACAATCCATAGAAAAAGTATCTCGCTCATAAAAGTTATAAAAAGTCGCACGCATTCGAACAGTGCACATTCAAGGTGAAAAGGTGCTCTTCAAAATACATCTTTTTTTCTTATGTCAAAACATTTCATTCACACCTTATAAAACCCACATAACTCTTCTCAACTCAATTCATTCCAAAATCAAAAAACTGGTCTTTCTAAATCAATTCATTAGGTTCTACTCTATCTTAAGTTCCTGCCATTTTTTTCAATTCTTGTTATCAATCACCGCTGCTACATTTTTTGTCTGGTTTGCTGCTAGTGTTTTTCCTATTCATTTTCCAGCAGTTTGATTCTTTTTCATTTGTTATGTGTTTTTGTCCTGTAACAGTTGAACATATCGTGCATACAATGGGAGAGATGTTTTTGGTTGATTATGATGAATTTCTGGAAGAGGATTTCGTCCTTTGTAAAGTGTGCAAAACCCGAATTGGACTAGTCCAACACTTCATTGATGGCGTACAAATTCTTATGCTCTCCGCATCTTTCTTGCATTTAGATTACTTCATTGTTCAGTTGAATCATTGTAAATTATAATTTGTTATGCATATATGTTGATGACATTATTTCCAGTTTGTGTCATGAACTCTTGCACAAAAATACAGCTAATGTTTTCCTTGTAAGTTTGCAGATAGAAAATGGGAGGACTGTGGTCGTTGATAAAATGTATAATGATTTCATTCATCAGCTTGGAATTTGTTATTTGCCTAAACATTTTTCAGATTATAAATGCAGGTTTAATATCCAAGTGGACGCAGAGAAATACCATAAACAAGTAAATGGAAATACCATAGCTGATACTTACTGCTTCAAATGTGGAATGTTGCTAGGGATGAAACTCATCAGATGCTAATTAGTATTATGTGCTAAACTTATTCATGTGCAGTTAGTTTTAACGAATATGTATCTGTTATCAGATTGCAGTCTCTTCCACCAATTGGACCGAGCATATTATAAAAGGTAATTCTTGATGAGCGCGCGAATTTCTTACCATTAGGCAAAATGCAATTCCTATATGCTATGTGCAATATGATTTATAAGGTATTAATATGAATTTTTTTTGGTGTGTGTGGCAGGAAGGTACTTGTTAATAATGAGCCGATGATTATTTATGAAGATTATAAATAGGATCATGATCACGATGGAGGCGTGTGAACATGAATATGATCAAGATTGGTGCCAATTAACTAAATTAAGATGTTGATCAACTTGTTGATCATAAATATAGATAATATTTGATCTAAATCCAGATATGTGAACTCTCTAGGTGATGAAAAAGAAGACATTGTTTCTTAATAATTTTCTTCCAAGTGATGTGCTTGATTATACTATAGTGAAAAGTTGTCTTTTATAGCATCACCAGTCCTGAGCATGTGCGTTGCACGTGTGTCTCATGCTAAATTCTGCAAAGTCAATATATATATATATAGGTAGACATACACACGCATACATATACTATTAAAGATTCTTTTTCTAGCATGAGATTGAGAGCCCTGAGCTCTTAAATTCTGATGGCCCTGAGACTTCTGATCACACTTATTATTCGGAGTTGGTGCACTTGCTAGGGATGGTGCATAATTCGAAGGCTTCTTCTAAAAATAGGACTTGTCCCCCTTATTTTGCTTATGTTGGTTAGACTCACGCCCTACTGATTTGACTCTTTTGCTCATGTTCTCCTCCCTATCTCTTAAGTATGCATAATCCATGAGTTTGGATATGTCCATATCTGGAATCAACAATGTCACCTTGCACTCCTTCACATACTTGCTTATGCTGGAGGGACCATTTCTGGAGCATACCTGGATAACTATACTAACTTGAGGCTATATTTTTTTGACAATCATCCCCTCCTTTAAATTAACAAACT
>JAOTQR010000007.1:10114427-10129551 GCA_025774065.1 Solanum ossicruentum
ATAAACTCATTTATATAAAATATCTTATTATAAAAGATTTAGAAAATAGGAGCAACTTACAAGAATAAAATTGTCAATAAAGTCCAATTGAAAGATAAATATGAAGAATATAAATATTTTTTTTGTACTGTCTCACTTGTATTTCCGTGTTTGTTGCTCTCTGCTTGTTCACTATGAGACCTCTTATATAGAGGCATGAAGCAACAGACAAAGTGGAGTATACATATCCACTAAGACTTTAAAAAATTGAAAAGATAAGAAAGCAACCACTAACATAATAAAAAAATAGTTCAACCAGCCAATGCCAAAGACAAATGGCCGGCCAAGACATCAAGAAAATTTCAAAGTGGGTAAAAGATCATCCAATAGCTCCTAGTGGAGCAAAAAGAATTATTTAACAAAAATTATAATATTGAAAATGCAATAATTAAAACAGGTCGTTACATATTCATATTGAGATTTTTTTAATAATGGTTGGGAAATGATTTTAAGTTTTATAGTTAATGATTTATTTGATTATTCAATTTTCAAGGCCATCTTAACATTTCATTATTTGGTCATTTAGGATGAATGGCCCGATACAGGTTATTTTGAAGAGGACTTTCTAAAATGACCTTTTGGATTGGTGATCTCTTTATGATATAATTTCTAAATGATATCCTTATTTTACAGTGGTGCTGAAGATGTTGCTTTGTTAGAGTATGCTCATTTAACTGGTCGTCCATTTAGAGTATTCAGCCTTGATACTTGGAGGTTGAATACAGAGACCTACCAATTATTTGATGCACGGAAAAGCACTATGAGGTTCGTATTGAATATGTATGTTCTCTGATGCCGTTGAAGTTCAGACCTTAGTGAAAAACAAGGTTGATTTTGACAATGAGAACAATTTTTTGTTCCAATTTTGTTGAATATGATCTTGAAATATATATGTTGGTGGAAAATATTGAGTTACTATACATACTGGACTGCTCTAATCTGCTAACAACATATGGAAATAAGAACAACCAAAAATGAGACGTGTGAAAAATGTAGGAACACAAAGGCACCATCAAATAATTGATGCTTGTATAGATTTGCTCATTGGAACCCTAAGTTTATTTAGTTGATATTATATAACTAAATAAATATAATATGTACTCATAGTAAAGTTTCTTTTGGAATAAAAATTACGTATATATATAAAACTAAATAAACATATTATATTTATTTTTTAATATCTTATTAAAGTCTTAAATATTACGTAGAATTTTTATTTTAAAATTTTATATTAAGACAAAAACATATTTGATATGATATTTATTTTAATGTCAATTATCACTTTTTAATAATTTTATTCTTATTTATAATTTTATTGATTAACACGAGATACACATATTCTAACTTAGCAAGATAATAAAGCTGAGGACATGAGAATTCTGACTCCCTCCATTTGAAAAATAATAAACTGATTTGATTTGATACAGAGTTTAAAAAAATAAAGAAAACTTTTCAAGTTTGTGATTTTAAATTAAAATTATGTCGAAATTCAAATGTATCTAAATACCCTTTAATCTTTGGTGTTAAATATGTAATATGGAAAATTGAGATTAGAATATCCCAAAAAAGGAAAGGGATCATTTTTTTGAAAAAACAAACTAAAAGAAAAAATTTCATTCCTTTTAAAACGGAGGGAAGTAATAATCCAAAGATAAATATGTGTTCAAAACTAAATAGTAAAAAGAAATATATCAAAAAGATATATCCTCTTATTATATGAGAGGAAGTTTGAAGATGAAGCAAACATGTCTCTCGGCATGTTTGCTTAAGCAAGGGCACAAAATTAAAAACAAAATCCTTTTTTTGTTTTAGTGAATAATTTTTTTTTTGAAATTATGAATCCGCTTTAACTATAACTTTTAGTTTTAAGTTCATATCTTTTAATTATAGCTTTGTTATTTCTATATATTTTATAACTATTTTGAATAAAAATCAACATCAATAATGAAATACTTTAATTATAGACATTTTAATGGACCTCTTCATGTCAAATTTATGCAAAAAAAAAAAGTAATGATTTACTACCATATAAATATGTTACTATAATTTATTTAAAGTAAAATTTTAAAATCATTACTATTAATTTTTTTTTCAATATTATTAATATTTATAAGATAATGATTTTATATTTAATGATATTATTTAACTAATATTATTTTAAAAGGTAAATTTATAAATAAATATCGAGCCATACGGTACGAAATTGTGGTGATCCTTCTCATTAAGGTCAAATTGTCGATGAATAAAATACTTTGTTCGTCCTAGTAGGTGTAAAGTCAATTACGAAGTCCTTTTCCCTTAACATTGCATGCGTGTTATTTAAAGTAATGGAAGGAGTCCCCTGCTATAATACTAATTCAAAAAGCTGCTCTCAAATTTCTCGTTTGGGTTTTAATGGCATCCGATCTGAGGAACAGGACGGAACCGCCGCAATCGCCCATGTACGGCCAGCCTGCCAGCCACCATCAACCGATGTACGGTCAACCTTCCAGCCTTTACCCTCGGGTCGGTCAACACTCCGGCGGCAACCTGCCCGGGCGTTTTCGTCCCACCTCTTCACCATCGTCCACTAGTATGTCTTCTTCCCTCTTTGATGGCATGGCTTCCTCTACTATACGTAGATAAACTATGTCTACATGAGTCACTATCTGATTTTCGATGGCTAATCATACTGCGGATGTGATTATTGACTAGTTGAAATCTAATTTTGCAGCCGGAATCGGCATCAGAGTTGCTCTAAAACCAGAATATCGGATTGCGCCTCCGGTATGAAACCTCGTGTATATATTCTCTCCTTTTGCGGGCATGCTTCCAACTTCTTAATTGTTAATTTGTTATGCTCAAAGAGGTCTATGGTCCTTATGTTACAGTTACCTTCAAAAGTTTTTTTGGTTAGTCATTACCTGTCTGGGAATGGGAAGAACTGTGGGTGCACCAAATTATTATGTTAGTTTACCATATTTAGTGATAGACCGATGAGATAAGTTCGCATATTAATCAACTTTATTTAAGTGCTAAACCATCATGAAGAAGCACTGAGTGTCTGGACAGGACTTTGAACTTGGAACCTTAAGGTGAATCTTGAAACCTCTTAACCACTGAGTCAATCTCTAGTCTTGTGTTCACGGGATTCAAAATCTATATCTATTTATATATGTAGCTAAATCTTTTAAAGATACCTTACACATTGATTTGGTAAATGCACCAGGTGTGCAGAAGTATTTTCCTTGCAACTAGTTTGTGATCGCGAATCGCGATGTAGTAATAATTGGTTGATTAACTCAGAATTTCATGAACATATTCGGACCTGACATCGTTTTCTGCATTTTTGGTTCGAATAGCCTCCATTGGTCCCACAGGTTGGAGACATTCCTCGATGTACATTTCACTTTAATTTTGACCTTGAGAAGAAGATTTTAGCTGAAGCGGAAAAGGAAAGCCTAAACTGGAGCAGGTTAGGTCTGGAAAATCTTCCATGCAGAGGGTCAGACCAAGCTTCTATGGTTAGTTCCATTATTTGATTATTGTGTAAATCTTACTTTTAGCTTAAGTTAAACAGCTGCACTTTCATGTGAATCTGTATACGTGTGACCTGTAACTTGCTGCTCGCCAGAAAGAGGATGTAGTTGTGTCTAAATAGGGATGGCAATGGGGCGGGTGCAGGGCAAGATCCGCAAGGATTTTACCCTCCCTGCCCTGCCCCGC
The DNA here is from genome assembly GCA_025774065.1 of Solanum ossicruentum. Taxonomy (NCBI): domain Eukaryota; kingdom Viridiplantae; phylum Streptophyta; class Magnoliopsida; order Solanales; family Solanaceae; genus Solanum; species Solanum ossicruentum. The sequence continues at coordinate 10,118,172 of JAOTQR010000007.1, forward strand.
ATTAACCCGCCCCGCCCCGCAAAACTTTTAAATATGTTTGCTCAACATCTGCTACTAGACAGTAAACAACTAAATGTGCTCTGAGTGAACTGAATTTCGTAAGCCTGAGTGAACTGAATTTCGTAAACAGAAAATAAGCTTATTAGTAAAAACAGAATTTCGCGCTACTAAAAACAGTAAACAAGCTTGTTAGTAATTACTTTTAAATTAAAAGTTTTAATTGCTCAAAACAGTAAACTCTGCAAAACAGTGAACAAGCCTTTGCAAAACAGTGAACAAGCCTTTAATTGCTCACAGATCGATAGGGCTTTTTAAATCGGCAACCCGCCCCGCCCTGCATTAGTTTAAAAGCTACCTACTTCAACCCGCTCCGCGTCCGCCCCACCCCGCATAGCTCTAAACCCGCCCCATACCCGCTCCGCCCGCCCCATTGCCATCCCTATGTCTAAATTGAATATTCCACTGGTATAGGGTCTCCTTGTTCCATCTTAATGGTTGTATGAAGGATTTGTCACTAAGGAAATAAATTAGAGAAGAAGTAGAGCCGTTTGTACTTTATATGTAGCAAACAGATGAAGGTGGTTACACCTTACTGTTAAAGTAGCTCAAGCATTGATGTAGCGGATCAATTTTTACATCATTTAGTAACTACTGTCAATAGAGGTATAAGTTCAGATAATGCATGCGCTACTCAAGTTTCATGCCTTCTTTCTAGGACCCATGCATGGGGAAAGTGTTTGATCTCATCCCTCCCTTAGAAGTTTTCAAATCCTAATACTGCTTTTTGAATAATAGAACTAAAAAGGTACTTCCCCTTTGGTTACCAGATTACAGTGTGTTATGCCATAAAGAAACTAATGTGATTTCAATTTCTTTGTCTGTACAAAATGCTGATTTGGCAGAGATTTGCTTAGTGTTTTATTTAATTTGAATATAGGCATCCTCTGGAGATCCAGTTACAAACAAATACATTGCATTGGGTCTCAACAGAGAGGCTGTGCCTCTTGCAGTTGCAAATTATGGAGACAATCCAACCAAGGTATTCTGTGTCATGTTGCATGATTCTTGTATTTTAATTCTTTGCATGTAATTTCAGTTTAGGTTGTAGTAATCAATTATTTTTGAGCTATGCCTTTGTCTACCATTAAGAGGGCCTATGAGCTTCGTCAATTAGCTGATCTAAGGAAATCACTCCTACTTCATTAACTATGATTTTCTATTTATCACAATCCTTGTGGCAAATGGAAATGACCTAGTATTTGTTTATCAGCTGTCTTAACATATTTTGAACATGTTTAAACTATATAAAAAGATCGATAAGTCAAGTTGCAGCCGAAGCTATTCAACTTTGGTACTTTAAAAGTATATCATCTAGTTTGGAATGAGTTGTAACAGTGTGATACTAATTATTTGTGTTATAGCACTAGCCACTATGAGAGTGCCTCTGTCTAGTAAATAGAACACATCTCCAAACATATTTGACATTTTAGAATTAGTAAAGATGATGTTGATAAACTTTTTTCAGGTCAAGGAATTTGCTGACGGTTATACTCAGTTGAAAGAAATGGGATTCTCATCAAATAGTGTTGCAGATGCCTTGCTAATGAATGACAATGACACAAACAAGGCAATCCCATATTTGCTTAACAATCCATCTTACTAATGCCGGGAGTTGTGATGCTATTATAAACCACAGCAATAATGCTATTGTAAATGTGTGAATATTTTGTTTTGATAATGGTTTATTCAAATTTACAATTAGAGATCAATGTTCTGACATCCCTATTTGTAATTAAATAACTTTGGATATAAGTTTGTGTTTGAAACAGGTAGTTAAAAAGTTGCCCAACTGTTTGCTATTGCTTTCCCTGTATCATAACCTAAAAATGGAAAGGAGGGAGGGACAAGAAATCTTAGTAGTCTTGTTAGTTGACTATCTGAAAAGATAGTGGGATGAATCAATCCATCCCCTGGTGAACAATGAAGGGAAAAAAAACCCCATAGCTTGCGAACCCTGAGGTGCAATATGTTTGAGAACAATCCTTTCGCTAAGATGATGATTCATACTTGCTTTGCATAACCTAGACACGTGAAAAAAACATTAACAAGACGTAAAGAAAAAACCAAACAAGGCATGACCAAAGAATCGATTGATACAATGAGGAATGGAGGACACAATAAACAAAGTGAAAGGAATCTATTATGTGCAGTCATGTATCATATCATTATATCATATATTATTAAAAATGAAAAGATTTTAGGTTCAAAAATTCCATTATGAAAATGTGTTTCACTAATTTTTTAAATTTAAATTCTTTTTTACTAATTTTTAAAATTAAATCGACAATGACAATTAAATTAGACCAAATATATGTTAGATGTTAACTTACCATTTTTTGCTTCTCAATGGACTTTAATTGTTAAACCTTTAAGCTTCTACCATTAAACACTTTCATTACGACCTTTCATGTACAAAATTTTTTCCTTTATAAATTGATTAGAAAAACATTAGTCCACTATACTTTGTGTTTCATCATCTTATAATTTTTATAATTTTTTATTTATTAGTCTTTTTTTTTTCTTATTTATATATTGCTTTTGTTTAATTTTTTATATGATGATAACACGTGTATGCTATTTTTATTTTTTTTACATTACTTGACTTGGAATTACAAATATTTTCTCTTATTTCATTCTTTATTTTATTTTTTATAAATTTACTTCTCATAATTTTTTTGAGTTTGTGTGATTTTGATAAATTAATAGAACGTGGAATACTGGATAGTTAGTCTTATGGGATAATTACATCGAGGGACACTTCACTTAAAATAATTATTAAAAAAAAATAATCTTTGTTGTATACTACTCAAATATAGTCAGTGTATATTTGTGTATAACTCATGTATTTTCACTTTTTATAAATCAAGTGGCCTACCAATTTGTCACCCTTATTTTGTGGAAATAAATGCATTTAATGATTTTGTATATGTTTTGGATTAACATTATCATAATGATTTATCTGAATTCCTATTTAGAAATAATCTCTCTATTATTTTTTTGAAAAATGTTTAATGTTGTTTGAGAGATATTATGGGACTTGAGGCCTAAACTCTGTAATCATGAACGAGATTCGAAGTCGTGATTTGTATAAGTTTTGAAACAAAACTCCTGCTAAATTTGGTAAATGAAAAAATAGTGTTACATTTAATAAATATGAATCTATTTTTGTATATATGTGGGATGGAATAATTATGCGGATAAGTAAATATATACTAGTTAATTAGCTAACATGGTTATAGTTTAAATTAATTACGGTCCACGGCAAACATATCTAGCTGTAATTACAGTTTGAGTTTTATATAATTTGCGATTTATACAAATGTTGTGCACAATTGTATAAAAGTTGTGTACAAATCAAACTGTATAGCAAATATACAAACACAGTATATTGTATAGCGAATTATATAAACGTTGTATATGATTTTTGTATAGCAAAATATACAAACGCTATACAAAAATTGTGAATTGTATAGCGAATTATATAAAAATATACAAAAACTGCAAATTATATAGCGAATTATACAAATATAAACACATGTTATGTAAATTATACAAATGCTATTAAAATTATAATTATAAAATATAATTACCTAAACTATAATTATGAAGTATGATTGAAGCATGATTATCCGAAAATTCCTCAAAAAGGGGTTAATGGAAGAAAAGGATCCAATTGGAGCCTGGCCCATTCGTTCTCGCACTAGTAAGCCCATTTTCAGTGTATTAATCCCCACTCCCTAATCTCCCGCGTTCTTCTATAGATATACAAATTTGGATGGGCTCTTTTCTCTTATATTGATTTCCCTATAAATCAATAGAATTATAATTAAGAAAATTTTAGTAACATAATGATTACCCATTCTTTCATCTTCTCCTCCTTTTCAACTAGTAAATAATATACATTATAAGTAATATACATATAGTAATGTATACTTTGTATAATTTTTGACAAACTATATTATATAGTCATATATTATTTACTGATTTGGAGCTATTTTTTTATGCAAATAAAACATGGACCACTTTTTTAATAATTTTTTTACTTTTTTTATATATATGAAATTTCCCCGACATTTTGTCCATGAAAAGACAAATTCCCCAGACATTTTTATCTACAAGGGGTTGGTTGTCTCACTGAACATAACACCGATAAATCCTAGTTGTTTCACTAGTCAAGCGGGCTACAAGATATCTGTAGGAACATATAACAGAAGAAAAATATATAATTCAAGATCCTTATTTTAAGATGGGAAAATTCAACTAAAGAAGAAAAAGCTTGAAAGGAAAAGGAAATATTTTGCAAAACAGAACTTAGTTATGGAGGAAGACTATAGAGTTGCTTTAGATTCTTAGTTGATACAATGTACAAGACCATCCCTATTTATACTTATCTATATATGGTTATAGATACTAGATCATCTAGATTATTTTATAATTTTCTACAAATCTCATCTATATAATATCTATAAGATAATTCTAGTAGCCTTGTCTTCTACTCTAGAATATCTAGATATTTCTTCAAGATAAATATCTAAGTTTTCACACCAGGACAATCTAGAAAAATCCATCATCGTCCAAAAAAATCTACATTAGCTTTTTCCACATTTCTCCTTAAAGTAATTTTTTGAAAATTACCCCAATCTTGTCGCGTAAGAACTCACGCAAACCTTTAGATAGTGACTTGGTGAAGATATCAACAATATTATCCTGACTTTGTATCCAAATTAAAGTATATATAGTTCCATCAAGAACTTTTTATTGGATGAAATGATATTCCACATCAATATTCTTAGTTCTTGCATGAAATACTAAATTATTTGCGAGCTTGTTGACTCTTTGATTGTCTCCAAAAATTATAGTTGGCTTTGATATAGATAGATGTAAATCTCTAGCAAGTCTTTGGAGCCATACACATTCTTGAGCAGTAAGAGCTACAATTTTATATTCTGCCTCTGGAGTTGATATAGAGACAATGTTTTGTTTCTTGTTGCATCAAGAAATACCTATTCCACCACATATAAAAAGATATCATAATGTAGATCTTCGATCGTGTATATCACCATTAAATCAGCATCAGTATAATCGATTAATACGAAGTCATTCTTCTTTTAGAAGAATAGCCCTATATTTGATGTTAAGTTGATATATTTCAAAATTCTCTCTGCAGCTTCTAAGTGCAACTTTCTTGGTGATTTCATAAATCTACTGACATATCCCATAAAATATGTAATATATGGCCTTGTAATAGTCAAATAAAAAAAACTTTCAACTAGAGCTCGAAAAGTCTTGGAATCTACAAAAGGTGAGTCTTCTTCACACCTGAACCTCGTGTTATTTTCAAGAGGAGTAGAACATTTTTTGCTTTATTTCACCCCAAATCTATTAACAAGCTTCTTCACATACCTTTTGTGGATAACACAGATCTCCACCTCTAAGCCAAGAAATTGATATAGTTCTCCTAACTTCATTCAGATCTTATGGAAAACTCTTCTTGAAGCTGCCTTGAAACTTCATTATCATTGTTTCTTGCTATTATCATGTCAGCCAGGTAAAAGAGAACAACCATATGTTAGTGAAAGTCTCTTTGTTTCTCAACAAACATGCTAGGATCTGAATGTGGTGCATCATATACACAAAAATATAGATATTGAACAATTTTTCATACCATGTTCGTGGAGCTAGCTTGAGTCTATAAAGTGATTTCTTAAGTTTGCAAATATAACCAGCATGTAAGTTAAAAACATATCTGGGTGGTTTATCTATATAAATATCTTCGTCAAGTTCTCCATACAAGAAGATATTCTTTATGTCAAATTGCCATAGCTTCCAACTATACAAGATGCCATGGCTAGTACAACTAGAACTGAAATCATCTTAGCCACGAAACTGAAGGTTTTTTCATAGTCTTCGCCATATTTTTAAGAAAGACATCAAGCAAACAACCTTGCTTTATATCTGTCTATATTGTCATATGCTCTTCTTTGATTTTGTAGTCCCATTTACAAGAAACAAATTACACATTTCTTGGCTTTGGCATAAGGATCCAAGTTCGATTTTTCATTAGAACCTTCATTTCATTATCCATAGAAAGATCCCGTTCTTTGACGCCTTTAGTTCCTTCAAAAGATGAAGGCTCTTCATCATCAATTGGCCCTGCAAAGAAACAAGAATATGTACTAATAAAATTTTCATCTCTGAAGAGAGTTAGCTTAACAATAGTTTTGTTTGGCCTTTGTGAAACTAATGAATAATCTTATTGTTGAGTTTCATGTTGTTGAGTTTTCGAGCTCCTCTTATCTCTTGGCTCCTCATCAACTGTATCATCTGGAGGAGCACTTGTGATTTGCAAGTTTGAAACTCAAAGATCCAGTACTTTAGAACCCTCTCCTTTTGATACAACTTTATTATATGAGAAAATTTCATTAAATACAACATCTCGAGAAATAATAAAACGATGAGTTTTCGGATACATGCACTTCCACCCCTTTTTCCTTTTATTATATCCAACAAAGATGCATTTTCTTGCCTTGGATCCAACTTGCTCCACTGAGAATCTGGGTTATGAACATAATAGATACAGTCAAGTCTTCATGTTTGATGCTAGGCTTTTTTCCAAACATTAATTCATATGGTGACTTCTTGTTGCTTGGAGAAAGCGGCATCCGGTAGATCATATATGTTGCACACTTCATACTTTGCCCCATAGGGCTCTAAGTATATGTTTGGCATGGAACCAACTCTTATATGTCTTTTTAGGTGTCGAATCTTTCTTTCTATTACTCCATTTTGTTGTGGCGTATCAACACAAGTAAGTTCTCTTTTAATGCCATGTTGATGACAAAAAGAGAGAAACTCTTTAGAAATGTACTTACCATCGCTATTTGTTCGCAATTGCCTTATTCTTAAACCAAGCTCACCTTTAATGATTGTCTTGAATTCCATAAAATCATTGAGGACTTTTGATTTGTGCTTCACTAAATAAATCTATTTGAATCTAGTAAAATTATTAACAAAAATTAGCATATAAGAGTAACCAGAAAACAAGAAGTTCTTGTTGACCCCATCAAATCACTCTGAATTAATTCTACAGGAGCATTGCATCTTGACAAGGATCTATAAATGGAAGATTATGTGTCTTTCCGTACTGACATCTCTTACAAACTTCTTCTCCACCAAAATTGCTTAACTTAGGTAATCTTTTACTATATTCAGTTTCACCATGACTCTTCATTTGTCCATGATTAGATGTCCAAGTCTAGCATGCCATAGATGTGATATCATTGCTACTCATCTTCTCAATATATGAGTTAAGAGGTAGATAAGACATATAAATCAACAACTCTCCTACCAGTATGAATGATATCTGTCTTGAGTTCTTGATGTTTTGAAGGAACGTCACTCTATGTGGACCAAATAAGAGATAACTTCCTACATCTACAATATTTGCAACTGAAAATAGATTTTTTCACGTCCCTAAAAAATAAGGGCGGACCCACGTAAAATGTATCGAGTGCTCGAGCACCCATTAAATCTGACGAAAATTTTGTACATGTATAGAGAGAATATTGGAAAATTGATATAATAATTATTTGAGCACCCATTGAACAATAGTTCCTGTAGGTCGTTTGGTCTTCAGGTTGAAGTGAAAGTGCATGCTGACCTCTTGAGTGTGAGGATTTGAAACTTGTTACAAGCAATACTTTTTTTTTAATTAAAGAAGGGCACCTTTGTTGCATTTTTACTCTTCTTTTTCTTACCTTTTCACTGCTACTGTTTACTTTTTTGTATTCTAAATTTATTGTTCCTCTACTTTTCTATTTTTAGTATTAGTATTTTGTTAATTCATTTACTAACTAAATTATAAAAATATTAGCAATAAGCTTTTCGAAGGAAATCCTTCTTGGTAAGTATCTGAACACCAAGGGCGGATCTAAGAAGGTTCAAGGGATGACATGTGACACTATTTCGTCCGACAAATTCACTAAATATATCTATATAGTTAAAAGCAAAGAAATATACAAAGGATATATTTAATAAAGTGAAAATCCTCGACACAGACATACTCTGATCTCTACTTAGTTTTATCTGCTAGTTTATGGTCAAGATTATGTCTTCAAACCTAGAAGTTGTCATTTTTTATATAATTTAATATTAAGTTACATTTGATGTTCTCCCATGACCGTTTCATAGGTTTATAAATGTTTAGTAATATTACTATTTTAAAGAGGATATTTTAAAATATATTATTTTAAAAAATACCGCTTAATTATTTCTATAATTTTTTCAAAAAATAATTTTTTTAAAAAGGGTATAGTAGTGAACTTAAATTTATTTTATTTAGATTTAATCCCTTTTTAAAAAATATGATTTCACATTATTTTATTTATTATTTTTCAATTTAAATAGTGACACTCCTTACGAGAAATTCTGCGTACACCAATGTGAGCACCCATTACCTTCGAATCTTGGATCCGCCACTACTAAAATATGAAATACACTATTGAGAGTAAATGACCCTTCTTGCTTCTCATTGATGATAATCGTGCCTTCTTTCTCTACATGATGAATTGTACTATCTGTTACAATGATGTCATAATCATTATATTTATGAAGTCGAAAAATTTAGTTTCATCTCTAGTGAGATGATGCTCATATCTTGAATCCACAATTCAATCTCTTTCAAAATTGATAAAAGTCATGACATATATTGTTCGAGTCTCAACTGCGAGACACTTTCCCCAATCTTGTTCGTCTTCAGGAACTTTCTCAGCATAAGCCATATTGTTCTTCCTGGCTCGACAAAATCTTTTAATATGTCCTATTTTGCAACAATGATAACACCTGAGAGTTCTATAGTTATTAGTAGACTCCTCCTTTTCTAGCGGCGTTGAACCACTTCGAAATCGAGAATGTGGCTCGTCTTTTAGTTATTTTCTTTTGAATTTCCTCTTGTTGGCTACAAGAGCATTTTTTTTCCCCCTTTTTTGATTGATACATCAGCTATGTATTTTGCCAATAACTCTTATGATGACAATAAATTCTCAAACTCCTCCAAGGATGGTTGTTGAACCCATCTTTGAATTGATGTAACAAAGAAAATATATTCTGATTTCAAATCATGAATAATATTTCTTTTTATTTGTGTTTCAGAGATAATCTCATCCAGATTCAAAAAGGATATCTCAGAACATAAATTCTTAACATTTAAAAAATACTCGACTATCAAAAATTACCTTGAGTAATGTTAGTCAATTCATTCTCCAATATTTGTAGTCGAGTTTTATTCCTCTTGTTGAACAACTGGTCGAGGGTCCTCCATATTTCATTACTTGATTTACACCTTATAATATGATTAAAAAAAAGTAGGACTAGATTGACCTCTTTAGGATGAACTCTGCTTTCGCATTAATCTACTTCCACTTCTTGTATGCACTGATATTTTTCAATTCATCGTCAGGAGAATTTTGGTTACTTTTATTAACAATATCTCATAAAACCTCACCCACAATGTATGATTCTATATATTTCTTACATACCTTGTAATTGAATTAATTTAGCAACTCCATCCCCAATATATTAGCACAACAGTTGAAATTTATATAGAAATCAGAAGCCAAAACATGACCATGACTCTGATACCATGTACAGAAATACAACAAAAGAAAAGTATGGCCAAAGAGACCTTTTGCTAGCCTAAGATCATTAACTTAAGATCGAAAGTTCAACTAAAGAAGGGGAGCTAGAAAGGAGAAGGAAGTATTTTGGAAAGAACTTGATTATTATAAAAATAGACTATTGTTAGTATAAATGTACAAGAGCATCCCAAATTTATTCTTATCTATGAACGATTCAAGATACTAGGTGATCTAGACTATTTTGTGATTTTCTACAAATATTATCTATAGAATATCTACAAGAAAATTTTAGTAACTTTCTCTTGTATTTTAGAATATCTAGATATCTCTTCAAGATAAATATCTAATCTAAGTTTCTACATTAGGACAATCTAGAAAAAATCTATCACCTTCCAAAAACATTATAACTTTTTTCAAAATATCAAGCGACAGAAGTTGCAGGAATAAAACAGGATATCAAGCCACAAAAATCTATATTATATCTATATTATAATAATAGGAGAGGATATAGCCTCATCATTAAACTACATGTCATCATCCTTATCTGCCATTTGTATCCACCTTATTAACTTATTAGCTTATGTAGTTAGTTCTTAACTTAATATTTGTTCTATTTATTATTTAGATTGTCACAAATTTACACTTTGAATATAGTTTGTTTGTACGTTGCCTATTTAATTTGTTTATAAGTTGGAGTATAGGGAAGTTTTGAAACACCCTATTTAAGTGGAACATAAAAAGTGTCATCAATGTATATTAATTTTTTTTTTCCAGAAAATGAGTATCCAAGTAGGGATTTTTATAATAAATTATGGCTAAAATTCAATAATCTTGAATTCGGATTCTTCTGTAACAATCCGAGTTTTTTAACACCACCACCACCCCCCACAACCCAACGCACACATAACAGTCTTACTTCTAGAAATTTTGATTATTTTAAATTAAATTAAAAAAAGGCCTATTTCACAAATCTCAATTTAAATAAATAAATAAATAATTTTTGCAACTTTAATAATTAAATTGTATGCTCAAATACGTTTTCAAATGTCACAATTTAAAATACAGATTAATTTTATTTTGAAAAATAATGATTTTGAAAATAAATTAAGAGTTACTCACTTCGTCTCAAATTAATTAAATTTTTTAGACTTTTTTTAATGTTCAAAATAGTTGAATTGTTCAAAAGTTCAAGAAGAATGTTTGAAGCTTTTTTTTTTCATATTTGCCCTTTCATTTATTGAAGTTTTATATTTCTAGAAGATAAATTACACTACATATATATTATTTCACAAAGGGCAATAGTGAAAACTATGATGTAAATTTTGTCTTTGAATATTTTTCTTAATATGTGTATATTATCTTACAAATTCAATTAATATGGGACAAAGTGAGTATATAATTCACATAATCCCATTACATTAAATATGGTTTTAGAATTCTCCATATAAATAAATAAATAAATAAATAATTTTTTGTCTGAAAAGAAATTGTTAACCTATTTTTTTTTCAAAAGACGCCATTTAAAAAATAAATTAATCATTAATTTGAAAAAAAAAAACCTTTATCAAATTCAATAGGGAGTTTCATAACTTTGTCACAACCCTCCCTGGGGTCGTGACCGGTGTCCGATAGGGACACGTAATCACCTAATAAGTCGATTTCCTTTCTAATCTTATCCTATGATT
>JAOTQR010000007.1:10135419-10146441 GCA_025774065.1 Solanum ossicruentum
TAATCTTCGAAATGATATTATTAAGTATACTAAATATGATGATCCGATTTTGGTTGATATGGCAAAGAGGATGAAATTAAAGCTGGATAAATATTGGGGAAAATTTGAGAGTATGAATAATGAAATATGTTACTTGAATATGTTATAATTATTGTTGTTGTATTGGATCCCAGATACAAAATGAAGTATGTGAACTATACTTTTTCTATTGCGTATGGTTCGTTGCTCATTCACAATGGCAAGTCAATTTGTGAGTCAATGGTAGTTGTTGAATACATTGATAAGACTTTTGAAGGTCCATTCATCTTGCCTAAAGACCCGTATGACCGAGCTATAGCTCATTTCTGGGCTAAGTTTTTGAAGATAAGGTACATTTTTTTCATCGATATATAATGTAATTATTTTGAAATACATATACGCTCTGTATTCATTTTTACTTGTCGCTATTAATATTTCACTTATCAAGGTCAAATTACATGAACTTTGATCAATATTCAAAGATGTATTTTTTCATCATAATAATATGAAAAAGATAACAACTTATAACATTTTCCCTATACTTTTCAACCATCTAAATTTTAGATTTCAAATATTAAATTTAACTTTGAAGTTTTGGCAAGTTGACCTCAAAAACTAAAATAGGGATAAGTAAAAGTGAACAGAAGAAGTATTAGTCATATTTAATACGTTTAATTTAATTTTTAAAAATCTAATAGTATGAAAAAGGAATGAGCGATCTATTTATATGGATTTGAATGATTCTCCCCTATTAATTTTTGGAGTTAAGTTAATTATACTAATGATAAATTCAAGATTTAAATTTTCATCGTACTAAATAACTTTTGAGTCTTTTAATTTGTAGGGGGCGGCATTGGGGAAAATTTTCTTTTTCAAAGGGGAGGAGCTAGAGAAAGCTAAAGAGAAAGCTTATGAGATGTTGAAAGTTCTTGATAATGAGCTCAAGGACAATAAGAAGTTCTTTGTTAGTGACAAATTTGGATATGCTGATATTGCATCAGTTGCCAAATAAATTTAGAGCAAATTTTGTGAGTTTAATTCAATCATGTCGATTGGATTATTGGGTTTGTTCACTCTTAGTATATTAACATGTACCGTAATCTCTTCTAAATAGATTGGATTGAATTTGTTCTCATAGAAGATCCTCGGCTCAAATATAATACCTAATATGTTCAAATTATATGTTGTTATGCTACTAAAATTTTCACATATTGGTATTGTGCAAATACTGTTAATATTTCTACTAATTCGTATTAAAAAGATATCTGAAAATCAGTAATTGACATCCCAAATTTAATACAAACTGATTAAACATGGACGTTGGAGCATAATTAAGGTAAAACTTACTCTCACCGACAATATATGCATTACTAATAATAGGTATATATTACCAGAAAAGGCTTATCGTCTATTTATCAATTGAAGTATAATGTTTGAACCAAAACTTATCAAAATCTTACGAGAAATAATTCCAGCAACTCTTACATACAAATATGGAGTAAATTAAAATATCATACAGAAATCATTGATTTTGCAAACCGGGAAAAAATTTGAATTTATAATATGATAACTTTAATAAAAATAAAGATCGGTACTTCAAACTTCGATAGAAATACTATTTATTTTAAACATATATATAGTATATTTCAAGCTTCACATCTATATAGGTGGGAAGTAGAAATCGGGGTCGCAATCTTTATACAGATATTTGAATGTGGATTTTTGAAAATTTCAACCAAAAGGAGCTAAATTGTTGGAATATGATATGTTAATATTGAATTTTAATATAAAAGTGTATTTTTTAGTGGATACAAATTTACAAGAATGTCATCAATTATCTTGATGTAAGTGTAACTTTAGTAACTAGTAAGTCATCTTTTACCTAACTCATTCTGTCTTGTAATTTATATAATCTTCAATGCATAATTTCTCTAACCATTCACGTACTTTATTATCCACTTTATTTCTATGCCTGACAAAGATGAATTCCTTACCTATAAATAGTGGTGTTTCTTCCTTTGTTAACTGTAAGTAAGAAAAATGATGTGGATAAACGTTGTATGTATGTAGTGAGGTTAGTATAGTGAAAGAGAACAAAGCAAAATATTCCAACTCTTCAACTAACTCATTGTACAAAAGAAAGCAATTATATATTGAAGGAGGGTATTTATCATTTTGTAGAATTTTGGACTCTTCAACTAATTTGAAATTGTTTGAATCATACGACATTGCTGAAGGGACAACTCAAGGGATATATTGGTAGATTGATATAAATTACCATTGTGAATTTGAATCTCATTAAAGAAAGCGAGGTCTTTGACTGAATATATTTCTTATTCATTTTTGTCATTTTATTTTTCAACAACAAACTATTATAATTTGTGATATATACATCAACATAAACTAACCACCACAAATTAAAATTTAGATTTAAATGTGTAGATAAATATAGCAAAAGAAAGTATTATCGGGAGACCTTCTGCTAGCCTAAGATCGTTAGCTAAGATCGGCAGATTCAACTCAAGAAGAGAAAGCTAAATGGGAGAAGGAAGATTTAGAAGTGAGAGCTTTAGTATAGAAGAAGACTCTTTGATTTTGATTTTTGGTTGCTTGGTTTACAAATGCCTAAGGCCACCCCTATTTATACTTGCCTAGGGATGGTTCTAGATATTACATTTACAAAAAATATCTAGATATTATTCTCTAAGTATCTAGATATTAACAAAACACTAGATTGTTCTACACATATCTTTTACAAATATCTAATATGAGACTATCTAGATTTTTCTTTTTAAGTACAAATATCAAAGATATTATTTTTATAAGATTCTAGAAAGTTTTACTAAATATCTAGGATAATTTTACATCTCCAAAAAATCATCTTTATTCTTCACACTCCCCCTTAAAGTGATTTTTTGAAAACTATCCCAATCTTGTCACGTAGGAACTCAAACGAGGCTTTAGGAAGTGACTTGGTGAAAATATCAACAATATTCTTCTGACTTCGTACTTCCAAAGTATGAATAGTTCCACCAATAACTTTTTCTCGGATAAAATGATGTTCCACCTCAATATGCTTAGTTCTTGCATGAAATACCAGATTATTTGCGAGCTTGATAATACTTTGATTGTCTCCAAATATTATATTTGGCTTTGATATAGATAGATGCAAATATTCAACAAGTCTTTGAAGCCATACACATTCTTGAGCAGTAAGTGTTGTTGCTTTATATTCTGCCTCTGTTGTTGTCAAAGAAACAAAGTCTTATTTCTTGCTGAACCAAGAAATACCTGTTCCACCATATATAAAAATATATCCTGATATAGATCTTGGATCATCCATATCCCTACCAAAATCGACATCGGTATAACCGATTAAAACCAAGTCATTCTTCTTTTGGAAGAATAGCCCCATATTTGATGTTGAGTTAATATTTCAGTATTCTCTTTGCAGCTTCCAAGTGCGGCTTTCTTGGTGATTTCATAAATTCGCTGACATATCCAACAGAAAATGCAATGTCTGGCCTTGTAATAGTCAAATACAGAAGACTTCCAACTAGAGCTCGAAAAGGCTTAGGATTTACAAGAAGTGAGCCTTCTTCATGCCTTAACCTTGTGTTAGTCTACAGAGGAGTAGAACAGCTTTTGCTTTGTTTTACTTCAAACCTGTCAATAAGCTTTTTGGCATACCCTTCTTGGGTAACAAAGATGCCTTTACTTGTGTTTGTCACTTCTAAGCCAAGAAAATGACATAGTTCTCCCAACATCTTGATATCAAATCTTATGGCAAGCTCTTTTTGAAGCCTTGAGACTTCATTATCGTTGTTTCCTGTTATTATCATGTCATCCACGTACAAGAGGATAACCACATGCAAGTCTCTTTGTTTCTTAACAAACAGGCTAGGATCTGAATGTGATGCATCATATCCACAGAAATGTAGATATTGAGCAATTTTTTCATACCATGATCGTGGATCCTTCTTGAGTCCATAAAGTGCTTTCTTAAGTTTACAAACATAATCAGGATGTAAGTTAGAGACATATTCGGGTGGTTGCTCCTTATAAGTATCTTTATCAAGTTGTCCATACAGAAAGACATTCTTCACATCAAGTTGTCATAGTTTCCATCCATACGAGGTTGTCATGGCTAGAACAACTCGAACTGAAATCATCTTAGCCACCAGACTAAATGTTTCTTCATAGTCTTCGCCATATTTTTTAGAAAAGCCTTGAGCCACCAACCTTGCTTTATATCTATCAATGTTGCCATCTGCTCTTCTTTAAATTTTGTAAACCCATTTGCCTGAAATGGGTTGTACATCTCTTGGCTTTGGAACAAGGCTCCAAGTTTGATTTTTCATTAGAGTCTCTATTTCATCATCCATAGCAAACTCCCACTCTTTGACACCTTTAGCTTCTTCAAAAGACAAAGGCTCCTGATCATCAATTGGTCCTGCAAAGAAACGAGAATATGTACTAATAAAGTTATCATCTCTGAAGTGGGCTGGCTTAAAAATTGTTCTACTTGACCTTCGTGAAACCAATGAATCATCTTCTTGGTGAGTTTCATGTTGTTCAGTTTCTGGGCTCCCCCTGTCCCTTAGCTCCTCATCAACTGTGTTATCCGAAGAAGTACCTGTGACGGGAAAGATTGAAACTCCAGGGCTCAATACTTTAGAACCCTCTCCATTTGCAGCACCTCCATAATATAAAGGAAATTTCACCAAATACAACATTTCGAGAAACAATAAAGCGATAAGTTTTTGGATCTGTACACTTCCAACCCTTTTTCCTTTCATCATATCGCACAAAGATGCATTTTCTTTCCTTGGGATCCAACTTGTCCCGTTGAGAATCTGGGATATGAACATAACAAATAGAGCCAAACACTCTTATGTGTTTGACGCTAGGCTTTTCTCCAAACAATAATTCATATGGTGACTTTATGTTTGGAGAAAGCGGCATTCTATTGATTACATAGGCTACACACTTCATACCTTTAGCCCATAGGGCTTTAGGTAAATTTTTCACATAAAGCCAACTTTTACATGTCTCTGTTAAGTGTCGAATCTTTCTTTCTGCCACTCCATTTTGTTGTGGCGTATCAGTACAAGTAAGATCTCATTTAGTTCCATGTTTACGACAAAATAAGAGAAATTCTTCAGAGGTGAACTCACCACCATCATCTGTTCGTAACCACCTTATTCTTAAACGAGGCTCACCTTCAACAGTTTCTTTAAATTCCATAAACTTGTTGAGGATTTCTGACTTTTGCTTCGCAAAATAAACTCATATAAATCTAGTAAAATCATCAATAAAAATTAGCATATAAGAGTAGCCAGTGAACGAAGGAGTTCTCGTTGGCCCCATCAGATCATTATGAATTAGCTCCAGAGGAGTATTGCATCTTGACAAGGATTTATCAAATGGAAGACGATGTGCCTTTCCATATTGACATCCTTTACAAATTTCTCCTCTATCAAAGTTGCTTAACTTAGGTAATCCTTTTACTAGATTCAATTTTAACATGACTTTTAGTTTGTCCATGTTAAGATGTCCAAGTCTAGCATGCCATAGATATGCGATATCGTTGCTACTCATCTTCTCAATATATGGTTAAAAGAAGATAAGACATATAAAACATGAACTCTCTTACCGGTATGAATGATATTTGCCTTGAGTTTTTTGATGCTTTGAAGGAACTTCACGTCATATGGGCCAAACAGGACATAACTTCCCGCATCTACGACATTTGCAACTGAGAATAGATTTTTCCTCATGCCTGGAACATAAAATACACTGTTGAGAGTGATTGAACCTTCTGGCTTCTTATTGATGATGACCGTGCCCTCTTTCTTTATTTGATGAATTGTATTATCTGTTGTTACAATGATGTCATGACCATTGTGTTTGCGAAAGTTAGAAAATTTAGATTCATCTACAGTGAGATAATGTCCACACCCTGAATCAACGATCCAGTCTCATTCAAAATTGACGGTAGTCATGGTATTTATTGGTCAAGTCTCTGGTATGAAATACTTTCTCCAATCTTCTTCTTCTTCTTCAGGAACTTTCTCAACATGAGTCATATTACTCTCCTTAGCTCGGCAAAATCTTTTAATATGTCCAATTTTGTCGCATCAATAACATCTGAGAGTCTTATAATTATTAGTAGACTCTCTCTCATTTCCTGGCGGGGTTGAGCCACTTTGGATCGAAAATATGGCCTATCTCTTAATTCTTTTCCTTTGAATTTCCTATTGCTGGCTATAAGAGCATTTTCTTCTTCCTTTTTGATGGATATACCAGCAATTTGTTTTGCTAATAACTCCTGTGATGACAAAAAATTCTCAAATTCCTCCCAGAATGGCTGTTGAGCCCATCTTTGATTGGTGTTACAAAGGGAATATATTTTGGTTTCAAACTACGAAAATACTTCTTATTCGTGCTTCAGAGATAGCCTCATCCGAATTCAATAAGGATATCTCATAACATAAATTCTTAATCTTTAAAAAAGTACTCGTCTATAGAAAGATTACCTTGAGTGGTGTTAACTAATTCATTCTCCAATATCTGTAGCCGAGCCTCATTCTTCTTGTTGAACAGCTGATCGAGGGTCTTCCATATTTCATGAACTGATTTGCATCTTATAATATGATCAAATAAACTGGAGGATATTGACCTCTTTAGGATGCTCTCCGCTTTTGCATTTGTCTGCTTCCACTTCTTGTATGTAATGTTTTTCTTCGGTCCGTCATCAGGAGGACTTGTGTTACCTCCATTAACAACATCCCACAAATCCTCATCCACAAGGTATGACTCCATACATGTCTTCATATCTTGTAATTGGATTGGTTCAACAATTCCATCCCTAATCCATTAGCACGACTATTGAAATCCATCCACACAATCTAATTGAATCAAACCACTAGCCCGATCTTGAAACAAATCCAAGAGCCAATATCTGGCTATTGCTCTGATATCATGTAGAGAAATATAGCAAAAGAAAGTATTATCGGGAGACCTTCTGTTAGCCCAAGAACGTTAAATAAGATCGGAAGATTCAACTCAAGAAGAGGAAGCTAAATGGGAGAAGGAAAATATTAGAAGTGAGAGCTTTAATATAGAAGAAGACTCTTTGATTTTGATTTTTGGTTGCTTGGTTTACAAATGCTTAATCTCACCCCTATTTATACTTGTCTAGTGATGGTTCTAGATATTACATTACAAGAAATATCTAGATCTTATTCTCTAAATATTTAGATATTAACAAAATACTAGATTGTTCTACACATATCTTTTACAAATATCTTATATAACACTATTTAGATTTTTCTTCTTAAATACAAATATTAAAAATATTATTTCTATAAGATTCTAAAAACTTTTACTAAATATCTAGAATGTTTTCACATCTTCGAAAAATCATCTTAATGAGGATCCCAAAATCGACTCTGTCAACTTGCGCCCATGTCTACGTAAACAGAATCTTCGGGCTTCAACCACTACCATTTATTTTTAGACATAAAAGTCTTTGATAAATATACGACATTAAACTAGAAAATTGACTCTGTCAAAGAAGAAAATTTGTCTTTGCTTTATTCCAAAGACACGTCTTCAATTTTTCCTTCTATAAAAGGAGACAAAAATTCAAGATATAAGAATCAACTTATTAAAAAAATACATAGTAAAACCAAAGTTGTCTTATGGCAGAAGTGAAGCTGCTTGGTCTTTGGTATAGCCCTTTTTGTCATAGAGTTGAGTGGGCTTTAAAGATTAAGGGTGTGAAATATGAATTTATAGAAGAAAATTTACAAAATAAAAGCTCTTTACTTCTTCAATCCAATCCTATTCACAAAAAAATTCCAGTGTTAATTCACAATGGAAAGCCTATTTGTGAGTCAATGGTAATTGTTGAATACATTGATGAGACATTTGAAGGTCCATCCATCTTGCCTAAAGATCCTTATGATCGAACTATAGCTCGTTTTTGGGTTAAGTTTTTAGAAGATAAGGTATGTTCTTTTGCTATGCTATATATTGCAATTAATTGGAAATACATTCTTTGCCATTTCAGTACGTATGTAACATTTACATAGGTCATACTTTTTTATGAGTTTTTAATCATTATGTCAAATATATAATATAGGTAATTTATAATACTCCATTTGTACCAATTTGTGTCATTCTTTCTTTAATATGTTTCACATAGGATAAAATTTTTTATGTTTAAATGTTATTTAACATTAAACTTTTTATTCTATATTTGATGATATGACTTATGAGTTATCATGTGATTCGGTTCTTCTTTGATTCTCGCACATAGTAAAAATTTTAATGCATCCAACTGTCTTTTAATTATGATATAATTTATAATCACTGAAATATTTTGACATATTTTAGGCTACAAATTACTTCAAAAGTTGACTTGAACTAATTACTTGGAATTGAAGTTTATTATTGGGTAAAACTTTTCTTGAATCTCTAGTATTGAGTGTTATGATTTGTCAGGGATCAGCAGTGGGGACAAGTTTCTTCCACAAATCAGAGAAAGCCAAAGAGGAAGTTTGTGAGATGCTAAAAATTCTTGATAATGAGCTCAAGGATAAAAAATTCTTTGTTGGGGACAAAATTGGATTTGTTGACATTGCTGCAAATTTTCTTGGACTTTGGATGGGAATTCTTGAAGAAGCAACTGGAATTGTTTTGGTGACAAAAGAAAAATATCCAAATTTTTATGTTTGGAGAAATGAATATATGAATGCGAATAAGGAATATTTACCTTCGAGAGATGAGTTGCTTACGTTTTTCAGCGCTCGCTTTCAAGCTGCTGCAACACCTCCTTATTCCGATTGATTTCTCGTATGATCAGTTAATTAATATATTTTTTTTTTGAAAAAAATTAAGTGATTTTTCATTTTGAGAAATCAATCATACTTATTAATTTTTGAAGTTTTAGAATTTTGTATGACAATAAAATTAAAGGTGAATTCGAGAAGAATTTTAGGCGATCAATTGGATCATGAGTATTAATTAGTTCGAAGTATGTATACATAAGGGAAAAAAAGGAAACTATATATTTGTGTATTTATATTATAATATTAAACTCTTTCAGAATTTATTTATTACTCTAAATTTGAGTAAAATTACTTTGTCAGAAAAGGTATCTTAGCTATTCACATTTTAGTAGGCAAGGTAGACATGATACGATAAATATTGAATTTTATATTGATATCAAAACTTTTGATAACATAATTTCAATATCATGATATTTAGTATATATTTTTAAAAAAAATTTTGATAACATAATTTCAATATCATGATATTTAGTATATATTTTTAAAAAATTTGATATTTGATATAATATTCGATATTGGAAAAAGAATTTTTGAAGTATTAGATACTATGTCAAAGTATAAAGTTATGTATATAATTCTTTTCTTAATTATTTAATATAAAAATATATATAAAGTTTAAATTAGTGTTATTAAAAAATTAATTGTTTAGTCATTAAAAGTTTGATTATTGTATTTTGATTGATGTTCTTTCTGTGTGACTGATCAACGAAAGGATTTGTTTACCCTTTATGTTGAATATTTCTAAATGCTTCTGGTGTTAAAACTTGTTTTTTGAGTATTCGAAGTTAAAATTTTTTATCATATAAGTATATGTAAATTGAAATCAAATAAATTATGATAGAAATTTTTTATAAATAAACTAAGTTTGAAACTTAATATTATGATCAAATAGCTATATTTTACATAATTACACAATATAACCTCAGCTATGTGACCTGGAGGCGAGGAGAGAGGCGAGCGAGATCGAGAAAGGGGGGAAAGAGGCGAGCAAGATCGAGAAAGGGAGGAGAGAGGAGAATTGTATATGTATATTTGTCAAATTATATGTGTATAATTGTCAAATAATTGTATATCTGTAATTAATATACATATATATATTTGTATATCTAACAAGCAAGATTTTGAAAGGGAGGAGAGAGTCGAGCGAGATAGAGAGAGGGAGGAGAGAGACAAGCGAGAGCGGATAGAGACAAACTGTATATGTATATCGGCCGAATTAAGTATGTATATTTGTCAAAATAATTATATATATGTAGCTGATATATATTTGTAATTGTATATCTGTAAGAAATTGCATAGAGAGAGAGGAGAGAGGCGAGAGAGAGGAAGAGAGGAGAGAGAAAATAGCAACAAAATTCTAACTATAGCTATAAATTGTAAATTTTTTCAAACTATAGTTATATAATGTAAATACATATCATATATTTGCCTAATTATGTTTTTTTTTCAAATTATGATTACCTATTTGACATACCCCAAAATTCAAAATCAAACATAAAAATAATGAATCATATCGAATTAATTTAATATAATCATGATATAATATTTTACATATAAAAAAATTAAACTCGTGGAACTAAAACTTTCTCTTATAAAATAAGAGGAAGTTGAGGGGTTGAAGCAAGCACGCCTTAGTTGACATGTCACTTCAGCGAGAACATTTTTGTAAACATGGGGAAAAGTTTATTTTTTTCATTGCACTTTAATTTAATTAGTTGTACAATTTTATTAAATTATGAAATCCACTTTAGTTCTTAGTTTTAAATTCATATCCCTAGTTTATACCTTTATTATTTTGGATGTTCATAATATTTGTGTATATTTTGTTATTGCTTTGAATAAAAAAATCAATGATTACTGATGAAAAATATTTGAATTTGGATATCTCAATAGATCTCTTCACATTAGATTTGCAAGAAAAAAAAAAGATGATTTACTACCCCAAAAATATATATTATAATATATTTTAGAATAAAAAATTTAAATTATTTAATCAATACCACTTCAAATTTATCAATATTAATAATATTTATCAGTTATTGATTTTATACTTAATAAAATGATTTAATATTATTTAATTGATATAATATAATTTCGTATTTAATTTAATACTATATCATACTATAAAATACCATTTCCATCTGAC
>JAOTQR010000007.1:10150584-10183728 GCA_025774065.1 Solanum ossicruentum
TAATTAATTTGATATGTGAATTCTACAAAATTATTACCTTCTTAACAATACATGTAAAAATCTAATTTAAATCAAGTCTTCCAAATAATATGAATAAATAATTTTACTAACATACACGTTTAATGCAAATCAAGTTTCACCAAATAAATTCATGTTAATAAACTTGAAGAGTTCAAATTCATGTCCGATCAAAGTAATACAAACTTTTATATAATAACATGAGCATTACAATTTTAAATCATTCAAAATACATATCAAGGAACTATAAAAAAGAATCTATAGCATTTGTTTGGTGATTTGAGTTGTTGTAATTCAATTTTTTATTCAAGGTAAAACAATCTCAATTCTCGCATCAACCTGAAATAATAATAATATTACACATAATTAAACTGTGAATCATCAAACTCACATAATAGAGAATTGTCTTTTTATTTTAAAAAATAAACATTCACTTCATTTTGTATAACCTGCAAAAGAAAAAATTAACTAGCAAAAGTCACATACACAAAAATTGAACTAGAAAATGGAGATAAGAAGGGAGAATGGAAAGGGTAGGGTGATGGAAAAAATGAATTAAGGTTTAGAAATATGAAATTGGGGTGTGTGTGTTATGTCGGAAGCAATGGACTCAGGGGAACAAGATAAAGATATGGAGTTGAGTGGTTATTTGATTGGTTTGAAGTTTTAAGAGGAAAATTTGATCTTTGGCATTTTCTAATATATTGGAGGGAAGGTATTAAAATTTTGGTCTCCCAACCAATTTATTATTAAATAATAATCACGAATTAAAATATTTTATCCTAAAATTAATTAGTGTTATAAGAGATTAAATAAAGTATAAAAATAAAAATAAAAATAAAAATAAAACTGAATATGATTATTGATTTGGCATCTAAGTTTTATTTTAAGGCATATATACACATAACATACATATGTATATATACGTAATGAATTTAATAAATTTTTGAGGGTTGATAATTACCACAAACTATACTAAATTGTGGCGATTTTTTGTTCTCCGTAATAAACCATCACAAAGAGATTTATATTATGGGGGTTAAAATAAAAGTCACAAAATGAATTAATGATGAAATTTTTTAAAACTTCCATAATTTAACCGTCACAAATTGAGCGTTTTTTTATAGTGAAAAAGTGATGCTATGTGGGTCATCGTCGATATTTGGCAAAACACCACAAATTCAGATTAATGAGACATCAGTTTAATGGGTCTGTAGAAGAAAGACCACCCCAGAAAAGTTAGCGGAGTCACATATTTTGCAACAAGTGAGAAATATTGTAGTTACATTTGGAAAACAAGCAAAGTTGAGCGATAAAAGAAAAAGCAGTGGACAAAGTAATATTGGTGAAGGTTCAACTCAACAGTGGAGGAAAAAAATATATATTTCGATCTTTCTTGTTGGGAATTCAATTTGTTGCATCATAACCTAAATGTTATGCATATTAAAAAAATGTATTTGACTATCATATATACATTTTGTTAACTGATAGAGAAAAATCAAAGGATCACATTAAGACTCGAAGAGATCTACGAGAGATGGGTATAAGGCAAGACCTTTGGCCAGATGAGAATGATGATTTTCAGCTTGGTGCATTTACAATTTCAAAGAATAAGAAAGTAGCTTTCCTTATAACTTTAAAGAATATCTCAATGGCGGATGGTTATTCGAGTAATATATCTTGTGGTATACATCTAGAATCAAAAAAGATCTTTGAAATAAAAAGTCATGATTATCACATCAAACAATTATATTGGGGATATCAATTCACAATGTGCTCAAGTTGTTGCAGTTATGGTAGAGTTTTGTTCATTTTTAGGTTCTCCTCCATCAATGATAAATACAACTCATTACATTCTCTCTTCCTCCTCCCCAATCGATCTTCTCTTCCTATTTTGTTTTTATTCCTTGGTATATGAATATACTTTCGAATGATTCTGTAACCGTGGAAAATGTAAGTATTTGAACGTTCATTCAAATATATTTAGCATCTCACCCCTCTTTTAAATTTGGATAGTCATTTATTGTGTTTTTTTTAGCCAAGTGATACTAGTGGTAGCAATTATAGTGACAATCGCAAAAGTCCATGAATTCATTGTAGGTCTTTTTATTAGTTTTGGATGCTAGTGAATCCCTTTCTTTGGCATCAAAGTGATGCTAGTGACAATATTCGTAATGACAATCGCTGAAGTTTTATTAATCGTTACAAGTGTTGTAGTGACAATAATCATAGTGATACTATAATTTCATGGTGGATTGAATGTTGGAATGGTTATAGTGAATGACAATATTTGTGTTTCAACTTAGTTTGTAAAACTAATGATGCTATGTTATGGTTATAGTAAATGACAATATTTTTTGCTGCAATA
This sequence comes from Solanum ossicruentum, assembly GCA_025774065.1. Classification (NCBI taxonomy): domain Eukaryota; kingdom Viridiplantae; phylum Streptophyta; class Magnoliopsida; order Solanales; family Solanaceae; genus Solanum; species Solanum ossicruentum. The sequence goes on from JAOTQR010000007.1 coordinate 10,152,971, forward strand.
TGTTATTTCTTAATACTAATATGCATTTTGGGTTTGATGATGATGTACACATTAAGAAGTCATTAATATTCGATTTGAATATTTCAAGCAGATTGCACTAAAAAAGAATATATTTTCACAAATTGTAGGGGTTAAACCTCCTTATATTTTTTTTTGAAAAATCACAAATTATGGGAATTTTGACTCCCACAATTCACAAACTGTGAAAGTTGTGATTCCCAGAATTAGAACAATGTTTTAATCAATATCAATTTGTGGGTGGTCGAACCCTCGCTAATCAATTCCCACGACTAGTATCAAGGGTTGATAAAAAACTCCCGTAACTTAATTATGATGGATTATACTGCAGGAATTTTTACAACTGTCATAAGAATAATTTGCGGGACTTATTGACTATCACAATATGTAAAAAAAAACCTCTAATTTTAGGAACTTTTTTGTAGTGATTTGACAATTCCGATAATGAAATTGAAGAACCAATCAAAAGGAGTCTTATCACATAATATTTGTTATAAATTTGATGACTTAGTTAAACTAATCAAAATATTTGAATTATCTATCTCCTACAACAATATATAATTTTCCGAGGAGGATTCAACAAGCATGGGATAAAAACATTAGCATCGCCTGCATAGTTCCTTGAAAAAAGTGGTCAAATGAGTTGTATTGGGTGATCAACACAAGACTACAAAGTTTTCCCCAACATTTATAATGATTGAAATACATGTGTAGGAGGTTCAAATGATCATCATCCTGTAACTCAAGAAAATCCAATTTGTTATTAAAGGCCCTTGAAGCTTGAAGATATAAAATATTTTGTTTTGGTTGCAGAGCATAGAGATGTCCACATGTAAAAGGTAAATGCGGTAGTATTATTTGTGATGAGTTAAAAGTGGAAACACGCATGGTGGAGTTAACCTGAAACTTGAAAAAAAGATTTTAAGGTATAAGGCGCAGTGACATCCGGATGGCCATGCCATAAGAGTTTAGCAGATTGTTCGTAGGTCGATTGTGAAGGATGAGTAGAGTCGAAAAATACATAATTCTTGGGATTTTTGCAGAGTTGGTAATCCTTGACTTGCCTCTTTCCTCCACAACTGCTAATTCCTCGGAAGGGTCCAGTACCACAACACGCCATCGTTGATACTTCAAAACCTACACAGACACCAAAATTAGACATGCTAATAGAGTTTAAAATCCATGAGTGTACAACTTACCAAATTTTGAAGGGTGATTGATCCTTTGATCAATTACTTGGTAGAGATCAAACAATGTATACTTAAATCCTGCTAATTCCTCTTGTAATTGATTCATCCATTTCGGAAGTGCCAAACTGTGCATTTTCAACAGCTCATTGAGTTCGTTCATGCACTCACCACTCTTGTTTTGTTGAAGGGTAAAAGCCCTAGCACCTGGAAAACAACCTAACGGAATCAAAGTAAATATGGCAAATTTTCTCCCTCCTTTCTTGTAAATTTCCTGTTAAGGTAAAATACATAATGTTAGTCCATAAATAATCAAGTTCAAATGCAACAACATAGGGTTCACAGATTTTACCACTAGCCTGTTTCCTGAGGTTCAAATGCAAAGTATATACATACCTTCAAAACGGATGTGAAATTAGACAATACCATGTCTACAAATTGTTGCTTAGGATATGGAAAGTGAAGCGGGCTACTACGGAAAACTTCACCATAATCAACTGTTCCACTACTAAATATGTATACAGCGTTCGACATGAGTTTTTTGGACTGCTTCCCTCCAACTTTATTCTTTAACAATTTAACCACCTTCTTGAAATATGTCAACTGTGTAAAAAGATCTATTACCTGCAAAATTGGGACCTATTTTTTTTTAACTTTGCCTGCTACATTTATATATTTCACAAATATTCTATTATGTTATATAAGTACTACTATTAATTAATTTCACAAAGCCTCATGGTATTATTATTGGAATATTATGAACTTAAATAATGTTACATGGATGTTAACTTATGAGGCTCCTATCCTCCCCATTTTCCCGAAGTTACTACTTGGATAGAAGCCATATGTCATAATTAAAAATTAAAGGTTGAGATTTAATTACCCAATCAAGATCTAAAATTCCTAGCTATGATCAAAATAACAAATAACTCCTTTATGTACAATTAAAAAAAAATATCAATCCTACAATTCTAACTAAAAATTATATATGTATCTCATTAACAAACATAAATTGTCATTACATCTATATAAGATTTATAATATATATATAATAAAAATTATACTGTTGAAAACTTTATCATTCTACTAAACTTTTTATTCAAAAAAAAAAAAACGGAGCTCTAACCAGGTATTTTTTTGAATAAAGGTTTTGCTCAAAAATAGAACAAAGTAATAACTGAAATAAATAGTTTGCTCCACAAATTTATAAAAAATAAAAAATAAAAAATAAAAAATAAAAATAAATAGTCTGTATCTAAAAAAACTAAGAAAGAACTACACAATTTAAATTTGCATTATTTTGGTTAAACATTTTTTATTTTTCTAAAATAATGAATTTCTAAAAACTATTAATTGATTTTGGCCTAAAAAATACACATTTAAATAAATGGTGGTTGTATCTAAAAAATAAGATAAACAATTAATACTTTATTATTTTTGATAAAATTAGTTTTATTTGGTTTAGATGATGGAGCGCTGCCAATTTTCTTTTTTTCAATTTGGCCTGAAAAAAATACAGAGTTAAATCAAATCGTAATTGTATTTAAAGAACAAATTTTAAAAATGCATACTTGGAGTAAACTTTTTTATTATATATTACTCCTAGTTGAAACAAGAAGAAATTCACAATTGAAAAAAAAAAATCATTGTATTGCATCATTTTTTAGGGACGTAAATAATAGTATCAAATAATCATGTTCAAGAGTGTAACTAAGACCAGTAATTATTTAAAGAGATGTAAATAAAATGCACCAAATTTTAATTAATGATCTTTTGGTATTCTGAGTTGATGTAAAAATAAATAAATAAATAAAACGACCAATATTGTATGAGGAAATAAAAACATATCCAATACAACAGTATAGTCCTATTAATCTAAAAGGTATCATTTTTGGAAACACGAAAAGCTGTATTATCCTCTAACATAGGCATTTTTGGAAACATGAAAAGCTGTATTATCCTCTATATATTTGTTTTTATTTTATCTTGTAGGGTGTAGAAATAATTTGTACGTAATGACAAAAGATGTTAGCTTCTCTCCAGGAATATCTACAAGTATAATTTCATCAGTACATACGTAAATGGTGGCAGGAAGCTTCCTCTTTCATCATTACATTTATATCTCTATATAAACAACTAGAGTACTACTTTTTATTGAAAATGATCATTCCTGATGCAAAATATATATCTCCAAATGATCATTTAACTACCAGTTACGAAAGAATCAATGCCATCCTCAAGGAGAAAGAGTGTAAGGGTTCCTCCAGTTAGGGGAAGAATCAAGAGGCGAATTTTTGCTACTATTTTTCGTCAAGTCAAACGATTTTTAGCAACAAATTCACCAATGTGTTATTTTCATGCAAATTAAAGGAGGTTAGAACTCACGCTCTCCTACCACCAGTCCCAATGCAGTAAATAGTTTATCAACTTCGACATTGTTATTTGGAGCCTTTGATCTTAAATTGTTTTCTCTTTCCACCTTAATTTGGCTAAGTTGAACATCAATTGATAAACATTAGCATTTTAAAATGATTATCTCACGAGTTGTAATTATATGTTTGGAACCTGACCAAATTGAAAAATATATAAGTATTGTAACGAATGTAATAAAATGTAGATTTTGAAAATAAAAAAGTGGGAATCAACCCTCTTTTATTTCTAAAAATATTGACTTAATTAAATGTCACGAAAGCTATGTACTGTTTTTTATTTCTGTTTGTGATGCCGGCTTATTCCCCTTGACTGCTTCTTATTCATTTTTTAATGAAAATATGAGATCCATTTAAAGTTTTTAAGTTTAGAAACTTACTTTGCTTGAGATCATTCATAAGATGGGCCTATAAAAGTATTTTACGGTCGAGCTGTTTTAGGAAGTACGACATGGATTATTTCAACATCTTCGAACATTAGCTTAAATTTTTTTTTACTTCTTTATCTTAAAAAAGTAGGAATATCTTAAATCAATAAACATTATTTATTGACTAATCTAGCCTCTTCCATTCCTTAAGACTTACAAGGGGTAGTGCTGGAATATTTCATTTCTTGTCCAATGACCACGCCTTTCAGCTTGTTGCTTTATTTATATTTTGTATTTACTTTATTTATTTTTATTTATTCACATTAAATTTTATATATCTTTTAAATTAATGATTAATACATGCATTTTATTACGATTTCTATAGTGATTTATGCATATTTTTTTGAAAAATAATTTAAGAAATAAGTAATTAATATTGAGTATAAAATATCAAAAATATTTTTTGATATGCTTAAAATGAAAAGTAAAAGTCAAAAAATATTTAAATATAATGAAAAAAAAAATAAACGGAAAGAATATTTAATAGTTTTCGTTGCTATTCAAAGGACCAATGAACTTTTGTTGTATAATTTAAACTAAGCTACTTGTTCATTTTTTTGACATGAAAGAGATTTTTTTAAAAAAAACGATTTTGCGGTTTCTCACTAAAAAATGTTATTTACATTTTTAGAATAAATAAATATTGTTTTATTTAAAAAATAACTTGACTGTTGTTTCCAATTCACTTTCAAAATAATACTACATTTACATATAAATATTATTCGAGATATTTTAAAAATATAATGAATTGTTATAAAAATTAATATATTAAAGCCATGCACAGCAAGAACTATTATAACTAGTGTGTGTGTATATATATATAAGTATCAATACACTAAAAACTATTATAACTAGTATATAATAAGTATCAACACACACAAAAAAGGATAGAATAATGGAAAGGGAATGGAGGAAGAAGTTTAAGTTTTGTTTTGCCAAGAAAATTTTGGGATTATTAAAAATTAGTATAACATAGTAAATATTTTAGTGAAACCACAAAGTGCTTGTAACATAAAACTTCATGTTTAATCTGGGACACCAACTTATGATTTTGAATAATTTAAACTTGTAAGCACTTTTAATTATTCAGGAGAAAAGAAAATACTTAAATTAGTTAAGCAAACCCATATTTCTTTCCTAAACACAATCACTTTCACATACAAAAGAACCAAAAAAAGGTTAGTTGTGACTTACATGACCACGGTTGGTTTCGACCAAACAACCTGATAAGCTTGAAGCAAAATTCACTCCATGAATAAATCCTTCCCTCTCAATTTGGAAATAAGATGGAATGAATGGCAAATTGGCGTATTCCGCTACAAACAACAATACACAACTAAATATTATATACACAACTTGTCAATTTTAGCTAATCAAATCAACAACTGCAATTCAGCCGTCAAAATTAACATCATATCACCAAATAGATTAATACCAAGTTATGTTTAATGAACTTGAATTTCCTGAGAATTTATATTATTTGTGGCGTTTGACTCCCGAGCCTCTTTTTAATATTATTATTATTATCACCTATCTTTATTGCCTAATTTATGCAAATGTCCCAGTTTTAGCTTGACCTCTAATTCATATTTTTAAAAGTAGTGTAAATATATTTCTAAGAAAATTACTTTTTTCGTACAATATTATATATAATTTTTCGTTTCACAAAAAATGACTACTTCACTTTCAATTTTTCACATGTCATATTTAAGGCACAAAATTAAAGAACATTTTGATACATTTGATATACCTTTAATTAAGATTAAAAGTACTTTTTAGATCAGGTCTATTTTATTAAATTATTGTCTAATGTTTAATTTGCAATAAATTACAAAATTATAAAGCATCAACAAACTTTTTATCATGAAATTTTCAGTTTGCTCAGATGAATTTTTAAACCATAAATTGCAAGAGAGATAAGAAGAGAGTCAGTTACTGAATAGATATCCCCAGAAGAAGAAGAAGACAACTTGTGATAATATATTCGTGTTGACATGTTTTTAATGTACAATAGAAAACATAAAGTTGTTTAGAAAAAACATTTACCCCGGAAGGAATGGTGCCTCAGAGAAAGCCGGAGAGAAAAAATGGTTAGAAATAGAAACACTCATGAGAATGGTGTGAGGCATACATCTAACAAGGTAATTAAGTCAGCACCAGCTCGAATAGTTCGAGTCTGATTAGAGTACTATATGTTAAAAGAACGAAAATTTCAATTTTCCTCCATTTGAACTAGCTAGTTTTTGGGGTTTACCAGCCAATTTTACCGTATACTTGTACTATTTAGTTGGTGAAATTAATGATGTTGCGCGTACCTATAAAATCAGAGATGAGACGGCCATCAGAAGGTCTACCAGTTGGATATTTGAAGAATGATTCACCATAAGGCCACCAATTCGATTGATAATCAGCAGTAGTGTTGATGTAGTTATTATTCCCATTATCGAGTATCGAATCACCAAACACAAAGAGAGATGCATGAGGTAGTTTTAAACTGCACTCAACACACCCAATTAATGTTATTCCAACAAAAATGCAGATGAAGCCATGAAGCAAGCTTGAGTTGAAAGCCATTTACTTTAGGACTTGTTCACCACTATCTATTTTCAATATATATTAGAGTACTTGTCAGAGAGCTGCTCCCCTCATGTTTGAGTTTTATAATTCCAATCATGGATGGCTGATTAACAAATTAGTATATAGTTTATGGATTGTCATTTTTTCTGTTTTTTTTATTTTTTTTATTTTTATGCCCCTTCTTTCAAGGGTCAAACACATCTAGTTCCTAATTTTAAATCAAAAATTTAATCCCCCATGAATTAAATATCCCATGGCATAAGCAATTATTTAAACAAGTGAATAAATAAAGAAAATATCGGTAAATAATTATTATTTCATGGTTTGCTTCACTCTTCCCCTTGCTTTAAGTTAATCTATTAATCTAACACTTAATTCGTTGCCTCTTCTTGGGGCTAGTGATTAGGAATATCTAATAGAGTATGTACACCGCGTCAAGATAGCAATACATGTATTGTTATGAAATACAAATAGAGCAACTGAGTTAGAATCATGAATATTCCAAATAAGACATGATGTACAACTGTTATTATGTAATGATTCTCAAGGTTATTTTTGACATTTTCAATAAAATTATTGTTTTACTCCTCTCAATAGCTGCCCCAAGTTCTACTTGATTAGTTGAGAAAGTTGATTTTTGAAAATTTTGTGAAAAGTCAAGTTTTTACTAAAGAGTTGAGTTTCAAATTAAAGGCTTATGTTGCTTAATTTGAGTTTCGGAGTCATTTGAAGTTTTGAGTCTCGGAATAGAATTCCACAGATTCCACCAGTTTTGGAATGTGAAAGTTGGTCAACCATAATTGTCGGAATAAGATTTGGAGTTGTTATGTAGATTTGAGGTCCAAAGTTGAAAATTAAGTTAAAGTTTGGCTTAGGTTTGACTTTGGTCAACATTTTGAATTCGGGTACTCGAACTGGATTTTTGATAGTTCCGTTGATTTAGGGAGGTGATTTTTAGCTCTAAAAGGAGTTTCGGTATAATTTTTGGAGTATTCTAGTAGCGTTTTGATATTTTTAGTGCTTTAATTAAGTTTAGTTGTGGCTAAACAAATTTTAGGTCAAGAAAACCTCAGATTCAATTTTTGATGATTTCAATAAGTCCAAAACAATGAATTTAATAGGGTAGCATATATGATTTGTATATAAGAGGTTTTGAATGAATATCGAGGGTCAATTCCGTGAATTTTGCGCATTGTGTGAATTTCTAATGTCTGATGTGACCTTCTTCTTCACGTTCGCGATACTATAGGTCGCGTGCATGAAAATTTGTTAGATTACCCTTCGCGATAATGAAGGTGTGTCTTGCGAATCATGATGGATTACTTTAATGGGCTTCACGATCCCGATGAACAGTATCCACAATCGTGATGGTCCATCAATGACCTAAAATAGTGTTTAGATTGTGACTTAGACTTTTTTCCTTCATTTTTGATATTTTCAAGCTTGGATAGGCAAATTTTCAGAGGATTTTTATGGAAAAACTATTTGATAAGTCATTTTCAATCTATATCTTTATTACCCATTGATTAATTTGTGTTTTTTAATAGTGAATTGGGGGATTTTGAATTGGAAAATTGGAGGGTTTTGTTCGTGAACATAAGTTTTTCAAAACTAATGATTTATGGCTCGTTTTAACTCCGCTTTTGAGATGATTTTCTCTAATGGATTCCTAATTCCACGAAGAATACTTTCATACAATATTTTTTAGATTTTAACCTCATTTTCAGTATTGAGTTTTTGGACCGTTTTACCCCTTTTTTTTTTTTTCAAATTTCATGATTTGGATGTCCTTACTTCGAAATTTGATTCTGAATCATTATTTGACTTGATTGTGGTGCTTTGGAGTATATTTAGAAAGAAAAAAGGTCCAACAATAGAGTGATCGAGATTTTTGGTGAAAGCAAGTGGATTTCTAACTCGTATTTAAGTGTATTTAACTTTGTATCTTCCTTCTTTAATGTTGGGGAGTAATGGAAATTCAGTATTGTCACAACCTAAGCTAAGACCTAGGTGTGACAAGACAATGAGATCCTCGAGAAAATCTCAAATTAACCTTTTTAGCATATCATAAACATTTATAGGTGATGACCAATATACTTAAGTGGAAGCCAAGACAGAAACATAAAGCTAAAGCACAAGAACATAGGAAGTGCCGATGACATAAGGTCTAGACATCATGTCTAACAAACCTTTAAGTAATAGATTCAATGGTGGTTAAGACATGTCTCCATCTCATCCTCAAGAAAATAAAGGATAGTCTCAAAATATCTCAAACATAACATAAAAGTTAGGAGATAGTAGGATTCGTCCTGAAGCATGAGGACTCACCTAAATAGTCTATGAAGCAATCTGAATCTAGCCACAAGGATGAGGAGAAGGATAATCAATTGTCCCTACATTGTGAAATAATATAGACATAAATTATGCGTTAGTATGTCTAAATTTACTATATATGTGGGCATGCAATACAATAATATAAATATGATACAAAAAATAAGTAGTATATGAGAAAGAGAATAAATAGAAAAAGAATAAAGGAATAACACAATACACCAATATGTTGTGAATGGAGTGATGCATGAAACATAACAAATTATACATATGTGAAAAGTCACCATAATTGACAATAAGATCATGCAAGCTGTAATATGAAATTTTGATGTTTCCCTTACATAAAAAAGGAAATCTACTTACCAAGATAGAACTCTACCACCACTACATGGATGTCATGAGGTATGCGGATCCACTAGCAAACTATATTGGTAATCATAAATCCTATGGTGGCACGTAGTTAAGAAAGTTGGAGATTTATATAAGGACTCCTTAGGTCGAGTCCCACCCTAAGCCTCATTTGGTGCTAAGTCAACATCCTACAAAATACATAACATACGCATGAGCTCATACTTGTCATAATTCATAATTCACACTTGTCACATAATCATAAACCTAATCATAATATATAGTTCGTATTTCATACATAAGAGTAGCTCATTTCATATCTAGTGTAAAGTGGGTGGAGTGCTCCCATTATCAATAAACCTTACCCTTCATAATATAGTGTAAAGTGGGAGGTGCACTCTCCTTATCGATACATCATTCACAATATAGTAGGATCCCAGTTCACCTCTTAGTATCCCAAGTCTCTCCTAGGGTTCTTCAGTCACCTTCAAGGATCCCAAACGCCTATTCATAAATTCATTTGAAGCCTTATACATATATAAACATAATCATGAGACAATTAATAAGCTTAAACTATGAAATTAATATAGATTCACGCATAATCGCGTAAGTGAATATCAATTGAATCAAAATTGAAGGAACCTAATCATAATTTTTATAAACTTGGTAGCATGCTTAAGAAAATCCATATAGATTATGAAATCATATAAATTGTAGTAGTTCATGCATATTTGAGTATGTAAATATAATCTACAACATAATTTGAACATAAAAAAATCAAAATCATGAAAACCCTTATTGTACATGTTTGAAATTAATAAAAATTAGGAAAATAAGTTGGCACCATGGGTAAAAGGTACCCATGGATGAAAATCAACATATCTTGATGAGAAATTTAGAGGAATTAAGATGAACTTAACTTGGACTTGCTAGGTCTTCAATGAATTCTTTAATTGGAGTAGAGTGGAGACTTTGAGAGTGGAATACATAAGAGTGAACTTGTGATTTTAGGTTTGGAGAGTGAATGGTAAACTTAGAATGGTTAGGGTAGTAAATCAAAGATATTTTTGTACAAAATCTATCCAAAATACCTTTTTAAGAGTTAGAAAAATGATCCAAATACCCCCACACAAAACTAAAAATACCCTTGGATGGACCCTTTCAAGGTACCTTACCACGATCCACGAAGGACACCAAGGGTCGTGGTTTGGGCCGTGAAGTGCAAGGTTGGACTAGCCTAGAAAGAGCACTCTCCATGAGACTATTCACAAAATATGGTGAGATCACAGCTCGTGAGGTAAGAAAAGAATTGTAATTTGCAGTTGGAAGAGTGTTTTGACAAATATTTTTCTAATTTTTAGATATATATTATCTTTTTCAAAATTTAAAGAAAATAAGTTTATTTAGAACATATTATTCAAAATATTTAAGTTAACGAAACATAAGAAAATTTTAAAACCTAACAACTTAAGAATGAATAAAAGTTAAAAGCTTCGCCCATTTGATTGGTATAGTTTATCTTTATTTATATGGATTGAATATGGATTTGAACCCTCATTTTATCTATGTAAAAAGGTCAGTCACCCTAACAAATAAAACATTGGTAGATTACCAAAATATGGGTTCATTTCGTCGATACTAGTTGATGCGAAGAAGATCAAGGCAACGAAGATTTTGCCTAGACCATTATTTCCATTAGATATTCAGAGTTTTTAGGCGCGCAGAGCAAGGTAAAATGTTCCTTCGCGTTGCGTTTGTGTCACGGACCAAACGCAGACCAGTACAACTTTTTTTTTAAGTTTTTCCTATGCGTCCAAGGGCATTAGGGTCATAGCCCCATTCCCACTAAAACGTGAAATCACCCATAATTAGTCATTCCTCAACCCTACATCACTCAAAATCCTCACAGAAACCTCTTCAAAACATAACCAAATATCTCATTCCAAATTCAAGGATTTTAAGCTTAACTTTGGAACTCAAAGATTCACTTCAAGCTCTAGTTTCCTCAAGCTCAACTCAAGAAAACCCAAGTTTAAGGTATGTGAGTTTCATCCATTGGGATCATATCCCCATGCCCACTAAAATGTGAAATTATCCATACTTAGCCATTCTTCAACTCTATATCACTCAAAACCCTCACAATAACCTCTCCAAGACTTAACCAAATATCTCATTCCAAATTCAAGGATTTCAAGATTAACTTTGGAACTCAAGGATTCACTTCAATCTCTAAGTTTCCTTAAGCTCATCTCAATAAAACCAAAATTTGAGGTATGGGGGTTTCATCCATTGGGTCCTTTCACCCATGGATCCCAATCTTCCTTTTTTTTTTGAAAAATTGCATAATTTCTAGTTGTATTACTTATGGGTATCTCTTATTATAAAATATGAACATGAATTATGTTGGGGTATTATCAACTTATTGTTGATTATGCATGAGTATCCATTTTAAACTTACACTATGAGTTGATCTTTGTCTATCGAGACTATGCATGTTTTGAGCGCTGAAACTATGATCTATTATGAGTTTTGATGATGGATTTCAAGGTAACATACATGACGATTTTACTATATGTTGGTGGGTTGATTTGCATTAGGTTTTCTCATATCTTTTCACTCTTGAATTGCATGATTTTGAACTAGTTTCATGAACCCACCAAGTGTTTGATAAAATGTCAAGTCAAGAATTCCCAAGTTATTGCTGATCTATTTCATGATTTATAAGTCAAGTGACTATACGATAATTAAAGGCTTTCAAGTATGTATTGAATTTATGAAAATTATCTATGATTTTATAAGTTACAAGCTAAGCCAACCATGTATTGAATTTATGACAATTATCTATGATTTTATAAGTTACAAGCTAAGCCCTATTTCAAGGTTTTTACCTCTTGTGAGCCATTCATGTTAAAGCAAGGGTTCATATATGGTTATGATCTACTCTCATGTTTCAAGTTAGGCTCACAATTAGAGGTCAAGCATATTTCAAGAGCTACTCATGTCATATTTTCATGTTTCTTACAAGTTATATAAGTTATGATTATTTTAAGTATTCCATGAGATTTGACTTAGCACCGATTGAGGCTTAAGATGGGAGCTCGACTCAAATGGTTTTTATATAACGTGTTTTATCACTAAACTATGTGCCACCATAGGATTATAATTATTACCCTTGCTATACTAGTGGATCCATCTAGTCATTTTATCATGTTTGGTTTATCTTGACAAGTAGACCACACCTAGCTTGGAGAGGGGGGGGGGGTATCATGCCCACCCACCTTACTGGGGGTGTTATGCCTTGAATTCCAAGTTGTAGCTACTTGTTCTATATAGGTTGAGGTCACTGCCCGCACATGTGTATACTATATATATTGTGCAAGATAAATGATTTAAAAGCATGTTTTATTATGAGCATTGATTATGCATGCTATATTGAGATTATATATCTATTGCTTCTGATTGTACATTTTGACTATATTGTCTTATGTGTTGTTGCATTGCGTCCCGCATACTTAGTACATTCAAACGTACTAACGCATACTCTATGTTTATATGATATTACCATGTAGGGACCGGAGCACCTTTTGATCATCCTTCATGTGGCTAGTCGATACTTCGGAGATAAGCTTTGGTGAGTCCGCAAGTCCGAGGATACTGTCTACACTACTCTTTCTATTTTGAGACTTCTTTATGTTGAACACTTGTTATATATTAGGGTAAGCCCGAAGAGTGTCTTGGCCTCCGCTCCATTCCATGTTAGAGGTGTTGTTGGATACTATGATGTACTTTCTCAACTTTCTTATGCTTTTATGATTATCAAAGACTTTCTCTTAGTCCTGCTTACCCCTTTTTTATATCATGTGATGTTTATTTTACTTCCGCGACCAAGGATGTGTGAATGATATGCCAAGAGGATTGTTTAGGATCCCTTTGGGTTCCCCATTTGCGGTGTCACATCTAGACCCTAGGCTTGGATTGTGACAAACTTGGTATCAGAGCACTAGGTTGTTAATGATCCTTGGAATCCAATACACCATGTCGATTAGAATCTTATTCATGATTGTAAAGCGCGCCACAACTATGAATGGGAGGCTATGAAGTGTTTTAGGAAATGTTTCAATTCTTCATGGTCTATATCATGCTTTAGATGTAAGTATAAGGTTTTTCCCCTAATGAATGCTTTTTGCTCTTCTAGATCATGCCGATTCCAAAAGGGAGACTAAGGAGAGCCTGCATACCCAGAAGCAACTGGCCCCTCCCGCTCCTCAAGCTCCTCAAGGTGGAGGGGTAGTCCAAGATGAGTTCCAAGATACTATCAAAATGTTGGCTCATGATATGACCAATCAAACTAACAAATGGGCCCAAGCCCCTCATGCTCCTACTTCGACTTCTAGGGTGAGGTATTTCACAGGAATGAACCCACTAGAGTTCTACGGATCCAAGACGGAAGAGGATCCCCAAGAGTTTATAGATGACGTGTACAAGGTGCTATCAATCATGGTAGTCAATTCAGAGGAAAAGGTGGAGTTGGCAGCCTACCAACTCAAATGGGTGGCTCAATTTAGTTTACACAATGGAAGTTGGAGAAGGGGAATGATAATGCTATCCTTTGTGAAGAGTTCAAAGTCGCATTCCTCAATCGGGTCTTTCCTATCAAGCTTAAGGAGGCTAAGATGATTGATTTTAGCAACCTTAAGCAAGGTGCCATGAGTGTGAGGGAGTATGCCCTCAAGTTCAACAAGCTCTCCAAGTATGCTCCATATTTGGTTGCCGAACCTAGATCAAGGATGAACAAATTTATGTCGAGAGTGTCCAACTTGGTCAATTAGGAGTGTCGTACCACCATGCTTGTAGATGATATGAATTTATCCCATCTCATGACATATGTCAAACAACTAGAGGGGCAAAGGCTTAGAAAAAGAAGAAGTAGTGAGTCCAAGAGGGCTCGTTTTGAAGGTGGTTTTCAAGGTTCCAAGGGTGGCTGATTTTCTCAATGTCACAAGTTCCAAGGACAAGGGTCATCCAATGCTCCTAACAAGAGGTTTGCCAATAATAGGGTGACCAATCCAAGATTCCAACGTTGTAATGGAGGAATAACAAAAATTCGATGCCCAAGGTATGGAAAGAATCATAGTGGTCCATGTTTGAGGAATTCTAAAGCTTGCTTTGGTTGTAGTGAAATGGGTCACAAAGTTATTGATTGTCCTAATGCTCAAAACAAAGGTAGAGATACTCGTTCACAAGGCCAAGGTGTGAATGTTGGTCCAAGGGCTTAGGGAGGCCAACAAGGGGGTGATGCAAGGCAAAAATAGATTCTATACTCTTCAAGAAAGACAAAGGGTGGATGAGGTGGATTGATAGACCCGGTGCCACTCTTTCTTTTATTACTCCTTTTGTTGCCAAAAAGTTTCATGTTAGTGCTGAATTGTTGTGTGAACCTTGTGAAGTGTCAACCCCCATTGATGAGTCCATTGTTACTAAAAGAGTCAATAGAAATTGTTTTGTATTCATTTTGCATAAAGTCTTGCCTTGTAATTTTGTTGAATTAGATATGCCGAATTTTGGTGTAATTCTTGGGACGGATTGGTTGCATGCATATTATGCTTCTATAGATTGTAGAACCTACAGGGTTAAATTCCAATTCTCTAATGAACACATCCTTGAGTGGGAAAGTCGTGATATGGTGGTCAAGGGTATATTCGTTTCTTGTCTTAAAGCCCAAAAGATGATTTCTAAGAGTTGCCTTTATCATCTTGTGAGGGTTAGGGATGTTGAGTCTAAAGTCCTTCCTATTGAGTCAGTTCAGGTGGTTAATGAGTTTCTTGGTGTCTTTTCTGATAAGCTTCCCAGTGTACCTTCCGAACGGGAAATAGACTTTGGTATAGATATCCTTCCCGATATTTAACCTATTCCATCCCCCCTTACCGTATGGAGACAACAGAATTAAAGGAGTTAAAGGATCAATTGAGGGATTTGTTGGAGAAGGATTTCATAAGGCCTAGTAAGTCACCTTGGGGTGCACTAATGTTGTTTGTGAAGAAAAAGATGGTTCTCTTAGAATGTACATTGATTACCGACAACTTAATAGGCTTACCATAAAGAACAATTACCCTCTACCAAGGATTGATGAACGTTTTTATCAACTTCAAGGGGCTAGTCACTTTTCTAAGATTGATCTTGGGTCCGGATATCACCAAGTGAAAGTGAGGGAGTGTGATATTCCCAAGAGGGCTTTCTACACTAGGTATGGGCACTTTGAGTTTATGGTTATGTCCTTTGGGTTGACTAATGCATTGGTTATATTTATGTATCGCATGAATAGGGTCTTTAAACCCTACCTTGACATGTTTATGTTGGTCTTTATTGATGATATATTGATTTATTCAAGGTGTGAGGAAGAGCATCTTGATCACTTAAGAATGATGTTACAAATCTTGAGGGAGGAGAGGTTGTATGCTAAATATGAAAAATGTGAATTTTGTTTGAAAGAGGTTGCGTTTCTAGGGCATGTGGTGTCGGATGATGGCATTAAGGTGGATTATGGAAAGACGGAGGTGATTAGAAATTGGCCTGACCTTTGACTCCGTCAGATATTAGGTGTTTCTTGGTTCGGGGGTTACTACTGGAGGTTTGTGAATAGATTTTCTTCTATTGCTTCCCCTATGACAAAGTTGACCCAAAAGAAGGCAAAATTTGTGTGGACCGATAAATGTGAGAAAAGTTTTCAAACTTTGAAAGATAAGCTTGCCTTTGCTCCTATCTTGGCTCTACTGGAAGGGTTGGAATGGTTCGCAGTATATTGTGATGCCTCAAGAATTGGTTTGTGGTGTGTTATGATGAATGGTAAGGTGATAGCATATGCCTCTTGGCAACTTAAGGTGCATGAGAAGAATTATCCCACCTATGATCTTGAATTAGTAGTCATGGTGTTTGCTTTGAATATTTGGCGTCACTACTTATATGAGGTTCATTTTAGTGTGTTTATTGACCACAAGAATCTCCTTAAAGACTATGATATGAGTGTACATTATCATCTTGGCAAAGCTAATGTGCTGACCAATGCTCTAAGTAAAGTGTTTGTAAGAAGTCTAGCTCATGTTGAGAATGGTGGCAATGAGGTGGCTAGAGAGGTTCACCGGTTGGCTAGAATGGGGGTTAGGTTGGATGAAATTGATAATGCTGGTGTAGTAGTTGTTGATGTTTCTAAATCTTCCTTGATTGAGGAGGCAAAGGTAAGACAAAATCTTGACCCCGCTTTGCTAGGGTTGAAGGCCTTGGTGAGAGATGGTAAAGGGGAGGTTTTCTCCCAAAGGGGAGATGGTGTCCTTAGGTACCAAAGTAGATTGTGTGTGTCAAATGTGGTTGATTCGAAAGAATTGATCTTGAAGGAGGCCCATAAGTCATACTATTCCATTCACCCTAGTTCTACAAATATGTATCGAGACTTGAGGGGGTGTATTGGTGAGTGGTATGAAGAGAGATATTTCTAAGTTCATATTTGGATGTCACAATTGCCAACAAGCCAAAGACGAACATCAAAGGTCAGGTGGCCTAGGCCAAGACATAGAAATTCCTACTTGGAAGTGGGAAGAGGTCAACATGGATTTTGTGGTTAGATTGCCTAAGACTAGGAAACACTTTGACTCTATTTGGGTTGTTGTGGATATAATGAGACATTCGGCTCACTTTCTACCAATCAAAACCACTTATAGTGTTGAAGATAATGCCAAGTTGTATATCCATGAGTTGGTTAGATTGTATGGGGTGCCTTTGTCTGTCATTTCAGATCATGGTGTTCAATTCACTTCAAACTTTTGGAGGTCCTTCCAAAGAGGTCTTGGTACCAAGGTTAAGTTTAGCATGGCCTTTCACACTCAAACGGATAGACAACCCGAGAGGTCAATCCAAACTTTTGAGGATATGCTTAGAGCTTGTGTTTTGGAGTTTAAGGGTAGTTGGAATGAACATCTTCCACTCATTAAGTTTGCTTACAGCAATAGCTATCACTCAAGCATTGGTATGGCTCCCTTTGAAGCTTTATATGGTAAGCATTGTAGATCTCCGATTGGGTGGTTTGAAATCGGGGAAATGGATTTGCAGGACCAGATTTGACCATGGAGGCCATCGAGAAGGTAAGGATGATAAGAGAGATATTGAAAATAGCCCAAAGTAGACAAAAGTCCTACTCTGATATGAGGAGAAAAGATCTTGAGTTTAAGGTTGGTGATTGGGTTTACTTGAAAGTCTCACCCATGAAGGGTGTGCTCCGATTTGGCAAGAAGGGGAAATTAAGCCCATGATTTATGGGTCCTTATAAAGTGTTAAGGAGAGTGGATAAGATTGCATATGAGTTGGAGTTGTCTATGGAGATGAATATGGTTCATCCGGTCTTCCGTGTGTCCATGTTGAGAAAGTATGCAGGTGACAGAAGTGCAATAGTGCCCTTGGATGTTGTGAGTGTTGTACAAGATAATTTGACCTATAAGGAGGTGCTGGTGGAAACTTGAGATAGAAAAGTGAAGAGGTTGAGAAACAAAAATGTACCTTCCATCAAGGTCCTTTGGAGGAATCAACAAATTGAAAGTGCCACATAAGAAGCCGAGGCAGACATGAGAAAGCGATACCTGTATCACTTCCATTCTACTCAAGCCAAAGATACTAATTTAAGTCTCTTACATGATTTCAAGTCTTAAGTTTAAGCCCTCATGTTATTTTGCATGCATTCATGTTTATGTTAAGAAGTTTATAGTGATTTTTGACATTTGAAATGACCCCAAAAAGTGCCCGAAATGGTGCTTCGAAAGTGCCCAGAATCGTAATTTTCATATATCTCAAAATCTGTGTGCAATATTGAAAATTCAACTTCACATTCTTGTTCAAGGGTCATTTTGAGTGGAAAATGGGTCTAACCTCAATTTAAGAGCAAATGATTAGTAATTTCAATTTTCATAATTTTCCTTATACAAAATCGATCCACGACAGTGCGATGTGCAGCCGTCGCGGACATGTGTTAATTTTGCCTCCATGGTAGGTTCACATCGCGGACCAGATACAAACCTGTGTATTTTGTGCCAGTGATTTTTTCTCGGTCTAAGGCTTTTGGGTCTTGGGCCTAAGTGTTCCCAAATGTTAAAATACCTATATTTAACCATTTCTCACCCTCAAATCATTCTAAACATTCCCCAATACTCATTCAAATACATAGCCAAATCAGAAGGTTAGAATGATTAGAAGAAGGTTGAAGATGGCCCAAAATCGCCAAAGGTTTTATGCCTATGTGAGGAGAAAGGACCTAGAGTTTGAGGTTGGTGATTGGGTCTACTTGAAGGTGTCACCCATGAAAGGCGTGGTCCATTTTGGTAAGAAGGGCAAGTTGAGACCATGATACATGGGTGCTTATAGGGTGATGAGAAGGGTTGGCAAGGTAGCTTATGAATTGGAATTGCCTAGAGAAATAGATTTGGTTCATCTGGTGTTTCATGTGTCCATGTTGAGAAAATGTGTGGTTGATCCGAATGCTATTGTACCTCTGATGTTATGGGTGTTGTTGAATATAATTGTACCTATGAAGAGGTTTCGTTCAGATTTTGGATAGGCAAATGAAGAGATTAAGAAACAAAGAGGTCACTTCCGTTAATGTCCTTTGGAGGAATCAACAAGTTGAAAGTGCTACTTGGGAGGCTGAAGCGGACATGCTAAAGCGATATCCTTACCTTTTCCATTCCACTCAAGCCTAAGGTATTGATATAAGTCCTTTAATATGATCTCAATTCTTAACTTCATCCCTTATGACATTGCATATGTTCATGTTTAAATTGACCAGTTCATGATGATTTTACACTTATGATGCGATTTTGAAATGATGCTTAAGTGCATTGTTGCATTTCTATGTGGTCTAAAATTGTCATATTTTTGTCTCTCATATACGTCCCTTTGAAATTCGGGGATGAATATTCTCAAGGGGGAGATATTGAAATGACCCCAAAAAGTGCTCGAAAATGTGCCTCGGAAGTGCTCGAAATCGTAATTTCTGTATATCTCAAAATCCATGTGCGATATCAAAAATCTAACTTCATATTCTTATTTAAGGGTTCATTTTGAGTGGAAGATGGGCCTAACCCTGATTTAAGAGAAAACGATTAGCAATTTCAATTTTCATAATTTTCCTTATCTAGAATCGATCTACGACAGTGACGTGTTAATTTTGCCTCCGTGACAGGTCTGCACCACGGACCAGACGCGGACCTATGTATTTTGTTTCCAGTGATTTTATCTTGGTCCAAGGCTTTTGGGTCATGGGCCTAAGTGTTCCCAAATGAAAATACCTAATCTTAGACATTTCTCACCCTCATATCATTATAAACATTCTCCAATACTCATTCAAACACTTAGCAAAATATTTTACTCCTAAACTCAAGTTTGAAAACCCTATCCGGATCTAAAGATGTCCTCTCAAGCTTCAAGTTTCAATCTCCAATCTTCATTAAGTTCATCTCCAAAGCTAAGGTATGTGGGTGTCTTTCATAGGTTTCTTTCACCCATGATACCCTAGCTCTGTTTTACTCAAAGTTGCATGATTTAAAGTTGATTTATTAATGGGTCTTATCTATTATGAAAATCACTGCACACTATATTGGAGTTCATGAAATTGTGATTGTTTTTCCATGTTTTTAGCTATAAATTTAAGGTCTATTGTAAGATTAGTTGAAGGTATTTTCATGTATATTGCTTGAGGAGGTTATCAAGTATCTATTGAAGGTTTTACATAGAATTTACTAGCATGATTTCACTCTTGAATTGCATTATTTTAACTAGCACTACACGCCCTCTAAGTGTTTGATAAAATGTCTGGTTATGGGTTCTTGAGGAATTGAAGGTCAAATACATGTCTCATAAGTTGAATGATTATATGATAATGAAATGATGATGATATGATGATGAAATAATGATGATATGATGATGAAATAATGATGATATGATGATGAAATTATGATGATATGATGATGAAATTATGATGAAAGTAACGTATGTATACGATGATGAAAGAAATGTGTGAATATGATGATTATGTGATGATGAGAAGAATGTATGGCTAAGATGACTATATGATGATGGGAGGGATGTATATATGTATATATGATATTATCTCTATAGTGTTGTGGATGACCAAGCCTAGCTCAGGGAGTTGCAGGCCCGGATAACCTATTGAGGGGTTAGTACCTCGATCGCGTAGCTCGGGGGGTGCTAGGCCTAGGTAACCTTGTTGGGGGATTGTACCCATCAACCCATTAGCGGGGTTGTACTCCATCAACCATGCTGGGGTTTTGTACCCATCAACCCATTGGAGGGTTTGTACTCTATCAACCTCATTAAGGGGTTTGTACTTCATGCGCCTCTCCAAGGAGGTGGTAAGCCTTGGATTGCACTAAGAATGATCACTCCCTACACATATGCTATGCTCTATGAAAGTATGATTTACTTCAAGCATCTCCCATGTATGTCATATTGCCATATGCTCACCTATTTCCTAATTATGCATTTTGATTATGATGTCTATCTATTGTTGTATTGTATCTTATATACTTAGTACACTCAAATGTACTAACACATATTCTATGCCTACAGGGTATCACTATGTAGGAACCGGCACACCGCTTGATTATCCTCCTCCTCCACGTGTCTAGTATGATTGTTTCTCAAGCTTGTGGTGAGTCCTCCACTCCAGGGACGTTGTTTATGATCTCTTGCTATGTATAAAGATGATCTTTCTTTTATGTTATGTATTTACTATGAGAATGATCCCAGTTAGTTGTTGTGGCCCTCATAGTTATCTATATAGTAGAGGTGTCGTTGGACATGTTATGTATATATGCTATGAGTTTTGACTCTCTTGTTCCTTGATGTTATGATATGAAAGTGTTCCCTTAGGCCTGGTTGTCCCCAATTTACTACTTCTTGTTGTATTCTATTGTTTCTGCGGCCAAGGATGTGTAATGATATGCCACCAAGCTTGTTTGGGGTTCCTTCGGGTTCCCCATTTGCCGGTCACGTCTAGGCCCTAGGCTTGGATCGTGACAACATTCAAGTTAAGATTTTTGAAAATGATGTTTAAATGCATTTGTTGCATTCATGTCAGGCTGAAATCTTCATGATTACTTCTCTTATGCATGTTTCTGTGACATTCAGGGACGAATGTTCCCAAGGGGGAGATATTGAAACGCCCCAAAAATGTGCTTTCGAATGCCTATAATCGTAATTTTCTTATATCTCAAAATCCGTGTGTGATATCAAAAATTTAACTTCATATTCTCAATCAGGGGGAAAAATTGAGTGGAAAATGGGTATAAACTAGATTTTAGAGGGCCCGTAGCGAAAAATAATTTTTGCTAATTTTTGAATTCCAGAGAGCATCCACGCCCTGGCCGCGATGCGCCAAGGGCGCTGAGCAGTGTAAAATTTTCATTCGCATTAGGTTTGCATCGCGAACCAGAGTGGACCAGTGCAACTTTTTTTCCTTAGTTTTTCCTATGTGCCTAAGGGCATTGGGGTCATAGCCCATACCCATGAAAACATGAAATGACCCATACTTAGTCATTCTTCAACTCTATATCAATCAAAACCCTAAAAAAAATCTCCAGGACTTAACCAAATATCTCACTCCAAATCCAAGGATTTCAAGCTTAACTTTGGAACTCAAGGATGCATTTCAAGCTCTAAGTTTCCTTCAATATCATCTCAAGAAAAGCCAAGTTTGAGTTATGTGGGTTTCATCCACTTGCTCCTTTCACCTATGGAGCCTATTATTCCTTTTTTTTCAAACATTGCATGATTTCAAGTTGTATTACATACGGGTATCTTTTATTATGAAATGTGAGCATGACTTTTGTTGGGGTTTTATCAACTTACTGTTGATTATGTATGAGTATCTATTTTAAACTTACAAAACTATGAGTTTATCTTCGTCCATTGAGACTATTCATGTTTTGAGCGATGAAACTGTAATCTATTATGAGTTTTGATGATGGATTTCAAGGTACCCTACATGAGGGTTTTACTACATGTTGGTGGGTTGATTTTCATTAAGTCTTCTCATCTTGTTTCACTGTTGAATTGTATGATTTTGAACTAGTATAGTCAATTCACCAAGTGTTAGATAAAATGTCAAGTCAAGAATTCCCAAGTTATTGATGATCTATTTCATGATTTACAAGCCAAGTGACAATATGATGATTCGGGACTTTCAAGTATACATTGAATTCATGAAAATTATCTATGATCTTACAAGTTACAAGCTAAGTCCTATTTCAAGGTTTTTACCTCTTTTGAGCCATTCATTTTAAAGCAAGGGTTCATGTATAGTTATGATCTATTCTCATGTTTCAAGTTAAGGTCACAATTAGAGGTCAAACATATTTTAAGAGCTAGTCATGTTATGTTTTCATATTTCTAACAAGTTATATAAGTTATGATTATTTCAAGTATTCCATGGGATTCGACTTAGCACTGATTGAGGCTTAAGATGGGGCTCGACGCAAGGGGTACTTATATAAAGTCTTTTGTCTCTAAACTATGTGCCACCACAGGATTATGATTATTACCCTTTCTATACTAGTAGATCCATCTAGTCATGTTATCATGTTTGGTTTACCTTGGCAAGCAGACCATACCTAGACAGGGGGTGTCACGCCCGTCCACCTTACCGAGGGGGTGTGATAGTTTAGATTCCAAGTTGTAGCTACTTGGTCTATGTCGGTTGAGGTCACTTCCCACAGATGTGTATACTATATATATTGTGCAAGATGAATGATTTATAAGCATGTTTTATCGTGAGCATTGATCATGCATCCCATATTGAGATTATATATCTATTGTTTATGATTATGCATTTTTTCTTTATTGGCTTATGTCTTGTTGCATTGCATCCCACATACTTAGTTTTCACAACCTAAGCCTAGGTCCTAAACGTGACCGGCAAATGGAGAACCCGAAGGAACCCCAAACAAGCCTTGTAGCATATCATTACACATCCTTGATTGTAGAAAAAAGTAGAATGACAATAAGAGATAAACATAAACAAGGGGAATTGGGACTAAGGATAAACTCTTATATCATAAACATCAAAAGTCAATAGAGTGAAGCTCATAGCATAGATACATGACATGTCCAACAAAACCTCTACTACATAGATAAGAGCGGGGGCCAAGACAAATCAACCGAGATAATCCTCATAGTCAATACATAAGTCAAAGACAAAGTCTTAATACATAGCAAAAGATCATAAGTAGCATCCCCGGAATGGAGGACTCACCAACAAGCTTGATAGAAGTCGTACTAGCCACATGGAGGAGGAGGAGGATTAAGCAATGCACCAATTCCTATATGGTGACATCATATAGGCATAGAGTATGCATTAGTACACTTGAATGTACTAGGTATGTAGTATGCAATGCAACAAGAAGTAGACATCATAGGCAAAATGCATAATCATAGGCAACGAATAGCATACTAGCAATATGACAAGTATGAATGATGCTTGAAGTAAAATCATGTTATATAGATCATAATACAAGTGTAAGGAGTGGTCATTTTAGTGCAATCCAAGGCCTACCACCCCTTGGATAGGTGCTTGAGGTACTAACCCCTTCATGAGGTTGATGGAGTATAAACCTCCTACCGAGGTTGATAAAGTACTAACCTCCCATTGAGATTGACAGAGTACAAACCCCCCATCAAGATTGATGGGTCACAACCCCCAATAAGCTTATCGGGGCCTATCACCCCCAAGCTACGCGACCAAGGTGCCAACCCCTCGATTGGTTACCCGGGCCTACAACTCCCCAAGCGAGGCTTGGTCATCCCCAACACTATATAGAGATAGTATCATATATATATATATATACATACATACATTCCTTTGATTATCACACACATACATTCTATTTCATCATTATTCCATCATCACTATCATTATTTCATCATCATATAGTAATTCATCTAATAGGACATACATTGGACCTTCAATTCCTCAAGAATCCACAATTGGACATTTTATCAAACACTTAGAGGGGGTGTAATGCTAGTGTAAAACCATGCAACTCAAGAGTGAAATCATGCTAGAAAAATCAGTGTAAAGACATTAATAGATGCTTGGTAACACCATCAAACAATATACATCAAGTTCCTTCATCAATTCTCACAATAGACCCTTGCTTCATAACTCCAAACATAGCAAACAGTCACAAATTCATAAACCCAATATAGTGTGCAGTGATTTTCATAATAGAAAAGACCCATGAATAAATCAACTTTAAATCATGAAATTTTTTAGTAAAGAGAGCTTGGGTATCATAGGCGCAAGGAACCCATGGAAGAAACCCACATACCTTAGCTTTGGAGATGATCTTGGTGAAGATTAGAGATGGAGACTTGAAGCTTTGAAGAAGAACCTTGAAGGACATCGTTAGTTCCGTATGAGGGTTTGAGACTTGAATTCAAGAGTGAAAATTTTGGCTAAGTATTTGAGTGAGTATTGGGGGATGTTTAGAATGATATGAGTGTGAAAAATAGTTAAGTATGGGTATATTCACGTTAGGGAACACTTAGGCCCTAGACTTAAAAGCCTTGGACCATAAGAAAAATAACTAGGAAGAATTTACATTGGTCTACATCAGAGGACAGATGTACACTAGTCCACAACAGTTGCGCATCGCGACACTGTCACGGATCCATTTTGGAAATCAAAATTTTAGGAATTGGAAAATGCTAATTGTTTGATCTAAGATCAGGTTTAGACCCATTTTCCACTCACAATGACCCGATGAACAAGAATATGAAGTTGGATTCTCAGTATCATGCATAGATTTTGAGATATATGAAAATTACGATTTCGAAAACTTTCGGGGCACATTTTTGGGCACTTTTTGGGGTCGTTTCAATATCTCCCCCTTGGGAACATTCGTCCCCAAATGTCAAAAAGACATATATAAGAAATACAAACATGACAATTTCATCCCAAATAAGGATGCAACAATGCCCTTAAACATCATTTCAAAAATCTCATCATAAGTGTAAAATCACCATGAACTTGTCAACATAGACATGAACGCATGCAATGACATAGGGGATAAAACATACGAGTTGGAATCATAAAAGGACTTGATGTGTTATCATGAGCTTGAGTGGAATGAAAGAGGTACAAATATTGCTCCTCCATACCCACTCCAACTCGCCGAGAGATACTATCGACTTGACAATTATCCCAATGGGCCTTGGCAACCACTACACCCTCACAAATCAACTTTTACTCACATCTACCCAACTTCTCCACCGGCCCTCTTCATAGGTCAACTCATCCCCCATAACGTCCACAACCTCAAGGAGTTCTATAACACCTGAACCACCAACACACCTCCTCAACCTAGAAACATGAGGAACCGGACGAACCATATCCCTATCCAAAGGCAATTCCCAATTGTATGCAACCTCACTAATCGTCCCCAACACACTATGAAGGCTCACAAACCATGAATTCAATTCCCTCTTTACCAAGTCATACCATACCTTTCATGACCAGATCCTTCAATTACCCCTAAATCACTAACTTCGAATTCTAGCTCTCCCCTCCTCACATTGGAATGGGATTTTTGACTACTTTGGGACATTTTTGACTTTTCCTTAACTAACCTTACCTTCTCCATAGCACCCATAATCAGTTCCGGACCCAATAAAGTCGTCTCTCCCATATCAAACCACCTAAATGATGATCTACATCGTCTACCGTAGAGAGCCTCAAATGGAGCCATATCGATACTAGAATGATAGCTATTATTGTAGGCAAACTCAATCAATGGAAGATGGTCATTCCAACTTCCGTTAAGCTCCAATACACATGTACTAAGCATATCCTCCACGGTTTGGATGGTCCTCTCGGCTTGGCCATCCATTTAAGGGTGGAAGTCCGTAAAAAACTTCACTCTTGTACCAAGCCCCCTTTGGAAAGATCTACAAAAATGTGAAGTAAATTGTGCCCACGGTCTGATATGATGGACAAAGGAACCCCATGCAACCTTAACAAGTCATGAATGTACAACCTTGCATAATCTTCAACCCCATTTGTGGTCTTAACAGGTAGAAAGGGAGCCGATTTTGTTATCCCATCAACCACAACTCAAATGGAATCAAAACCATTTCTAGTCTTGGATAATTCAACTACAAAATCCATGTTTATCTCTTCCCACTTCCAACTCAGAACGTCAATGTCTTGGATTAGGCCACCCGGCCTTTGATGTTCGGCTTTGACTTGTTGAAAAGTATGACAACTGGAAACGAATTTGGCAATGTCCCTCTTCATACCTCCTACCAATACACATCCTCAAGTCTCTGTACATCTTGGTGGATAGCATAAGAAGAGTTACGGGCTTCATCAAGGATCCTTTCTATCAAGCCATCAATAAAGAGTACACACAACCTACCTTGTTACCTAAGGGCACCATCTTCCCCTTGAGAGAAAACATCTGTCTTGCCCTCTTTCACCAAGGCCTTCATTTTTAACAAGGAGGAAACAATATCTTGCTTTGTTGTTACATCATCAACCAATAAAGATTTCGAACCATCGATAATAATAACACTACCATTACCAACCTCTTTCGACCTAACCCCCAACCTAGGAAACCTATGTACCTCCCTAGCCACCTCTTTATCACCACCATCAACATGAGCTAAGCTAACCGTACATACCATACTTAAGGCATCCGCTACCACATTTACCTTACCTCAATGATAATGCACACTCATATCATAGTGCTTAAGAAGTTCTAACTATCTTTTTTGTCTCAAGCTGAGATCCTTTAGAGTTAATACATATTTGAGACTCTCGTGATCGGTGAACACATCAACATGCACCCCATACAAGTAGTGATGTCAAATCTTTGATGCAAACACAACGACGGCTAATTCAAGATCATGGGTAAGGTAGTTCTTTTCAAGCACATTGAGTTATCTAGAAGCATAGGTTATGACCTTACCATTTTACATTAATGCACAACCCAAACCAACCCGGGAAGCATCACAATATAAACAAATTCATCAAGCCCGTCCGGTAATGACAATATAGGAGCGGACACAAGCTTATCTTTCAAGGTCTGGAAGTTTCTCTCACGTGCATTAGTCCCTACAAACTTAACCTTCTTTTGAGTCAATTTTGTCATAAGGGAAGCAATAGAAGAGAACCTACTCATGAACCTCCGATAGTAGCCCGTTGGCCCAAGAAACTTCTAAAATTTGACGGGGTCAATGGTCTAGGCCAATTTCTAATCACATCAGTCTTCTTTGGATCCACCTTAATACCATCCCCCGACACCACATGACCTATGGAGGTAACCTCTTTTGACCACATTTCACACTTCATATACTTAGCATACCATTCCTCATACCCCAAGATTTGCAATATTACCTCAAATGGTTCACAAACTCTAGATAATCCATGCTTCATCACTAGAGACCATCACAAGCATAACAAGGTAGGGACTAAAGATCCTATTCAAGAAACCCATAAACATAGCTAGTGCATAAGCCAACCAAACAACTCCAACATACTCAAAGGCTCACTCCTAATCTGAAAAGACACCTAGGGATACTACCTATCCTGATCATCACTTGGGAACAAAACCCGAACTAAGGATCAAGCATAGAGAAGAGACTAAGCCATAGTAGTTGACCAAATAGATCGGCCATTCTTCACCATCATATTACAAATTTACGGGTTCTATAATCAAAAGAGCCACAACATGTAAGTAGCCAAACCACCTCAAGATCTCCAACCCAACAAACTAAGTTCAACCAAAATCACAAGACAAGACCCTATGAACATGGGGCAACCCTTAGAGATCAATTATACCTTAAGAAAAGAAATGGACTTACCTCTTTGCATCCACCTTACAAGCCCCCACTCAAGCACGAATTTAATAGGGAATCGGAATATGACTCTACGGGCCTACATTCAATAAGAACTCAACACCAATGCAACTAATCCGTCCCAAGCATAGCATCAAAATCCACCACACTCATCCAACAAGTCACAAGGCAAGACCTAATGCAACATAAACATGGAACAACACCTATGAACTTTCAAACAACACTAGGCTCACCAATGAGATAGACACCAAAGATAGTTCAGGACAGACATGAAGCCCACTAGCAACCCAAAGGAATTATGGAACCCAGATCCATCAAAATCAAAACCTTCAACTTACCTGTGGAGTACCATGCCAAGCATAGTGACCCTTAGAGGGGTATAGTTGAGAACGTCGGCAACCATCCTTATGATCTTTAGGGACCCATGGGCAATGCCTCATCTTATGATCCATCCCACCACATCCAAAACACGCACCCGAGCCGGCTAAGCAGTCTCCTAGGTGGTTACTTCCACAATTATTGCATGTAGGAGGAATTTGTCCACTAGCACCCTCACCATGATACTTGGGGCTAACCATCCCATTCATGGCAACACTCGTGCTTAGAACATTGTCGGACTCTTAATCTTGGAAGGTACCATCAAATTGAGCCCTCTTGGATCCTTCACTACCTTTCCCTTTACCAAACGAGATTATAGGGGCACTTACTTATTGATCGAGGAGAGTTACCAACTTTACCACCATTTTAGCCAATACCCATTAAGTATTGTGAACCTCCACATTCGTCATATCACTGTCATGAGTAGCTTTAGACATATCCTATAATATAACGATTAAGGATTAGCAATAATCCCTCGGAGACCTAACTCCATCCCACGACATAGATCACGAAGAGGTGAAATATTTCCAAAAATGCCTCATAGCCTCCAATTCAAAGTTATTGGTGCGCTTCACAACCATGAATAAGACTCACATTGATGTGGTGTGTTAGATGCCGAGGATCTAACAATCTAGTGCTTTAATAGCACCTTTGTCATGACCCAAGCCTAGGGCCTAGACATGACCGGTGAATGGGGAACCCGAAGGAACCCTAAACAAGCCTCGTAGCATATCATTACACATCCTTGGTCGCGGAAGCAAGTAGAATGACAATAAGAGATAAGCATAAATAAGGGGAATTGGGACTAAGGATAAATTCCCATATCATAAACATCAAAAGTTAACAAAGTCAAGCTCATAACATAGATATATGACATGTCCAACAACACCTCTACTACATTGATAAGAGACGGGGCCATGACAAAGCAACCGGGCTCACCCTCATAGTCAATACATAAGTCAAACAGAAAGTCTTAATGCATAGCAAGAGGTCATAAGTAACATCCCTGGAATGGAGGACCAACAAGCTTGGTAGCAGTTGTACTAGCCAAATAGAGGAGGAGGAGGAGGATCAAATGGTGCATCAATTTCTACATGGTGACATCACATAGGTATAGAGTATACATTAGTACATTTGAATGTACTAATTATGTAGGATGCAATGCAACAAGAGGTAGACATCAGAGGAAAAATGCATAATCATAAGCAACGAATAGCATACTGGCAATATGACATGTATGAATGATGCTTGAAGTAAAACCATGCTTCTATAAATCATAATACGAGTGTAAGGACTGACCATTTTAGTGCAACACAAGGCCTACCACTCTCTTGGATAAGCGCATAAGGTACTAACCCCTTCATTAGGTTGATAGAGTACAAACCTCCACCGAGATTGATAGAGTACTAACCCCTCATTAAGGTTGATAGAGTACAAACCCCCATCAGGGTTAATGATTACAAACCCTCAACAAGGTTACCCGAGCCTACCACCTCCCAAGCTAGGCAATCAAGGTACCAACCCCTCGATAGGTTACTCGGGCCTACAACCCCCGAGCTACGTTTGGTCATCCCCAACACTATATAAAGATAGAATCATATACATACATATATATACACACACACACACACACAGACACACTTCTTTTATCGTCACACACATATATTCCTTTTATCATCATTTCATCATAATTTGATCATCATATAGTCATTCATCTCATAAGACATACATTAGACGTTTAATTCCTCAAGAATCCACAACTAGACAATTTATCAAACACTTAGAGGATGTGTAATGCTAGTGTAAAATCATGCAATTCAAGAGAGAAATCACGCTAGAAAAATTAGTGTAAAACCATCAATAGATGCTTGGTAATACCCTCAAATAATATACATTAATACCCTTTATCAATTCTCACAATAGACCCTTGCTTCATAGATCCAATCATAGCAAACAGTCACAATTTCATAAATCCAACATAGTGTGCAGTGCTTTTCATAATAGATAAGATGCATGAACAAATCAACTTCAAATCATGCAATTTTTGAGTAAAAAGAGCTTGGGTATCATGGGTGAAAGGAACCCACATACCTTAACTTTGGGGATGAACTTGTGAAGATTACCTTAACTTTGGAGATGAACTTCGTGAA
>JAOTQR010000007.1:10190835-10202120 GCA_025774065.1 Solanum ossicruentum
CCCAATCATCCATATTAAAATCAAGATCACTTCGTCTCACATCGAAGTAAGATTTTTGTCTACTTTGAGCCGTCTTCGATCTCTCCCTTATCAACCTCACCTTCTCCAAAGCTTCCATGACCAAGTCTGGGCCTAAAAAAGCCATCTCCTTGTTATCAACATCAACATGAGCTAGACTACCTATGAACACTCTACTTAGAGCATTAGCCACTATATTAGATTTGCTGGCATGATAGTGTACACTCAAGTCATAATCCTTAAGGGGTTATAACCGCCTTCTTTGTCTCAAGTTCAGATCTTTTTGTGTGAACACGTATTGGAGACTCTTGTGGTCGTTAAACATATCAACATGAACCCTATACAAATAGTGATGCCAAAGTTTTAAAGCAAATACCTCGGCCGCCAATTCAAGATCATGAGTGGGGTAATTTCGCTCATACACCTTAAGTTTCTTAGAGGCATATGCTATAACCTTGCAATTTTACATCAAAACACATACCAAACCAATCCTTGAGGCATCACAATAAACCACAAACCCTTCTTGTCCTTCCCATAGAGTCAAAATAGGAGTGGAGATAAGCTTATCTTTCAAAGTTTGAAAACTCTTTTCACAATCATCGGTCCAAACAAATTTTTCTTTCTTTTGGGTCAACTTTGTCATAGGGGAAGCAATAGAAGATAAAGCATTCACAAACCTCTGATAGTAACCCGCTAAACCCAGTAAACTCCTAATATTCATTGGAGTCAAGGGAGTAGACTAATTTCTTATCACCTCCGTCTTCTTAGGATCCACCTTAATTCCATCACCCGACACCATATGCCTTAGGAATGCAACCTCTTTTAACCAAAATTCACACTTTTCATATTTAGTAAACAATCTCACCTCCCTCAAAATTCGCAACACCACTCACTCTAGGAATAAATCAATATATCATCAATAAAGATACCACAAACATATAAAGGTAGGATTTAAAGACCCTATTCATGAGATCCATAAACGTAGCTGGTGCATTAGTCAAGTCAAACGACATCACCATAAATTCAAGATGCCCATACCTAATCTGAAAAGAAACTCAGGAATATCGCACTCCCTCACCTTTATTTGGTAGTACCCGGACCGAAGATTAATCTTAGAAAAGTGACTAGCCCCTTGTAGTTGATCAAATAGGTCATTTATCCTTGGTAGAGGATACTTGTTCTTTATAGTGTCTCTATTGAGTTGTCGGTAATCAATACACATTCCAAGGGAATCATCCTTTCTTTTTGCAAACAACACGGTGCACCCCAAAGTGACTTGTTAGCCCTTATGAAACCCTTCTCCAATAAATCCCTCAAATGATCCTTCAACTCCTGCAAGTCTACTGGGGCTATACGATAAGGGAGAATGGAAATGGTTTGTGTATCAGAAAGGAGGTTTATACCAAAGTCTATTTCCCTTTCGAGAGGAACACTAGGAAGCTCATCGGAAAAGGCATCAAGAAACTCATTGACCAACGGAACCGACTCAATGGAGAGGACTTTAGACTCAACATCCCTAACCATTACAAGATGATATATGGAACCCCCAGAAATCAACCTTTGGGCTTTTAGACAATAAATGAATCTACCTTTGACCATCACGTCATGACCTTCCCACTCAAGGACGGGCTCATTAGGGAATTAGAACCTAACCTTGCAGGTTCTACAATCAATGCAAGCATGATATGCATATAACCAATCCATCCCAAGAATAATATCAAAATCCACCATGTCAAGTTCAACAAAATCATAAGGCAAGACTTTATGCAATATGAACACGGGACAATCTCTATAGACTCTTTTAGAAATAATGGACTCAGCAATGGGGGTAGATACTTCATAAGGTTCACACAACAATTCAAGACACAAATGAAGCTTATTAGCAACAAAAGTAGTAATGAAAAAAGAGTGGCACTCGGATCTATCAAAAAATACACATCATAATTAAAAACCTTTAACATACAGGTAATAATATCGGGCACCTCATCCATTCCTTGCCTTTCTTAGAGAGCATAGAACGTATTTTTCCTTGGCGCACCCCCTTGTTGGCCTCCATTTGCCCTTTGGCCCGCACTAACACCAAATAAGGAGTATACTTGGAAAGCTTGTTGAATTTGAGGGCATACTCCCTCACACTCATGGAACCTTACTTAAGATTCATAAACTCCATCATTTTAGCTATCTCAACTCAATAGGGAAGAACCGATTGAGGAAGGCAGCTATGAACCCCTCCCAAGGAATAACATCATCATTTTTCCTCTCCAATTTCCATTGAGTGAACAAAATTTGGGCCACATATTTGAGTTTGGTAGGTTGCTAATTTCGCTTTCTCCTCTGAATTTACCGCCATGATAGATAACACCTTATACACCTCATCGATGAACTCTTGGTGGTCTTCCTCCGCCTTGGACCCATGAAACTCTGGAGGATTCATTCTTGTGAAATCCCTCACCCTTGAGGCCGGAGAAGGAGCATGAGGAGCTTGAGCCCCTTGGTTTATTTGGTTAATCATAGCATGGGCCATTCTGATGGCATTCTGGAACTCATCTTGGACTACCCCTCCATCTTGAGGAGCTTAAGGAGCGGGAGGGGCCGATTGCTCCTCAAGTATACGGGTTCTCCTTAGTCTTCCTCTTGGTAGCGATATGATCTCGAAGAGCAAAGTGCATTAATTAG
This sequence comes from Solanum ossicruentum, assembly GCA_025774065.1. Classification (NCBI taxonomy): domain Eukaryota; kingdom Viridiplantae; phylum Streptophyta; class Magnoliopsida; order Solanales; family Solanaceae; genus Solanum; species Solanum ossicruentum. The sequence continues at coordinate 10,193,530 of JAOTQR010000007.1, forward strand.
GAGAAAAAGCCTTATCTCTACATCTAAAGCATGATATAGATCATGAAGAAGTGAAACATTTCCTAAAATACCTCATAGACTCCTATTCATAGTTGTGACGCTATTTACAACCATTAATAAGACTCTACTTAATGTGGTATGCTGGATTTCCAAGGACCATTAACAACCTAGAGCTTTGATACCAACCTTGTAACGACCCAAGCCCAGGGCCTAGATGTGACACGGCGAATGGATTGTCCAAAGATTTCCCAAACAAGCCTCTTAGTATATCTTGTAGACATCTTTGGTTGTGGAAATGAAAATAACCACAATAAGGGTCAAGTATAAAAAGGGAAGTGGGACTAAGGGAAGCTTTTCATAATCATAGAAATGTATGAAGAGTCAAGCTCATAAGCATATACAAACATAGTATCCACCAACACCTCTACTTTAAAATGGAGCGGGTGTCAAGACACTTCCCGGCCCACTCTCATGATAATAAGTGTTCGACATGAAAAGAGAAGTCTCAACATAGCATGAGTAATATAGCCATTGTCCTCGGAATTGAGGAGTCACCAAAGCTTTCTTCAAAGTACCGAACTAGCCACGTGGAGGAAGATGATCAAAAGAAGCTCTAGTCCCTACCTGGCAATATCATAGTGGCATAGAGTATGCGTTAATATGTTTGAATGTACTAAGTATGCAGGGTGCAATGCAACAAAGATATACGCTAATATATTCAAAATGCATAAGATATAGATAATGGGTACAATCTCAATATGTCATGCATGATCAATGCTTGTAATAAAACTTGCAAAAAAAACATTAGACTTGCACAAGATAATATATATATATGGGAGGAGACCTTAACCGACATAAACCAAGCAGCTAAAACTAGAATCGGAGGCATGACACCCCCTCGGTACAAGTGGCCGGGCATGACAACCCCCGACGAAGTGTGGTCTACTTGCCAATGCAAACCAAGAATGATAACATGAACTAGATGGATCCACTAGTATAGCAAGGGTAATATATATAGTCCTATAGTGACACATAGTTGAGAGACTAAAGACTTTATATAAGGATCCTTCGTGTCGAGCCCCCATCGTAAGCCTCAATCGATGCTAAGTCTAATCCCACGGAATACTTGAAATAATTATACTATAATCATAATATGAATAACTTGTAAGAGATATGATAGATTGACATGAGTAGCTCATTAACATGCTTGACCTCTACTAGAGAGCCTAACTTGAACATGAGAGTAAATAATAATTATACATGGCCCCTTGCCTTAGCATGAATGACTCACAAGAGGTTAAAATCTAGAAATAGGACTCAACTTGATTCTTGTAAAATCATAGATACTTTTCATGAATTCAATATATGCTTGAAAGCCCTTAATCATCATGAAATTACTTGACTTATGAATCATATAATATTTCATGAACAACTTGAGAATGCTTGTCATGTAATTTTATCAAACACATGGTGGGTTCATGATACTTGTTCAAAATCACGAACTCAAGAGTAAAACAAGAAGAGTAAACTCAATGCAAATTAATCCACCAATATTGTAGTAAAACATTCATTTAGGGTATCTTGAAATCCATCACAAAAGCTCATAATAGTTCATAGTTCCATAGCTCAAATCATGCATTGTCTCAATGGACAAAAATCAATTCATGGAATTTGCTTGAAATAGATATTCATGCATAGTCAATCTATACTTGATAAAACCCCAACACAATTGATGTATATTTCATAATACAAGATACCCATAAGTAATACATCTTGAAATCATGCAATTTTCATAAAAAGAGAAGGTTGAGCTCCATGGATGAAAGGACCCATGGATAAAGACCCACATACCTTAAATTTTCAATTTCATGGAATGAACTTGAAGGAGAGTTAAAGCTTGAGATGGGTTCTTGATTTTCGAAACTGAGCTTGAAATTCTTGAGTTTGAATGAGAGATTCGATAAAGTCTTGAAGTGGTTTTAGAGAGAGTTTTTTGAGTTATAGATTTGAAAAAAGGGTAAGTATGGAAGATTTAGGGTAAGTATGGAAGATTTCACATTTATATGGGCATTGGATTATGACCCCAATGCCCTTGAATTTAGTTGGAAAAATAGGGCCTCTACCTATTTAGAGACATAATTGACTGCAACTGGGATATACTTATTACCATGAGAGCTAACAAAGGATCTCATGAAGTCGATGCCCCAAACATTGAATACCAAAATAGGATTGAGAGGAAGTTCTTGCCTTCGCGAGACTCCACCTTCTCTTTGGCATCTCTCACAAGACTTAATATAATCATGGGTATCCTGATGTATAGACGACCAATAGTAGCCACACTGTAATACCTTATAAGCAGTTCAAGCTCCACTGTGATGGCCACCCTCCAACGATGAGTGGCATGCTTCAAGAATACTCATCATTTCCACTTCTGCAACACATCTACAGATGATCCCATCCGCACAAATATGAAATAAATATAGCTCATCCCAAAAGAATTTCTTCATGCCGTGCATCAACTTGCGATGTTGATGGGTATTCAAATCAGGAGGCAGTATATCACTCACCAAGTAATTAGCATAGTCTGCAAACCATGGTATAAGATCATGTGAGGCAACCAAAACCCTCTCATCGGGGAAGGAGTCGTTGATGTCAAGACCATCATCAAATTTCACCATAGCTTCATCTTCTAACCTAGAAAGATGGTTGGCTACCTAATTTTCTGAGCCCTTTCTGTCAATCACATCAAAATTGAATTCTTGCAAGAGGAATACCCATCTGATCAGTCGTGGTTTTGCATCCTTTTAAGCCATCAGATATTTGACCATTGCTTGATCTATGTGCACTATCATCTTAGCTCCCAACAAGTATGAATGGAATTTTTCAAAGGCAAAAACTAAAGCAAGCAATTCTTGTTTAGTGACTTTATAATTTTTCTGAGCCACATTAAGTACCTTGATAGCATAGTAGATAGGATGCAAAATCCTTTTCCTGCGCTGCCCCAACACCACACCTAGCGTAACCCCACTTGCATCACATATTAGTTCAAAGGGTTTTGACCAATCTATAGCCACAATAGTTGGTGCCGAAGTCAACTTTCTTTTCAACTCTTTGTAGGCTTGCGTGCATGTATCATCGAACACAAACTTGGCATCTGTCTCCAACAACTTGCACAAGGGTTACGAGATATTGGAAAAATCCTTTGTGAAGTGATGGTAGAACCCTGCGTGACCTAAAATACTCCTGATACCTTTCACAGAAATTGGTGGTGGCAGTTTCTCGAGAACTTTGATTTTTGCTTTATCCACCTCAATTCCCTTTCCTGAAACTCTGTGACCAAGCACGATGCCTTCTTTAACCATAAAATGACACTCCCAATTCAGCACCAGGTGACTCTCAACACACCTCTGCAACACATCACGCAGATGTAGCAAGCACTCTTCAAAAGACTGGCCAATAACACTAAAAGCATCCATGAACACCTCAATAGTGCTTTCAACCATGTCCGAGAAAATAGACATCATGCATCTTTGATATGTTGCTGGAGCATTACATAGTACACAAGGCATTCTCTTAAATACAAAAGTGTCATATGGGCATGTGAAAGTTGTCTTCTCTTGATCTTCAAGCGCAATAACAATTTGACTACACCGGGAATATCCATCAAGGAAGCAATACTATCCCTTCTCTGCAAGTCTGTCAAGTATTTGATCCATGAAGGGCATATAAAAATGATCTTTCTTGGTCGAAGCATTGAGTTTTCTATAATTCATGCACACTCCCCATCCGGTGATTGGTCGCATGGGAATCATCTCATTTTTCGTATTTGGCACCACAGGTAAGAGGCGAGTTTCACTACGTGAATTGGTCCATCTCCGCAGTGTAACATTACTAACCCTTACCTATTAGTCCCTGTATAACCTCCCCTTGGTCCAATTCGATTGATTAGATGAGAACACATCAATCAAATTATGTTAATTAATCTCTTTTCCTATTCATTACTACCTTGGTTTAATCAGTACCACTTGGTATGTTCTAATGTTGCCCACTACTAGAAAACATGCAAAACAAAGAGAGTTAATTAATGCATGCATGCACACTTTTTAAGAAATATGAATTATCCGATTTTACCTTGTTAGTTCTTCATGGTTCCCACAACCATGGTTATGAATTTAGCTACTCACGATTTGTGTAGATGCAAAACTTATGAATTTGAATAACATAATAGAGTACTTACACAATTGCATTAAGCACAAGTAAATCCAAGCTTCAATGAGAATCACAAGATTAGAAGATCAAATCAAAGTTCAAGTGTTTCTCAAACCTCTCCAATGTTTTCTTTACTCAATCTTACTATTTTTCTCTTAACTGTTCAAATTCTCTAATAAAAATAACTTTAAAATCTATTTAAAATATTTACAGTACAAGTCCTAAATAAAATAGGATAACTAGGTCGGCATGATTCACGAACTGTTTTATGGGTCGTATTGTGTTCTACGACTCGTAATTGGGTTTCTATAATATGTTGCTGCAAATCTGGACTTTTACTCTACAACACCGCTCTACGGCTCATAAACTGCTCTACAGGCCCGTAGGGGATTTCGTCTGATGAAACTTCAGAAAATCCTTCTTCTCTAATCCTTAGGGCACGAAACACGATACATGACTCATAAATTAGTTCACAGCCTATCTGCATGTTCGTGGAACAAACTTTAGAAAATCATCCCCTTACTAGAATTGTCCGCGAAACCTCCTTCACAGCCCGTAGAATGCTCTACGTCCCGTAAAAGGTCTTATACATCCTTAAAATCAGCAACTTTTGCATATTCTTCCCAAAATCAATGCCGAACCTGAAATCCTGCAAATCAAACACAAAAACACATAAAATTCACTAACATTGCATTGAGAACACACAAAATTCTAAGTTTTAAGTATCAAAAGTGTTGTATTTTGGCAGCACATCAGGCTCCCTATTATATCCCATAGTATGAGCCCTCTTACTCTACTTCATATCCCTACGGGTATCATGAATTTGATGAGAAAGGTCCTATGTAGTCTAAGCAAGACCCTGTATATGAGAAATATCTATATTATCATGTAAAGATATTATCCCTCAGTCTTTGATAAGAGGATCCCCTAAACCCTCCATATAATGATGAACTATGGCACTCATGGCATGTATAATATCTGGTGCATACCTCGCTAAAAAGTTGAACTTAAGACTATACTCTCTCACGTACATATCCCTCTGCCTTATACTGATAAACTGGTCAAGACGGGCCTCTCGAACCTCCCATGGCAAGCAATAAATAGAAATGCCTCAAAGAAGTCCTCCCATTCTGTTGGAGGAGCATCAGGCCCTCTGGATCTCTTCTATGACTCATACCATAAGATGACTACATCGCATAGTCAAAAACAAGACAACTCTACAGCCTAGATAATGGAGGCATGCATCACTCTCTATACTCTATACATATGGTTTATAAAGTATGAGGGATCCTCACTGCAACTGGATCCCGTAAATACTTGAGGGGATAAGAGAAGAAACTCTCATACCTTTGAGCTTTTTGTCTTATCTCTTCTAGCATCTAGTCCCCACTCTAGTAATCTCTAATGAATAGAAACCATCCTAGTCAGTTGTTTAACCGCCTCCGTTATCCCCTTCTCCCTAGTCTCTGGTAGGGGAACAATAGATGATGGAGGGCCTGTGTTACCTACCTCATCTACAAATGGAACTAGTGGGGTTGGGGGTACTGCATCTCCTCATACCTCAACATGTGTTGTGGAAGCTGGTACTAAATATTGGAGACTCACTGTGTGCCTCCACGGGAATTATATTCTCCTAACCCGATGAGAAACAACTGGTAACTTTCCTCAGATCCATACCTATTTCATGTTGTGCCATCTCCTGCGTGTAGACAGCTTGTTAGATAAAAACCACAAACCACAATTTAGACTTCATATGTTATTATAGATTTGCTTTATAGCACGATCTATTAAGTGAAAGGAGCGTAAACATTCAAAAATGACTCATAGCGTCCTGATTATAAATGTGGTGCACAAGATCATAAGCAAAACTCTACTAGACATAACATTATGGAATCCCTGGGATACCTCCAGCTTTGATACCATGTATGTCACGCCCTAAAAAGGGGGGCGACTGGCACTTGATACCGTCATTGATTGAGTAAGCCATTGAATTGAACTTGCTAGTTAACTAGACTAAGGACCAAAAGAATAGACAGTATAACATCTGAAAAATTAAGCTTGGATTATTTAGGTCATGACCTGGTTAACAAGAAGTCATATATACCAAGGTAAATAGGTCAAAATGATAAAGTACTAGCTACCTGACGAAGTTATAACCAAATAGATACATGCGCACACATATATATACATGTCAAGCCTATGGTTGGAGACTAAAACTTACAAAAAAAAGTCAACTCAAAATTAGCATATAAGAGTGTTACCTAGCACTATCGCGACAAGACACCGACTATACCCAATTGTATAACAAAGTGGACATCCTATAAAAGATTCAGAAAGAGATGAAGCTTACCAACTCGCAGCTGAACTCCAATCATCAGAATCCATACCTGAACTTGTATGCGGGAAATAAAAATGCAACATCCCTAGACAATGGGATGTTAGTACGAATAAAAATGTACTGATATGTAGGACAGAAAGTAAAATCATAAATAACTGTAATAAAAAGGGTAACAGCTCAATATGAATAAAATCATAAATAGCTCCAAATGCATATAATAAAAGGGGATAATGATTGCAAAGTGTAGAGATCATGCTTCTAGGCAAGGGGGCGAGCTTTAATGGCCGAAATCGCTTAAAACACACCTAAATCACTCAAGAACTCCATGAGAACCCTCTATTGAAATTCATCACTATTTTGAGACTGAAAAGAAATATTTTGACATGTGAAAGGTCAACTTCTTACTTATAACTTTTCTTGACCCAACCCGATTCATGACCCAGTTTTAGCTCGGATAATCCATGATAAAATATTTATAAATTTTTACTCCAAAGTTGGTTTGAGGTGATGTTTTTTAAATTGCAAACTATACTTATAGAACTTTGATTTGACAGATCATGGCCCTTTTAATCCTCATACTTTGGGAGAAATGGTCCCAGACATTTGACCCAAAGTTAACAAAACTTCTTAGAGAAGCTTATGGTAACTTTTGTCAACCTTTCTCTCGCAACTTTCTTGACTCCAAAACTTAACATATGACATTGTGGTATTAAGATACCTCGAAAAATCCTATTATTAGTAAATTATACGCTCTTAGTTTCATTCAAAGGGTGAAACTTAATTTAAACCTTCCGAAAGGATGGGGTGCTTCCTGAGCCATTATTATTTAACCTAGATTCTTTGTTTAAGTCATTGACCAAAAACCTTAGATGCTTGTAATTACCACCAATTTGTAGGCTCATTCTCCTAAAAGCAATGCATTATTATAAAGCCCTCTTTATGATGTTATGACACATCTTCTTATGAATGAAAAATGCTCACTTGAAGGGTTATAATTTTAATAAGCTACTTCTATTATGATGAAATTATTTACAAGTTTATGTATGGCGTAATTATACTTATGTTTATATATTTCATTGGACTAGACTCACTAAAGTCAAGAATGAATGAATGATTAAGTTGTGAGCTCCCTTACCTAGATATGATTATTTCGTTAGTCGAGGCATAGACAAGACTTAGAAACTATCTTTACGATATGATTAATATTCTAAATTCTTATTGGATGGGTTAGTAGAATACCTCTCCATATTAGATGACTCTATGATTGATGCTTATAATTATTCCATGAGAGTTATACTTAGCACCAAGCAGACTTTGAGATGAATGCGAAAACTCCTTATTAGCTATAGAATGAGACCATTAGTAGAATCCCATTGTCCCATTAGAATGCGAAAACTCCTTATTAGAATGCGAAAACTCCTTATTGGATGGGTTAGTAGAATACCTCTCCATATTAGATGACTCTATGATTGATGCTTATAATTATTCCATGAGAGTTATACTTAGCACCAAGCAGACTTTGAGATGAATGCGAAAACTCCTTATTAGCTATAGAATGAGACCATTAGTAGAATCCCATTGTCCCATTACTACATGCCACCATAGGACGATAGGGGTCACCCGCTAGTAGAGGTTGATTTCTAGACCACCCGTTAGTAGAGGCTTGCTCACTAGTTAGCCTTAGTGGATCCACTTTGGCATCTTAGGAGGTCACCTTTGCAAGTGATCTTCCCCTTTCCTCTAGTGTAGGGAAAACATTGGGACTCTACGATTTAGCTCACACGGTTTATGTCGGTTAAGGTTTGCTATGGCATATATTTACAGCCCCTTGTTTCTACTAACTGTATTTCTCATAAAGGTACATGACTTTCTCTTCAAGTATGCAAGGTGTTCTTCATTATGATTACTAATGTTTCGTTCATAGTAAGAAGGTCCTTCCCTTCAAGTAATTTGTTAGACCCCGTAATTAACTAAAGGGAGGTTAATTGCTCTTTCGGGAAAATTGTTGGGATTGAGGTCTATTTTAAATTTAACTAACTTATGG
>JAOTQR010000007.1:10208197-10226268 GCA_025774065.1 Solanum ossicruentum
ATTACTCTCATTTATATTTCGTACTTTCCGCTTTACATATTCGGTACGTATTTCGTACTGACCCCCTTCCTTCGGGGCTGCGTTTCATGCCCGCAGGTACCGACGTACAGGTTAGAGAGATACCTTCTTAGGATCTCTATCTACCATTGGAGTGCTCCTTTTGCCTCAGGAGCAGATTTTGGTATATACATGTACACATATCTTCTGTATTTTGCATTTATGTATATTCGAGGGTATGACAGGGCCCTGTCCTATCCTATTATTCAGTTCGTATGTATAAAGGTCTGTAGATACATGTGGGTGTGGGATATTGCATGTGGTATGACTATGTATGTATGATATATTTGTTGGGCGATCCTACCGCAGCGGTGACCTTGTCGGCCCGCGTATATATGTGTATAGATATTTGTTGTATCCTGGGTTGCTATTTACAGGTTTAGTTTGTCAGTAAAACAGAGGAAACTCTGCCGAAATTTTGGTAGATTCCTTAACTATTATAGTTAGAAATCCGGTTTAGTGTTTGTCTGGGTGCCCAATCAGCACTAATCACGGTCCCTGGGTTGGGTCATGACATTTAACCCAAAAATCATAAAATTTACTTAATGATACTTGGAGAAAAGTCTAATGTTCTCTCACTTAGTGCAGAAATTTTAAGGAAGAATTTGACCTGTCATGGAAACAAGTACACAATGTGAAGTTGCTTCACCAAAGGTTATTTTTGTGAAGTTTAATTATTAGCCAGATTTGACCAAGGTATAATTTTGTACTATCTGAGAACTAGTTCGTGATGCCCACTTGTCGCGAACCTTTTTGGATAAGCAATTTTTATCAAAATTTTATTTTGCGATCGTTTTGACCAAAAAATTCATCAAAGCTCTTACATTCGGGTACCTCATATGTCGTGTTACGACTAGACTCTATGCTCGAATTGTGATAGGCAATAAGTATTCGTGCTTAACTCCTCCGAATTCCTACTTTTCAGCTTTTTCATGACATTATCTATCTATCTATCTATCTATATATATATATATATATGTATGTATGCTTATGAAACTGATTTTAAATGATATTTTTGTAACGATTAGTTAAGTCGTTTTGAGATATGGAGTTTCATATATTATTAAAGATTATTTCAAAAATAAGTAGCAGATTTTTTCATTTTTAATACATAATTAGTTGAAAAGAGGAGAGGAAAAAAGAGAGGAAAGCTGAAATCACCCGCGAACTAACACGAGAAGAAAATCTCGTGCTCAGGTCTGAAATAACCCACGCATACTACTCAATTTTTTTGAGATTTCAAGATTCATAGGCATAAATTAGTATTATAAGTTGGTGTGTAGACGATTAATTTTAAATTGGTGCAATATTAGTTTTATAGATGTTAGGCAAGATTTATTTTAATGGTTATGCACAACAGTTATGGGATAATAAGAATCTCATCATTATTGAAAGGTGTTTCATTGGTTACTATGAGCAAATTGATTTATTTTGCTATTAGAATGAATGGTCTATTACTAGGTAATGAGGATAGTATCGTGTCGGCATATGACTGGGCAATTGTATACGAGTTTCATTTTAATGTCTTAGTATTCTTAAAGGTAGTTATTGATCTGTGCACTAAATGAAAGAGTACTAGTATAATTAGTATGATTTTAAGGATTCAAACATTCTAACTGTTGCAAATTTTCGTGGTTTACTTTTTTTTTATTGGGGTTTGAATGAGAAATTAATGATAACCTAATGATTTTATAATGTAGGTAATTAAGTATTAGGCATACCGTATTATATGAATATTATTAAGGTTATGTTATTTGGAGGAGTTCGAGTTAACCCTAGGTTTGAGATTTAGGAAATTAATTATAGAATTGGATGAGTTTTTGGGTCTAAACTATGTGTATAGGAATATGGGTGTCTATGACTCGTTTGCTTATGAATATTATATATTTGATAGATTCGGAACGTTCAGATATATTAAAGGGAGGGAAAGCAACTTGAACTAGCTGACTTGACTTCGGTTCTTCGATTGAGGTAGCTTATGATTATTCTATGTGTTAGAGAGACTCTTAATAGTAATTGATATTCATGGAGTGATGTTGTAAAATGATTCTATGCATTTGATTATTATGATTGAGATGAGAATCTTGAAGTTACTCTACCAAAGTTATGCCTTGAATATAGAAGACTTATGAAATATTGTTAATGAAGTAGAAAGTAATGATAAAAAATGATGAATTAAATATTATTGGATCAGGTGTCACGTTCCGACATTATATATATAGGATCGGGTGCCACGTTCTGACAAGATAATATTAAAGGAAAACATATTAAAATAATTTAATATACTTAATCTCAAAAAACTCATTTGTCAAAAGAATCATGGTGTGAAGGCTTGAGTCCTCATGTGTGTTCTTGCTATTATTGATAGATTATATACTTGTTTTATTGTGTTGTCACTTATACTTGTTGTTTGTTACTTGCTACTTGCTATAGTTGATTTCCTAATTTTATTTTATGTATATTGGTTTCTATTTGGAGTCTGTCGATAATACCTACTTATTACATGTGGCTCGTACTGAATCCTACTTGTATTTTTTTTATTTGCTTTTGTGGAGTGCAGTGAGTGTTCCATTGACTTTGACTCGCCCTCAGCTCTAGCCGGTCGTCGGTACATCAGATTTCAGGGTGAGCTAACCTTCTAGCTCATGTTGGATTCTATCAGTTATGGCATTATGTCCTTAGTTTTCAGACATAAACTCTTTTATTTATCTATTTTTGTATTGTTACTCTTACACTTAATATTTGAGATTAGATGTCTTGATTTGATGACTTTCAGGTTTTGGAGAAATGTTGTGTGATAGACTTAGTAATTTTGTTATTTTTATTTTATAAATTTGAGCTTCCGTATTATCTGATAGCTAGACGAAAGATTGTTTTGGAACTGTATTAAGTGCCTTCACGCATAATATAATAGAGAATCCTTATAGCTATAGAACTGTAGGGCTAGAGTTCTATTCTAGGAAGGAGTATATATTGTAATAATTGTACAATATATAATTAAGTCCTATTCTATGAAAGAGTATATTTTGTGATTACTATGCAATTATATCATTGTCTAACATTCCCCCTCAATTACCCTCAAATTGATACTGGTGATCACATAGTAGCAATTTGGAGATAAGATAGCGATGTTGTGCACATGACATTGCCTTTGTGAATAAATCAGCAAGTTGATCACAGGAAGAAATATGTTGTAGAGTGATGAGATGATCGATGACCAATTCCCAAATGTAATGGCAGTCTACTTCTATATGCTTTGTGTTTTCATGTTGCACAGGGTTTGTGGCTATTTAATCGTGCTGGTGTTATCAACATGTAACACTGTAGGAGATGCAACAACAAATCGAGCTCAGATAATAGGCATCCCAGCCAAACAATTTCTGAACTTGTTGTCGACATAGCATGATACTCAGCCTCTGTAGATAATTTAGATATGCAAGATTGTTTCTTACATTTCCATGATATCAAAGATATTCCAAGAAATATGCACCAACCAGTAATAAAGCTATGAGAATCTGGAAAACTAGCCCAATCTGCATTTCACATATCCTTCAAGATGCATAGGAGAAAATAACACCTTGACTCATAGATCCACTAACATACCGAATGACATGCAATAATGTAGTGTGATGTATACGGTAAGGATTAGCCACAAACTGACTTAGAATTTGTACTGCATATGAGATGTCTAGCCTTGTCATAGTGAGATAAACTAATGAATCCACCAATTGCCGATATAATACGAGATCATTGAATGGTTCTCCGTCAACCTCCATGTACTTCGTCTTAATCTCCATTGGGGTGTAGACAACCTTGTCATCAGTAAGACCAGCCCTTGCAACAGATCACTTTCATACTTTGTTGTGCAAGTATGATTCCAGTAGGCAAGTATAGAACCTCAAGTCCAAGAAAGTATGTCAATCGTCCCAGGTCCTTCATCTTAAATGAGGTATGCAAGAATTCCTTCAATTTAGTAATATTCTCTGGATAATTTCCTATGATAATGATATCATCAACATAGATAAGAAGTATTGTGATACCTACCGAAGAAGTATGAAGAAATAAGGAATGATCTGAAGAACTCTGATAGAAGCCCGCAGTTTGAATCGTGGATCAAAATTTATCATACCAAGCTTGGGGAGCCTAATTTAATCCATAGAGATATTTTTGAAGATGACAAACTACATTTGGTCTTGGCAGAACACACCCAGGTGGTAGTTTCATAAACACAACTTCTTCCAGATCATGGTCAAGAAATGTATTCTTCACATCCATCTGATGTAGGGTCTAACCTTTCATTGAAGCCACAACCAATAATGTCCGTAACGTTGTCATCTTGGCAATAGGTGAAAAAGTCTTCTTATAATCCACTCCATACTCTTGTTTGTACCCTTGAGCAACCAATCAAGCTTTGTAGGGATCAATTGTACCATCTTCCTTAAGTTTAATGGAATACACCCACTTACTTCCAATGGGAACTCCATCTTCTGGTTTTTCAACAAAGTCCTAAGCAGAATTTTCATTCAATGCACGAAGCTCTTCTGATATGGCCTTTTTCCAATAGGTTTGTGTAGAAGCCTAAGAGTAAGATGTAGGTACATCAACAGAATATAATGTGGTATGCATGGCATAAGACTTACCAAATTTCCCTGAAGAGTAACCAAGCTGTTCAGGAGCATGGTGGTTTGTCCTACCAGATTGGCGTGGGAAGTAACCGAATGAGATGATCCTTCTTCCGACAATGGGGATGAGGATGTAAAATCAATACTACAAGGTGAGAAGGGTTAGAGATCCTCGTTATCATAGTTCATGGTCTATTCCGGAGGGTCAAGTGGAGGAATAGTATCTCCCACATCATCATCAAACTTGTACAGAAAAGAATAGATTCTGAAGCAAGTTGAGAATTTTCTTTGTAAGAAAATTGATCCTCAAAGAAAATAACATGTCTAGATACTCGAAGCTGATGACGATATGCATCATAACAAAGATACCCCTTTTGTGCATCACTATATCCTACAAAAATACATTATGTTGCCTTTGCTGAAAGCTATCCTACAAAAATACATTATGTTGCCTTTGCTGAAAGCTTATGTCATCCATATACTGGAAGATGGACAAAAGAGACACAACGAAAAACTCGCAAGTAAGAATAATCAGGCTTATGATGAAATAATTTGAAGTACGGTGTCTCATTGGCAATGATAGGAGAAGTTTTTCTATTGAACAAATATACATAGATATGTACGACTTCGGGCCAGAAACTCTTTGGCATATTAGACGTACCCAACAGAGCCAGTGTAATCTCCAGAGCATGTTGATTCTTCCTTTCGACAACTCCATCTTGCTCCAGTGTATGAGGACAAGTGCTTTGGAACATAATTCCTTTGTTTTTGAAAAACTCAACAAGATTAGTCTTAGTGTACTCTCCCCCAGAATCAGAACGAAATATACTGACAGTTTTATGAAATTGTGTATGCACATACTCAACAAAATTCATAATAAGAGTTGGAACCTCAGATTTGTTTCAAATAAAAAATAATCATGTGTATCTAGACATATGATCAATAAATAACACAAAATATTTATATCCCATCCGTGAAAAAAATAGGAGAAAGACCCCAAACATCACTATGCACTAAATCAAAGTCTCCCTATAATCAGATAAACTTAATAGAAAAGGGAGCTTGTAACTTTTTGAACCAGCATAGTTTAAACATGTTAGTGGGAGACCTGAATGAATGCCATGTGTTCCTGGAAGAAATTATTTAAGCATGTGTTAAAACCGAGAGGAATGAGGATGACCCATCCTATTATGCCAAAGAGTGAGCAACTTATTTGAGCGAGTAACATCCTCTGCAAAAACTGAAAGAAACTAATGATGCAAGTGACAATGAACCGACTATAGTAGAAACATTCTATCAACTTTACGGCCCATGGCCATGGTCATCACGATTTTCCGATTCTGAACAACTTAACTATAGGGTGGGAATTTTAGAACATAAGTTGATCAACTAGTTGACCAATTGAAACCAAATTAGCCTTCGAATTTGGTACATAAAGAACGTTAGACAAATTTCCCACAGAACAACACCTGAAGTAGGTAATATGTGCCCATTTGCCGTATGAATAACATGTTTAGCAACATCATTAGACAATGAGGAAAATTGAGACAAATTTCCTATCATATGATTAGAAGAACCTGACTCTAGATGCAAAGTAGTTTTTTAACAAAATTACTCGAACCTTCGTCAGGAAGAATTATTCGAAGTGTCGGATCATGGACCAAGTATACAGTCCATATACCCTTACACGGACTGTATACCCCTCCTTGAGACCCCTGACTTCAATTTTTCTACTCATTTTATTTATGGCGTTTTCATAATTATGGTTTCTCCTAAGATCTATTGTGACTTTCTATGCTACCTAAGACATTCAAATGATCTATTTTTTATTTCTCTTATTCAAATTCATCCTCACACTTAGAATTACATTGAACTCTCCTTAAGAACTCTCCTAAAGGCTCTTGTGAAGACTAAACTTGGGAATCAAGGGAAAATCCTTTTATTCATCAAATTTCTTCTTTAATATTAGCTAAAGTATGTGGGATTGATTCTTGGTCCCTTTCAACCAAGAAGACTCAAACTCTTTTCACTTGAATTTCATGAAATTTTTCTTACTTTAAATATGGGTTTTGAAGATTATTGTTTATTAAATTCAATTAGAGTATGGGTTATGCTTTAACTTTGATTTTAAGTTAATTTAAGCCCTAATATGTTGATTTACATAAGTATTATGATGATTTGATTATGAATTGTCCCTTTAAAGTTTGAACTAAGCATGGATAATTAATATTATGATTTGAATGTGGATTTTACTTATGGGTTTACTTGAATTTCATATTATATTGTTGATTTTAGATTGAATCTATATTACCCATTGTTATTCACATATCATTTATAACATATGCATTCATGAGCATTGGATTTTATGAAAATTATGAAGTGGAATAAGCCTAACTATATTTATGTATATGATTTTGATAAGGTACTGATTATGACAAGAATGTGACCACATAAATATCTACTATTATTGACTCTTTAAGCATATTGGGTGCTTGAACTATACTATTATGTGCATGAGCTATTCCTATGCATGAGAAGCATGATTATGATCTATGATTGGGTTTTTAGCCCAAGTATGAATAATTATGAAGAATGTTTGAATTTTAAGCCTAAATATGCACTAAAATGATTTGAAATGACCATTGCCTCTTCATGACTATTGCCTCTTTTGAAAGCATGTATATGTATAAGTATTCTCGTGGGATGTTTGACTTAGCACCAATAGATTGGGAGCATCAGGGCTATCCCAAGGGTCCTTTCCATTTCCTTGAACTATGTACCAGCATAGATGTATGGCATCCATTACCAAAATGATAAGTTCATAAGGAATGGTCACGCATTGATTGATATGATATAATATTGAAAAATCCTTCTAAATTGACTGGGTCATAAGGAAGGTGTTCATCCACCGAAATGACTAGGTCGTAAGGTGAGATATAGATTACCCTTGGCAAGTAATCTTCTCTTGCCGATGGAAGGTCTTTATCAGACTAATTCATGTAATAGCTCACATGAGTTTGATTTGTCAGTTATAGTCCATCTCCACTATATATGAGTGTGCATCATTGGTTTCATGGCATATTGTATATTATATCTATTGCTATGTATCTCTTTCTATTTTGTGCCCTTGTCATCTAACATTGAATGTAGGTTTGCTAAGTCATATGCATTGCATGCCCGCAAACTTAGTACATTCAAACGTATTTAATGCATACTTTTGCCAACATGATCTAATCATGTAGGGACTAAGGACTACTTTCATCTACTGTAGGACGGTTAGCTTGGATCTTGAGATTTACTTGTTATGGTGAGCCCTATCTTCCAAGGACAAGACACCATTCCTCTACCATGGTGCTTTTGTTTATGTTATTTACTTTGAGGGTGAGCTTGGGACATGTCTTGGCCTCGGTCCTATTTTATGACTAGACGCATTGTTGGACATCTTGTAGAATCTTTTACGTTTATATGCTAAGTGTTGTATTCGGAGATTACGTTTATGGATATGGCTATTTATTGAATATAGTTATTTGGTTATGAGTATTATAATGTATTCTTATGTTATGTTGTAAAAGATCCTAAGTCCCGAATTGCCCCATAGAATGAGTCCTAGTTACCCGTCCCTTAGTCTTTATGTGCTACGTGTTATGTGAATCCATGTTAATCCCTTTCCCTATGACATTTCCTATAGCATGAGTCCTATTTTTTCGTCCCTTAAAACTATGTGTTTACTATTCATATATGCTTCCGAACCGATGATGTGAATATGGATACTTTGAGGCTTGTTTGGGGACTCTAGGATTCCATTTGCCATGTCACTCCTAGACCTTAGGTCCTGGTCATGATATTCTTGTTCTATTTGAGTATTAGACATTATAACTTGTATTTCATTGAGCAATCTATCTTAGAGGCTTGTACAAGTGATACTAGTTCTAGGATAGTTGTAGTTTATTTCCTTCTGCTTATCTATATTATTAACTATTATCTTTTGCTTTTATCTTTATTCTTAAGTCTTTTGGGTTTCGGCTGACTATTGGTGAGTAAGATATGTGTCATTACACCCGATTTACGGGTCATGATAACACACCAATATGTATATGTATGAATAAGCTATTCTTATGCATGTATTCATGAATTGAAGTATGATTTGACTTTTAAACTTTAGTATGCATGATGATGATATAAAAAGACTTATGATCTTATTTCAAGGATGTATATGCATATTTATTTCCATAGGATGAGGCCTTAGCACCGAATGAGATCAGAGGTGGGGGCTTGACCCAAGGGGTCCTTAAGTAAAGGCTCCTTTCTCATAACTATGTCAATGTAGGTTTATTCCCCTTTTTAGGGATGGTTATTCTCCTTTTTATGGATGGTTTCTTCCTTTATTTAGGGATAGTTTATTCCCCTTTTTAGGGATGAGGGCTACCTTTGGCATGTAGCCTACCATTTTTTCCACTGTAGGGTGAACATTGGGATTAATAACTCACTTGGTCTTCTATATCAGTTGAGGTCACATCCCCGTATCTTGAAGTATTATGAAATTCATGTATCATGGATTTCATAGCATATTGATATTATATTCTTTCCTACATATTTCTTTTTATATATGTGCCTTTGTCATCTAACATCAAGTCTAGGTTAACATGTTCATAAGCATTTACATACCCGCATACTTAGTAGTTTCAAACATACTAACGCATACTTTTTTTTGCCTACATGATCTAACTATGTAGGGACTGTAGATTATCTTCATCCACCTCTTAACAATTAGATTGAATTGTGAGCATGCAATGGTGATCCTATACTCCAAGGATAAGACTCACCTTCTATCTACCTACTAGTTATTTTCATTTATGTCTTTACTTTGAGGGTGAGCCCAAGATATGTTTTGGGTCTCGTCTTATGCTATGACCTAGAGGCATTGTTGGACATTATGTAAACTCTATGTATGGGCTTGTTATGTGTTATGCTTATTGCCCATGGAGATTATATTTTATTTAGCTTATGATATTGGTGGTATGATGACATGATCATGATGAGATGTGGTAATGTGGAAAGTCTTAGGTCCCTTCTATCCCCATAGTGTGAGTCATGCTTACCTACCCTTAGTTCTTATGTGCTATTTGCTACATGAATTTATGGAAATTTTTATCCCTATGAAATTCTCATAGCTTGAGTCCAAAGCCCTGCTTCCCTTAAAAATATGTGCTTGCTGATTAATTACACATTTTGAACTGATGAAGTGTGTATGGATGCTATGAGGCTTTTTTTAGGACTCTCAAGTTTCCATTTGTCATGTCACTCCTTGGCCTTAGGCCCAGGTCATGACAAATAACTAAAGTTATTGTAACAACTTAAAGTAGCAATTTAAGAAATTAAAAGTACAACTACTATAATGACCCGTTGTGTCATTTTAAGAATTTTGCTCTTGAATTCCTACAAGAATTATCTTGAAATATTTGAATGGGTATTTTGGACTATTCCGTATCTATGACTATTTAAGTTATAGGTAAATTTGGATAGTTAGTTTAATTTGGACACTAAATCGATAACTTATTAAGTATCCTATACCACTTAGTATATATAAAAAAAATTAGTTATTAGGGTTTAATTCTTTTAATATATTTTTTTAAAAAGATAAAAAAGAAGAAGAGAGGGCTTACGGTTTCAGCGAAGAGCAGCGGCGACTTCAGGTATGTCTCTACCGTAGGATTAGAATCTATGTAATTGTATACATCTAAGTGTGTATCAAAGGGTATTATTATATGTATGCATATTTTAATCATGAAAGTGGAAAGAGAGATAGGGAGCTACATGTTCTAAAGTGTTGGAGAAACAAATTGTTGTCGTCCTTTTGGAATTATGGTTGTTTTCCAGAAAACATGTAATTCTTAAAATATAAGATTGGGTTGTTTGTTAATTTCACAAGAGTGAAACTGTAGGAAACCTTGTATGAATTGATGCAAGTGCAGTACTTCTAGGTAATGATGACCCAAGATTGAAACTAAGAAAAATTGTTAGGATCATAGATAAAATATTGATTAATTTTGTTTTCTGTAATATGTTTTGGTAGTAAAAATTAGGTTCTTTTAATTAATACTTAACCTAAAGATTGAAATTTATGAAAATTGGTCATGGAATTAATTGGATAATTTTTGGGTCTAGGTTAGGTCATATAGTAATGTGGGTGTTGTTCATTTCAAAATTTAATTGTGAATTCTTCTTGGATTAGATCGTGGTGTTTCGGATTCCATTCGGGAGGGGAAGGCTCAAGTCCCACAGTGAGTCTTCAAAATTATTAAGGCAAGTTAATTTCTTAATCTTTGTTAAGTATATAGAATTTTGTGCTTCTTGTGTGAGAGGTTGAGAATGATTTCTGTAGGCTTTGATTGAAATATTTTGAATTGGGTAATTATACAATGATGATACTTGACTTGTAAATTAATGATGGAGATTTACTGTATGTGAAATGGTGATTGTTTGTTATTGATATTGAAGTGGTACTTAATTTTAGATGTGAATGTTGTTAAAGTTGTGATAGTATTGAGATATATGAAATTGCATGGGCATCTTGCATACTTTATTTCCATGAACATGATTACTATGCATTTACTATATGTTTGCTGGATGATCCAAGGAAAGAAATGCAAAGCCGAAGGGAAATGGTTCCGGCTAATGAAAAAGAATGAGAATTAAAGTGGTTATTATGATTCGAGGGTCGTGTCGCGCGCCGCAACGGATACTATAATTTGAGGGTCGTGTCGCATGCTGCGACGGATACATGGTCCATATGTGGCCCCCATGGGTTCTAACTGAGGCATGTTTATGATCAGTGGATGTGTATCGTAGGACAGACATGCATCATTCTATGTGACATTGCATTGCATTGCATTACATCTCACGACATTTATTTTCATTCCATAATGCGCTAACTTGTTACAAGTATTGTTGAGATTGGTTATTCATTATATCATTTGACTTGTTTATGTCTTTACATGATTAGTTTTGGGTATTGACTTAATGACACTTATAAGTTAGCGAGGGCTTGACAAATTGTAGAATTTTTCCCTATGCCTTGAAAGTGGGATAAATGAGGATTATACTATCACAAGCTTGAATCATGGCATTTTCGGATGGTGTAATTGTGAATTATTAGGGAGTACCTATATTCTATTTACTCAATTTTGTGTTTATTAGTTTACTTGCTAAGTACTGCGTGTTTGGTACTCACCCCTTGCTACAACAATTTTTGTAGGTTACGAGCCCGGATCGTCATGATACTCTCTCTGCTGGTACTTGTCTGAGGCTCTCTGTGGAGATTACGAGAGGTAGTTGTTGCCATCCCAGCTGACTTCCTAAACCTATTTATAATTTTATTCTATTCTAGAGACAATATCATTTGATACTTGTGCTTTTCTTTTGAATCTATTATAATACCTTAGAAGCTTATGCACGGGACAACCAGATTCTGGGGGTTTTAAATCAAGTTGACTCGTTACCCATAACTGAACTTTCATGGTTTATTACAATTCCTCATTTTTAATGTTATAGTTGGGTTGTAGGCTGACTTGTCTTAGTGGGATAAGACGTGTGTCATCAAACCTGAATTTCGAGTCGTGACAGTTGGTATCAGAGCCCAGGTTCATAGGTCTCACGTACATACAAGCTAAGATTCAATAGAGTCTTAAGGATCGGTACGGAGACGTCTGTACTTATGCTTGAGAGGCTATAGAGATTATTAAGAAACTTCCCTTTATTTATTCTCTCTCATCGTGCATGGTTATGTTCATTGGTACTGAGTTATGCCTGTTTTCTATTGATAGATGGCGAGGACTAGAGCTACTGTTTCTGGTGGTAGAAGTAAGGCAGTTGTCGAGGTCCCAGTTAGAGGCAGGGTAGAGCTCGAGCCAGAGGTCGTGCTCGTGGAGCAGCATCAGCGAGGGGTCGTGCTTGGGAGGTCTCTTCAGAGCCGACGGTTGACCTTAGAAGGAACCAGGTTCCTTCAGAGCACGTAGCCTCACCATTGTTGCAAGATACTTTATTGAGGGTGCTGAATGCACTTGAGAGCCTTGGTCTGAGCAGTAATACACGAGGCATGCTAGGCGGTTCTCAAATGGGAGGAAGAGCTCAGACCCCAGATCAGCACCATGTTCCACCGGCCCATGATCTAATAGAGCAGCCACCAGTTGGTACTAGAGTTGAGATTGATCTTACACCAGCAATTGAGGTTCGGGGTGCACCTTTGGGTACATTGACTGAGAGTGAGCAGCACTGCTATGAGATGTTTAAGAAGATGAACCCACCTGAATTTCAGGGTAGAAGGACTGAGGATGCTCATGAGTTTCTAACTACTTGTAAGGAGGTGTTGGATACTATTGGCTAGCTGAGTCACATGGGGTTCGATATGTCACTCTTCAGCTTCATGGGCCAGCCAGAGAATGGTAGAGGACATATTCAGGATCTTTGCCTGTGGGATCTCCCGTTGTGTCTTGGGAGATGTTCTTTGGCGCTTTTTACGATAGATTTGTCCCTTGGAGTGTAAGGGAGGAGAGTTGATTGAGATTTGAGAGCCTGAGGAAGGATGGCCTATCAGTCACCGAGTATGAGACCCATTTTTGTCAGTAATCTAGACATGCTACAACCATTATTCCAAACGAGACAGAGAAAGTTCGTAGGTTTTTGAGAGGATTGACCTATTCTATTCGAAAGGCCGTGTTTAGAGTATCTAGAGATGGGACCTCATTCCAGTCTATTGTGAGTGCTGCTAAGGAGGCAGAATTGATAGAGAGAGAAGAGTTTGGGGACCCCAAGAGGGCCCGTGCATCTGGTCAATTTATCTGGTACCTCATCTGGAGGTAGAGGGTTCTATAGAGGGGGTGGCTCATCCCAGCATCGAGGACCCATTCATGCATCATTACCGGCTTCAGAGGGTGGTCAGACATATCGTAGGTCTACAGGGCGATACAACTATGGTAGTTCATCAGGACCCGCACGTCAGTTCCAGGGTCAGAGGTTTTGTTATGATTGTGGGGATCCTAATCACTTGATTCGACAGTGTCCCTTATCAGGGGGACAAGGTGGGCCCTACCCCAGATTTTCAGTTCAGACTAGTCCACCGGCACCACCACCATACAGAGGGTGAGGTAGAGCTCAGACAGATAGATGTGGCTGCATTCCAGGTAGAGGTACAGGTGGTTCCATAGTCCCACAGAGTAGGGGTAGAGGCATTGCCCAGACAGGAGATGGTAGGGGACCCCATTGCTATGCATTTACAGGGAGGCCCGAGGCAGAGGTTTCTGATGCTATCATCACAGATATTATCTCGCTTTGTCATCGATCAGCATCTGTATTGTTTGATCCTGGATCTACCTACTCCTATGTGTCATCCTACTTTTCACTTGGATTCGACGTACTATGTGATTGTTTGCCTATATCTATTCATGTTTCTACACCAATAGGTGAGCCTTTGGTGGTGGATCGAGTGTATCGATCCTGTCTTGTTTATTTGTCTAGGTATGATACTTGGGTAGATATGATTATTCTGGAGATGGTAGACTTTGATGTTATCTTAGGGATAGATTGGCTTTCCCCATATCATGTTATCCTGGTTTGTTAGTCAAAAACGGTGACCTTAGCCATGCCCGGGGTACAAAAAATTGAGTGGAAGGGTGATAGTAATTCTTATCCAAGCAAAGTCATCTCTTATGTCCATGCTCAAACACTGATTGATAGGGGGTGTATGTCTTACTTGGCTTTCATTCGGGATACTAATGTTGATCCACCTTCTATGGAGTCTATCCTGATAGTTCAAGATTTTATCGATGTGTTTCCCGCTGACCTTCCAGGTGTTTCACCCAATAGAGATATTGACTTTCCCATTGACCTAGAGCCAGGCACTAAGCCCATCTCCATTCCTCCATACAGAATGGCTCCAACTGAATTGAAAGAATTGAAGGAGAAGCTCCAAGACTTATTAAGTAAAGGATTTATTCGTCTTAATGTGTCACACTGGGGTACTCCAATCTTGTTTGTGAAAAAGAAAGATGGGTACATGAGGATGTGTATTGACTATAGGCAGCTAAACAAAGTCACTGTCAAGAACAAATATCCGTTTCCTCATATTAATGACTTGTTTGATCAGCTTCAGGGAGCAGCTTTGTTCTCTAAGATTGATTTGAGGTCTAGTTATCACCAGCTAAAGATTAGAGCACCAGATATTAAGACAGCTTTCCGAACTCGTTATGGCTATTATGAATTTCTGGTGATGTCCTTTGAGTTGACTAACGCCCCTGCAGCGTTCATGGAGTTGATGAATAGGATGTTCCGTCCGTACTTAGATTTGTTTGTCATAGTATTCATCAACGACATCTTGGTTTATTCCAAGATTAAGGCTGATCATGTTAGCCACTTGAGGATAGTGTTACAAAGGTTGAGGGAGGAAAAACTATATGCAAAATTCTCCAAGTGTGAGTTTTGGCTTGAATCGGTGGTATTCTTAGGGCATGTGGTGTCTAAAGAGGGGATCAGAGTAGATCCAGCTAAGGTTGAGGCAATTAAAGGTTGGTCGAGGCCAACTTCAGCTACAGAGATTCGTAGTTTTATGGGGTTAGCGGGGTACTATCGACAGTTTATTCAGGGGTTTTCTTCCATTGCAGCCCCATTGACCAGGTTGACCCAGAAAAATGTAGCCTTCCATTGGTCTGAGGAGTGTGAAGCGAGTTTCCAAAAGCTCAAGTCTTTGTTGACTTCAGCTCCTATTTTGACATTACCTGAGACAAGTGTGGACTTTACAATATATTGTGATGTGTCAGGAGTAGGGTTAGGTGGTGTATTGATGCAAAGGGTTAAAGTGATTGCCTATGCTTCTAGACAATTAAAGGTTCATGATATGAATTATCCTACCCATGACTTAGAGCTAGCAGCTGTGGTTTTTGTTCTTAAGTTGTGGTGTCATTACTTATATGGTGTATATTGTGAGGTCTTCACTGATCATAGAAGTCTTCAGTATATATTCATTCAAAGGGATCTAAACTTGAGGAAGCGTAGGTGGATGGAGTTGCTAAAGGACTACGATTTAACCATCCTATATCATCCGGGAAAGGCGAATGTTGTGGCTGACGCCTTGAGTAGAAAGACTTCTAGTATGGAGAGTCTAGCCATCATTCGAGTGGAGGAGCGACCTTTGGCCAGGGATGTTCAGTGTCTAGCTAATGGCCTAGTCAGGTTATAGCTTTCTGATAAGGGCAGTGTACTTGCTTTTCTTGAGGCTCATTCTTCCTTGATGGATCAGATTCGAGAGCATTAGTTCGAGGATAAGAAACTATGCCTCATCAGAGATAAAGTGATAAGAGGAGAGGCTAAGGAAGCAGTGCTTGATCCTAATGGTGTTTTTAAGGATTGGAGGTCGAGTCTGTGTTCCTAAAGTAGGTGATTTGAATAGAATGATTCTTAAGGAGGCTCACTGTGCTTGTTATTCCATTCATCCGGGAGCAGCGAAGATGTATCATGAACTGAGTTAGCACTATTGGTGGTGTGGTATGAAGAAGGATATTTCAGAGTTTGTGGCTAAGTTTTTGACTTGTCAGCAGGTTAAGTGTGAGCACCAGCAACCTGGAGGTGAGCTTCAGAGGATGCCCATTCCTACATGGAAGTGGGAGCGAATCACAATGGATTTCGTGGTGGGTTTTCCCACTACTGTGTATGGTTATGACTCCATTTGGGTAGTCGTTGGATCGATTGACTAAGTCCGCCCATTTCATCCCAGTCAAGGTCAAGTATATGGCAAAGAAGTTAGCTGATCTTTACATCAATCATATAGTTAGATTGCACGGTGTGCTCGTTTCTATCATTTCTGATCGGGGTTCACTCTTCACCTCACATTTCTATATGGCCTTGCAGCATGGTCGAGGTTCTCGGCTGGATATGAGCTTAGCCTTTCACTCTCAGACAGATGGATAGTCTGAGCGGACTATTCAGGTGTTAGAGGATATATTGCGAGCGTGTTTGATTGATTTTGGTATCCGCTAGGACCAACAGCTGCGCTTAGCAGAGTTCGCCTATAATAATAGTTATCACTCCAGTATTCAGATGGCTCCAATCGAGGCATTGTATGGTTTTTGAGAGATGCTATGGAGAAGCTCCGTATGATTCGGGGTAGATTGTTGATGGCCCAGAGTCGACAAAAAAGTTATGCAGATAGGAGGGTCCGAGCACTAGAGTTTATGGAGGGCGATCACGTTTGTCTCAGAGTATCACCCATGAAGGGTGTGATGCAATTTGGGAAGAAGGGCAAGCTTAACCCTCGATTAATCGGCCCATTTGAGATCTTGGAGAGAGTTGGAGAGGTGGCCTATAGACTGGCCTTGCCACCTAGCTTATCATCTGTGCATCCTGTGTTCCATGTCTCCATGCTTCGTAAGTATGTGCCCGACGAGTCTCATATACTCTCTTTTGATTCGGTGGTATTGAGTCCAAACTTGTTATTTGAAGAAAAGCCTATAGCTATATTGGATAGGCAGGTCCAAAAGCTCATAAACAAAGAAATATCATCCATGAAGGTACAATGGAAGAACTGTCCAGTCAGAGAGGCGACTTGAGAGATAGAGTCTGATATGCGTGCTAAATATCCCCATCTATTTGAGGCTTCAGGTACTTTCTTTTACCTTATGTTCGAGGAAGAACATGATTTTTAGTGGTGGATAATGCAATGACTCGTTAGGTCATTTTGAGAATTTGTGCTCTTGAATTCCTACAAGAATTATCTTGAAATATTTGAATGGGTATTTTGGACTATTCCGTATCTATGACTATTTAATTTATGGGTAAATTTAGATAGCTAGTTTAATTAGGAGACTAAATCGATAACTTATTAAATATCCTATATCACTTAGTATGTATAAAAATAAATTAGTTATTAGGGTTTAATTCTTTTAATATATTTTTAAAAAAATAAAAGAAGAAGAGAGGGCTTACGTTTTCGGCGAAGTGCAGCGGCGACTTCAGGTATGTCTCCACCATAGGATTAGAAGCTATGTAATTGTATACATCTAAGTGTGTATCAAAGGGTATTATTATATGTATGCATATTTTAATCATGAAAGTGGAAAGAGAGATAGGGAGCTACAGGTTCTAAAGTGTTGGAGAAACAAATTGTTGTCATCCTATTGGAATTATGGTTGCTGTCCAGAAAACATGTAATTATTAAAATATAAAATTGGGTTGTTGTTAGACCCCGTATCTCTTAAATTAAGGATAATGATCCAATTGAGAAATTTTGTTGTGGATATCGTGTAGTTTGAACTTAAGTATATTTCGAGTGCATGATTAGAGTATCAAGTGAATTTGGTGTGCATAATTAAGTTTGAGTCGGAAGTCCTTGATTGGATCAAAATA
>JAOTQR010000007.1:10245541-10268041 GCA_025774065.1 Solanum ossicruentum
TTTCGTTTGCCAGATATACAAATACATATGTATAATAGTTATACATATACAATTATTTGACACACACACACACACACACACACATATATATATATATATATATATATACATATACATACAATTTGACAAATATACGTATGTGATTCGTCTGTCTCCTTTCTCTCTTGATTTTGCTCGTCTTTTTCTTCCCCTTTAGGTCATATACTTGAAGTTATCTGATGTAATTACGTAAAATATAACCATTTGATTATATTAAGTTTTAAGCCTAATGTCACGGAATTAGACCTTTGCTAACACTTTTGCACGACACTAGTCAGAGCTTTTAGAAAGAAGACTTCTTTAACACTTGGAAGATTGCTTACACTTTCTTGGATGGTCTGTACAAAATGAGTGACCCTCCTATTTATACTACTATCGAGGGATCAAAGTGTAATTGATAATTACTTACATGTCCCTCACTTATTTACACTTTAATTCCCTCTCTAAAATATTCCATACTATTCTAGAGAGAACTAATGACTACAAGATATTTCTATACAATTCTAGAATCTTCTAGGATCATACTTCAAACTCCACACATGTCTAGAATCTTCCACACATCTCTAGAGAGTTCCACACATCTCTAGAGTCTTTCACACATCTTTAGAGAATTCCACACATCTCTAGAGAATTCCACACTTCTCTAGAGTCTTTCACACATCTTTAGAGAATTCCACACTTCTCTAGAGTCTTCCAAGAAACTTCAAGAGCTATCTATAATGTTCTACAGTCTTCCAGAAACCTCTTCAAGACTCTAGTTTCTTCTCCTTGACTATAGATTCTTCCTTATTTTTAAGAACAAGTGGTAGATCGTCACACTAAGCTATTTATGAAAATTTTCAATTACATTTTTACCCCACTTTCTCCTTTTTATTTCATCCAAGCTGTCATGCTGATGTTAGCATGATGTTAGTATGAATATTATGAAATAATCCTCTGTGATACTCTGGCGGTGTTTGTGTGTGTCTATACACACACACACACACACCTCATATTGATATCATATAGCATGAACTTAATCTTTTGTAATACTTTGGCGGTATATTGATACTCAATTGGTATCAGATAAGATTACGTTCTTTTAAGAAATAAATAACAAATAATTAAAAATTATTAAACTCTAAATTAGTAGAAAATATATTCATTGTGATAACCTATCGATATATTTATATCATATTGGTATCGCATAGAACTAGAAAATTATTAAAGTCACAGAATTATTTATTAAACTCTAAATTATTAGAAAATATATTCTTGTGATATTCCGTCCATGTATTGATATCCTATCGATATCATATAATTTTGAGTTCTTTTTTAATAAATAAAATAATTAAGAGAAAATTATTAAAGTTACAAACTTATTTATTAAATTCTAAAGTAGTCGAAAATATATTCTTTGAGATACTCTATCAGTATATTGATACCACATCGGTATATGTATACCCTATTGGTATATTATACAAGGTGTTGCTGACATCAACGCACGAATTTTAATAGCAGGAGGACATAAAATGTAAGAAGGTATATTGATGTAAATAGTTTGCTTCAAAGGGGCATAAACTTAGTTTTTCCATATTTTCTTAGGGGTGCCAAAATAAGCCCAAATATAGGTAATCCACTCAAATTTTATGGGTTGGACTCAAGATAGTTTGAATGAACCCATGCAAACCTCAACTCATTTTAAAATTATTTTCAGTTGAATCCAATTCAATTTTCAATTTTAACTCATTTTAAGGCTCTTTATTTCTATTGATGTAATATATGTTCTCATATTAAAAGTATGAATTAGCATCTATTTTACATCTTTTAGGATTTATCTATCTTTTTGTAACTTTTTATTTTGATTTTCTCGAGTTGAAAGTCAAATTGTGATCATAAAAGTTAAATAGTAATATATTAAAATTCTTGAGATTAAGCAGGTCAAATTGGACGGGTCATGATCCAATCGAAAATTTACCTTTTTAGTGTCTAGTTCAATTGAGCCCAACGTAAATTTGGGTGGGTTATGGCTCAACCCAATTTTTATTTCAATCCATTTTAATATCTTCAATTTCAATCAACTCGCCCCTTTGACACTCCTAATTTATTTATAAAAATACTTTTTCACAAATATGGTGGGCAAAACGTAGAACAAATTTTAAGAGATGATTGTGTCAATTGTTATGCTGCACTTTGCATTGCAAATACTATGAATTTTCATGTATTGGTTATGCAAATATTAATACTCCCTAAATTTCAAAATAATTGAATTATTGGAATATGGTACACATTTCAAGGAAAAAAATAAAGACATAAATTAGTCATGTTTTCTGTTTTTGCCATTTTCAAACTCAAAAACATTAGTAATGATCACTGATGTCACGCCTCGGGAGGGTATCCTTGGCGTGACCGGCACTTGAAGAACATTGTTGATTCCACAAGAGAACCACCTAGCGTCATCATCGCATCATACGCGACAGTGGAAGAAATATTCAAGAAAAGACATCAAATAGCTAAATTATAAAAATATAATTTACAATGATCAAACTTGGAAATAAAATAACAACCAACAATTCTCTACTCAATATCTATGAAGCCTTTATTTAACAATCTAGATGGTACCATGATAGGCCATGGGTACCCCAATCAAAAGAAAATAAGAATACTCAATAAAATAAAAAGGACTTCTCCGAAGGTAAGGAGGGCTTACCAACTTTGAAAGCAAGAAGCTGGAACTTTACGATGCGCTGACTGAAGTCCTCTATCACCTGTATTTGCATCATTAACGATGCAAACCCAAATGGATGTCAGTACATAGAATATACTAGTATGAAAAATGGATAAAGGGAACAAGTAAAGCTCGACTCAAAACAATTAACTCAACTTAGTACTTAACTCATAACTCAACTTAGTGAATATGCAAAGTTACAATTTAAAATCATACTTTGAAAATAGACTCAGTGTGATGCAACTCAGTTTAAAACATGATATTCTCAATCAAATGTTGCTTAGGAAATTCTCATAACCTACATAACTCCCACCACCTTTAGTTTGGTGATGTACAATGAAGGCGACGTCGTTTCCACGCCCTTCATAAACTTGCCAAGGTAAAGGACAATCAACTCTCTCTTGGATTCAAAATAAATGCCTATCTTTTGGGACAAGAGTCGCCAGAATTAACTGTACGACTATCCTACGCTAGCAACATAGTTTATGGGTTAGAGTGATTATTTACCCGCTCCCATATTGATGATCAATACTTTTCCCAAGACTAAAACATGCTCATATTAATCAACTCAAAATCATCTCTTTTATATTGTCTCAAACAAATTCAACTCAATCACTTGACAACTCAACCAATCCGGATTGTCAACCATGCACACAATCAAGACTCTTGACTCAAACTCAAACTCAAATGGTCATTTATACTCCACTTAATCATGCACATCACATGAAACAAGTAAGATGCTTATCAGACATGTACACATACAAATAATGTGCTCCTGATGCTCAGTCATGCACAAATTTCTCAACTCAGACAAGCACAATCATGATCTCAATCCGTTCAATGCAACAAAAGTTATATGGGATGATGCAAATTAAGATTCATAGAGTCGAATGTAGGTTCTTATACTTCAATTCTATATGACCAACATGTAACTCATCAATCCATTCATAATTATGCATAGAACTCAAAAAATAAATGCAAGTAACTCAAGATTAGGATTTTAGAATTTGTCAATACTTAATTATTACGACGCATGAACTTGACCCAATTAAACCAAAGGGGAACGTGAATGGACTCATTCCTACTCTTTAAGAAGCCTTACATACCTGAAATTATGAAGAACGATTAACTCTTTGACGATCCTCAAGCTTGGACTCAAAACCCTCGCTCTTCTCCCTTTATGTTCTCTAAGTTTTTGTGTATAATAAGGGACAATACACCCAGGTTATTGATAAGGGACTTAAAACAAGTCTAAAACATCATAGATTTTAATTAAAAAGGGTAAAAAAAGACAAGAATACCCTTCTTAAAAATTGTCAAGTGAGACAACGAGAACCCGTCTACAGGCCGTAGGTCCCTTACGGGTCGTAAGTGACCCCTTATAGGTGGAAGTGCCCAAAACTTGGGTTGCCAAAAATTGGACCTGGGACCTACGAATTACCTATGGCTCGTAACATGAACCATGAGCCTTCTGGTAACACATCATTTCAGGGTTTAGAAATCTTTGTTTCTACAATTTCAAGATACAAAACATCTTTTACGGGCCGTAACCAACATGACAGGCCATTTGGTAACTCGTTACTCAATATTTAGAAAAGTTGATTTTTGAACCATCAAGCTCCGAAAGATGATCAATAGGTTGTGGAATGGTATACGATCCATATGTTGTCTTGTACCTGATCCTTAGACTTGAAAAATTTTCACTAAGTCACATGGACACCTAGGAGGCCTCATCTACGGGCCGTAGATCACTGCATGGGCCGTAACCGCAGATGGCCTTCGTGGTTTTCTTCCGATCTAGTGACTTTTCTGAATCATTTTTATTAGTTTTCTCTGGGCATCTATTCAGATTATGTAGAATAAATTAGGGGGTGTTATATTATCTTTCCTCTGGGATCATTCGTCTTCAAATAAAGAGCAATCTAGTCAAAGCACGAATCATATCTTGGACTCTAACAATCAAACAAATCACAAATCACTCAGGCAATCAATCAATTAAGAATTTAAGCAAATAATTAATCAACAAATCAAACTAATCATCAATCGGACTCTAAGACTCTGCCGCCATTCAAACTCAAAATAGAAGGGAAGTCAAGGAATAGGAATGAATCGCTACTATCAACTTTCTTATCATCAATGGGTAGGAATAAATGAGGATACTTGGCCTTCATATCCTCTTCAGCCTCCCAAGTAGCTTATTCTATAAATTGATTTCTCCACAACACCTTAACAAATGCAATTTCTTTGGTTCTCAACTTGTGAACCTGACAATCAAGGATTTGGATGGTAATCTCCTCATAACTCAAGCTATCCTTCACTCCAATACTCTCAACAGTCACAACCAACTGCTCATATCCCAAACACTTCTTAAGTATGGAAATGTGGAAGACTGGATGGATGGCCTCTAACTTTGGTGGTAACTCCAACTCATAGGCTACATTGCCCACTTTTTTCAAAATATGATAAGGACCAATGTACCTCAAACTTAGCTTCGTACCTCAAACTTAGCTTCCCTTTCTTTCCAAATCGCATTACACCCTTCATAGGTAACACTTTCAGATGCAACCAATCGTTAACGTCAAACTCTAAGTCTCTTCTTCTAACATCGATGTAGGATTTCTGTCAACTTTGTGCAGTGTTCAATCTTTCTCGAATGATCTTCACCTTCTCCATAGCTTGGTAAACCAAGTCCAATCCAATCAATTCTACCTCACTAACATTGAACTAACCAATTAGTGATCTACATCTCCTCCCATAAAGTGCCTCGTATAGATCCATCTGGATACTCGAATGGAAGTTTTTATTGTAGGCAAACTCAATCAGAGACAAATGGTCATCCCAATTACCTTTGAAGTCAATGATGCATGCCCTCAACATATCCTCCAAAGTTTGAATAGTGCGCTCTGCCTGGCCATCAGTCTATGGGTGCAGAGCTTAGATTTACCTTCGAACCCAAGCCTTTCTAGAAGGATCTCCAAAACTGAGCAATATATTAGGTTCC
This sequence comes from Solanum ossicruentum, assembly GCA_025774065.1. Taxonomy (NCBI): domain Eukaryota; kingdom Viridiplantae; phylum Streptophyta; class Magnoliopsida; order Solanales; family Solanaceae; genus Solanum; species Solanum ossicruentum. The sequence continues at coordinate 10,251,289 of JAOTQR010000007.1, forward strand.
TCAGTTTGAGATGATAGACAAGGGGACCCCATGCAATCTAACAATCTCTCTTAGGTAGAGTCAGGCATAATCTACTACAATGTTAGTCATCTTCACTACCAAAAAGTGCACAAATTTTCTCATCCTATTAACTATCACCCAAATCGAATACTGTATGCAGGACTTTGGTAAGCCTGTGAAGGAGTCCGTCTTAATCACCTCTCACTTCCATTTTGGTATCTCAAAATTCTGAGCTACTTCACATGGTTTTTGATGTTTAACCTTAACTTGTTGGCAATTCGGGCATTTATGAACAAAGTCGGCAATGTCTGGTATTTATAAACACACTCGACAATGTCTCTTTTCATTTGTCTCCACCAGTAGACTTCTCTCAAGTCATGGTACATCTTAGTTGAGCCTAGATAGATAGAAATTTGGAATTATGAGCTTCTGCCATGATCCTCTCTCAAATACCCTCAATGTCTGAAACACACAATCTACCTTGGTATCTTAATACTCTATCTCCCCCTTTGGCGAAAGCCATTACCTTCTGCTTCTGCACATCTGCCTTCACTTGCAACAAGATGGGGTCTTGGTCTTACTTCTTCTTCATCTCTACTACTAGAGATGATGCAGACCCATTGTGCACAAGAATGCCACCTTCACTAGATTCATCTAGTTGAATTCTCAATTGTACCAGTCTGTGAACCTTTTTAGCTAGCTCCCTCTTCTCTTCCTCCACATAAGTGGTGCTTCCCATAGTCAACCTGCTAAGAGCATTAATAATCATGTTAGCTTTACCTGGGTGGTTGAGGATGCTCATGTCATAATCCATAAGAAATTTAATCCATGTCCTTTGCCGCAAGTTAAGTTCTTTCTGGGTGAAGATATATTGCAGGCTTTTATGGTCTGTGAAGGCATCAACATGTGCTCCATATAAGTAGTGGCGCCATAGCTTGAGAGCGAACACCACTATTGCCAATTCTAAGTCATGTACGGGATAATTTTTCTCATGCACCTTGAGTTGCCTAGAAGCATAAGCAAAAACTTTACCCTTATGCATCAATACAAATCCCAATCCCACTCTCGAGGCATCATAATAAATGATGAATCCATTAGTTCCTTCAGGCAAGGTTAACATTGGAGCAGTGGTCAACCTTGTTTTCAACTCTTGAAAACTTCACTAAATTCATTAGACCATTGAAAGTTGATTCTTCTCAGTTAATCTAGTCAACGCAGTAGATATGGAAGAGAACCCATCAACAAATTTACAGTAGTAACCCGCCAAACCCAGAAAACTTCTTATGTCGGTAGGAGAAGTTGGTCTAGGCCAGTTCTTAACTACCTCAATCTTTTGAGTATCCACTTATATGCCAGTACCCTAAACTATGTATCCCAGGAATGCCACAGATTTAAGCCAAAACTCTCACTTTGAGAAGACATTGCATATAACTCATTATCCTTGAGAGTCTACAAAGCGATTCTGAGGTGATTCATATACTCCTCCTCATCTTTGGAATACACCAAAATATCATTGATAAACATGATCAAAAACATATCAAGGTACCATATGAATACCCTGTTCATCAAGTTTATAAAGTCTGTAGGTGCATTAGTTAATGTCACGACCCAAGCCTAGGGCCTAGACGTGACCAGAGAGTGGGGAACTCGAAGGAACCCCAAACACGCTTCATATCATATCATCGCACATCCTTGGTCGCAGAAGCAATATAAAACAACATAAGAAACATAAACAAGGGGAGTTGGGACTAAAGGAGAGAGATTTGTACGTAAGTAGCTTGAATATCATAAGTGAGTCAAAGCTCAAGCATAATACATATCATGTCCAACAACACCTCTATTACATAGATAAGAATGGGGGCTAAGACAAGCAACCGGGCTAACCCTTATAGTTAATACATACATAAAAGAAAGATAGTCTTATAACATAACATGAGATCATAAGCAACGTCCCCGGAATGGAGGACTCACCAACAAGCTTGAGTGAAATTGTACTAGCCACGTGGGTGGAGATGCTCAAGCAAAGCTCCAATTCCTTCAAGGTGATATCATACAGGCATAGAGTATGCATTAGTATGTTGGAATATACTAAGTGTGTAGGATGCAATGCAACAAGAGATAAGCACATAATCGAAATGTATAATAAGGCAATAAATGAGTATATAGCAATATGGCATGCATGCATGATGTTTGAAGTAAAACATGCTTGAAAATAACCATACTTACATACCTTACTAATACAATAAGGTGACATGATTAGATCATCCAAATACCTTGTACTAGAGGGTGAAGAATATAACATGAGTCATAACCCCTTATAGTATGTAATAGTAGTACATAAGATAATGAATAACATATGATTGTAGAAGGTAGCATAGGCCATAACCCCTACATATGAGCATATTACAAAACCTCAAATATGAGTACATGGCATAACCTCAATCAAGAATACATTGCATAACCTCATCAAGAGTACATAACCTGAACAAGAGTAGCATAACCTCAAATATGAGTACATTGATTCGTACATGAGGGTAAGGCGTACAACATAGCTCATAACCCCTACATGTAGGAATTTTCCTTGTATAAGGTAAAGTATGTAACATGGTTCATAACCCTTTCTAGTAGGGTTCACAATTTGCAAGGGCATAGGTCTTAGCATAAGGACTAAATAACTCGTCACAATCCCCTAGGACATAACCACATGAGAGTCCACCAATTCACTTGCAATAACATAGGTGCTTTACATGTTTTAAATACTCATAGATACATCCCTTTAATCATCATATAGTCATTCAACTCATAAGACATGCATTAGACCAACAATTTCTCAAGAACCCTAACCTGGATATTTTATCAAACAAGTGGCGGGTGTGTAGTGCTAGTGTAAAACCATGCAATTTAAGAGTGAAAACATGCAATTAAATCCTATGTAAAATGATTAATCAACACTTTATAACATCCTCAAGCAACATACATCAAGACCCTTCATCAAATCCAACATTAGATCAAAGATTCAAAGCTTAAAACATGATAAAACAACCATACTTTCATGAACTCAAATCACTGTGCAGTAAATTTCTTAATATACAAAACCCCTATGTAAAATCAACTTTAAATCATGTAATTGAAGTAGAAAAGAGGATTTGGCACCATGGGTGAAAGGACCCAATGGTTGAAACCCACAAACCTTAGCTTTGGAGAATTTCTTGAAGAAGACTTTAATGGAGACTTGAAGCTTGAATGACATCCTTGATGAAATCCTTAAGATTGGTCTTGAGATTTGGGACTTGAATTGTGAGATAAATATTAGTCTAAATGATTGAGTGAGTATTGGGGAATGTTTAGGATGAGTGAGGGTGAAATAAGGCTAAGTATAGTTTTCAAGTATGGGAACCCTTAGGACCAAGATTTGAAAGTCTTAGACTGAAATAAAAAAATAGGACCAAAATAACACTGCTCTACCTCGTAAAAGTGACGCGGATTACTCACTGGAATTTGCATTTCTGCACAAATGAGTTCTATGAAAACGAGAATAAATTCTTCATCTGAAATTGGAATGAGATGAAACCAAGTGCATTAGAGAGCTGATTCAAAGAGCTTTAATTTCATAGATCGTGGGACACCCAGTACTTTATATGCTGAAAGATATGTCCCTTTAAAGTTGACCCTCCTAAATCGCGTTTTCGCGATTTTCAGATTTAGATACAGTTTCTCTAAAATTTGGGTTAGACTCACTTCCCACTCAATTTGTCCCCTGAATAAGAATTTGAAGTTGGATTTTTGAAATAATGAATGAATTTTTAGATATATGAAAATTATGATTCTGGGCACTTCCAAGGCACATTTTTGGGCACTTTGGGTCGTTTCAGTTAGCCCAAAGGACATTACCAAAACCTCAAAGTGACCATATCAGGTTTGGAAAACCATTTTTAGGATGTCACATTCCCTCACTTTCAACTGGTGATAGCCCGATCTTATGTCTGTTGACATCGCCCAAGCTACACCTCCTTTTTGAAGGTTAAAGTGGTCGTTGTCAAGTTATATTATCTAACCAATGGTTAGGGTCGATCCCACAGGAAATGTGGTAGACTTAGAGTAATTTCAAGCAATTCGAGTAAATTAACCTACTTATCTCACTGAAATGGGGGGAGGGGGGGTTGTAAATTGCAGAAAGTAATCCTAAACTAACACAAGCGTGTGAAACTAGTAAGAAGAGTAACTAAGGTGTTGTGTTCCCCATGATTTCCTAACTTAGTACTACCAGATATTCACATTCTTTTCTAGTGTATTGCATGCATAATGGTAAGTTAAGTTTTTGATGTGTTGTCAAAATACAACACTTTTGATTCCTAAAACTGGGAATTTTATGTGTCTTCAATGCTATGTTAGTTGGTTTTATGTGTTTTTGTGTTATATTTGAAGGATTCTAGGTTTGCACTTGATTTTGGAAAGAAATACAAAAGTTGCTGATTTTTATTGCAGTATAAGACCCTTTACGGGCCATAGATCATTCTACGGGTCGTGAAGTGATTTCATGGACAATTCCAGTGAGGGATGATTTTTTGAAGTTGGTTTTATGAACATGTAGAGGGATATGGAATGATTTATGAGTCATAGACTATGGTTCTACCCTGAGGATCAGAGATTGGGACTTTCTGAAGATTCATTAGACGAAACCCCCTCATGGGTGGTAAACCACTTTACGAGTCATAGAGGGGTATTGCAGACTTGTAGTCTAATTTTCTAGTTGCTTTGTATGAGACCCCGATTACGGACCATGGAATGCAATATGACGCCATAGACACCTTTCATAAGGCATGCCCACAAGTTATCCTATTATGATTAGGACTTGCATTTTACTTATTTTAAATAACTTTTTAGGTTATTTTTCATAAGTTTTCGCATAGTACTCAGAGAATTCAGTAATTAGAGAGAGAAAATAGTGATGTTACATCAGAGAGATTTTGAGAACACTTGTACTTTAATTTCATCTTTAATCTTGTGATTCTCTTTGAAGTTGGATTTGCTTGTCCTTACTTTAATTGTATAAGTTTTAATTATGTTCTTCCAATTCATAATTCAACTACACAAAGCATGAGTGGTTAAATCCACAACTAGAGTTATGAGAACCATGAAGAACTAACAAGATAAAATCGAATAATTCATAATTCTTGAGAAGTGTGCATGCATGTATTAATTAATTCTCTTTGTTTTGAATGTTTTCTAATAGTGGTCAACATTAGATCCACCTAGTGTTACTGACTATACTAAGACAGTAATAAATAGGAAAAGAGATTAATTAATAGGATTCAATTGATGTGTTCTAATATAATCAATTAAACTGGGCCAAATGAAGGTTGTACTGGGACTAATAGGTAAGAGTTAGTAATGCAAACTATGGAGATGGGCCAAGTCACATAGTGAAATTCACCTCTCACCTTTGACCAAAGGGCTTGGTGAACTTAACTTACTATCCTACATGCTGTGCACTAGAAAATTAGGTTATATAGTGATACTGAGCTAGGGAATCATGGGGAACACAATACCCTAGTTTTTCTCCATATTGATTTCTCTCTTGTGTTAGTTAGTTTAGTTTAGTTTTATTTTCTATTGATTATTACATAACCCTGCTTTTGGGGAAGTAAGTTGGTTAACTACTCGAATTGTAATCATTGAATTTTCTTGAGTCTACGTATTCCCTGTGGGTTCGACCCTAATCTTGGTTAAGTTCTATTTCTTGACAGCGACGGCTTTATCCTCTAAAAGGAGGTGTAACTTGGGCGACATCAAAATTTTGGCGTCGTTGCCGGGGAATACGACTAGACTTACTTAATTCATAGTGATTTGGGTGTTAATTCTTATTTCCCATATTTTACATTTTGTTTTTATTTTTGTTTTCTTTGCAGGGTGTAAGTGTAGTATATGCCCAACACACGATGTCGAGGCAGACCCTTGACTCCGTTTAATCCAGAGATTCTTTGAACATTGAGGAGAATGGCCAAAGAAAATGCCAATAATACGACCAATGCAACACTGAACAGGAACGACAGTGAAACTGATCAGGAGAACCCACCTCTGTCACGACCCAAGCCTAGGGCCTAGACGTGACATGGTGAATGGGGAACCTGAAGGAACCCCAAACAAGCCTCTTAGCATATCACTCACGCATCCTTAGTTGTGGAAGCAAAATATCAACAACATGAGATATAAATAAGGGAAGCGGGACTAAGGGAAGCCATGATATTTATAAAGCATAAAAGAGTCAAAGCGCAAGACATAAGTACATCAATTATTCCAACAACCACTAAACATAGATTCAAGCAGGGGCCAAGACACTTTCTAGGCTCACCCTCATAGTATCAAGTGTTCAACATAAGAAATAGCAAATGGTAAGAGTATCATAGATAGCATCCCCAGACTTGAGGACTCACTAAAGTATATCTCCAAAGCACTGAACGAGCCATGTGGAGGATGATCAAGAGGTGCTCCAGTTCCTACATGGTAAAATCATGTAGGCACAGAGTATATGTTAGTACGTTTGAATGTACTAAGAATGTAGGATGCAATGCAACAAGAAATAAGTCAATATAGTCAAAATGCATAATCATAAGCAATGAATAGATATAATATCAATATGGCATGCATGATCAATGCTTGAAGTAAAATATGCTTGTAAATCATATAACTTATATAGAACATAATACATGTGTGGGAAGAGACCATAATCATAGACCAAGCAACTACTACTTGGAATCCAAGGCATGTCACCCCCTTGGTGAGGTGATTGAGTTATCCACCCCTCAAAATGGTGGTATTGGCATGTCACCCCCCAACAAGGTGATCGAGGTATCCACCCCTCAACATGGTGGTATGGGTATTTCACCCCCTAACAAGGTGGTAGAGGTATCCACCCCTCAACATGGTGGTATGGGCATGTCACCCCCTAACAAGGTGGTCGAGGCATGTCACCCCTCAACAAGGTGATTGGGCATGTCACCCCTCAATAAGGTGTGATCTACTTGCAACACTATAGATACTTTTCATGAATTTAATGCGTAAATGCAATCCCTTAATCATCATATGGTCACTTCACTTATAAACCATGTAATAGATCACCAATAACTTGAGAATCCTTGTTAAAACATTTTATCAAACACTTGGCTGGTTCATAATGCTAGTTCAAAATCATGCAATTCAAGAGTGAAATAATATGAGAAAACCCAATGTAAGTCAACCCACCAACACATATAAAACCCTCATGTAGAATACCTTGAAAACCATCATCAAATCTCATAATAGATCATAGTTTCATAGCTCAAAACATGCATAGTCTCAATAGTCAAACCAATTCATAGTATAAGCTTGAAATAGATAAACATGCATAATCAATCAACATTTCATAAAACCCCAGCATAATTTATAATAAAAATCCATAATAAGAGATACCCATAGATGATACAACTTGAAAACATGCAATTTTCATAAAAAGGGAGTTTGGGCTCCATGGTGAGAGGACCCAATTGATGAAACCCACATACCTCAAACTTGGGTTTCCTTGAGTTGAGCTTGAAGAAAATCCTTGAGTTCCAAAGTAAGGCTTAAAATCCTTGGAATTTGAATGAGATATTTGATTAAGTCTTGGAGAGGGCTTTGAGAGGGTCTTGAGTGATATAGAGTTGAAAAATGGCTAAGTATAGGTGTTTTCACGCATAAGTGGCCCCAATGCACTTGGGCCGAAATGAAAAGCCAAGGAAAAACTTACACTGGTCCATATCCTTGGAGCGATGCGTAACTATAGTGCAAGCCAATTTTGTACTACCTGCCGCCCCTGGCGCGTCACGTATAGGGCGGGAACAAACACTAGATAAGGAAAATTAGCAAAAATTATCTTTTCGCTACGAGTCCTCTAAAATCAGTGTTATACCTATTTTCCACTCAATTTTGCCTCTTGATCGAGAACATGAAGTCAGATTTTTGATATCACTCTCGGATTTTGAGAAATATAGAAATTAAAATTATGGGCATTTCGGAAGCACATTTTTGGGCGTTTTAATATATCCTCCTGGGGAACATTCTGTCATGACCCAAGCCTAGGGCCTAGATGTGACACGACGAATGGGAACCGAATGGACCCAAACAAGCCTCTTGCTTATCAATCACACATCCTTGGTTTCGAAAGCAAAGTAAACAACCACAAAAGATATATAGAATGGGAAGTGGGAATTAGGGAAATCTTGAATATACACAAAGCATAAGAGTCAAGCTCATAGCATAATAACATCATAATATCCAACATACACCCCTAAACTTAGAATAGAGCGGGGGCCAAGACACTTTCCGGGCTCACCCTCATAATGTCAAATGTTCAACACAAGAAGTCTTAAATAGCAAGAAAGTAGATAGTGTCCTAGAACTTGAGGACTCACCAAAACTTGTCTTTGAAGAATCTCACTAGCCTCATGGAGGATGATCGAGAGGATCTCCGGTCCCTACATGGTGACATCATGTAGGCATAAAGTATGCATTAGTACGTTTGAATGTACTAAGTATGTAGGATGCAGTGCAACAAGACATAATCCAATATAGTCAAAATGCTTAAAAATAGGCAATAGATAAGTATAATCTCAATATGGCATGCATGATCAATGCTTGAAGTAAAACATGTTTATAAATAATTCAACTTGCATAGAACATAACACATATGTGGGAAGAGACCTCAACTGACACAGAATAAGACCAAACAAGCTACAACTTGGAATCCCGATGATTTCCCCTATTGGTAAAGAGGTGGTCTACTTGCCAAGGTAAACCATACTTTACCTTACGGGAGCATGACCCATTTTGTATGAAGTAACCCTCCTTACAGGAACATGACCCATTTCAGAAAGGATTTCATTAAGAAGTACAATAAATGGATCCGCTAGTAAAACAATGGTAAAGTACACTCCTATGTTGGCACATAGTTTGAGGAAAGGAATACGAACCAATGAAGATTGTCCATGCCACACCCACTCCATCGGTGCTAAGCCTAATCCCACAGAATAATTGAAATAATCACACTTTAGCAATTTGTAAGAAACACGAAAACATGACATGAGTAGCTCTAAAACATCTTTGACCACTAATGGCGAGCCTAACTATAAAACATAAGAATAGATCATCATCAAATATTACCCTTGCATTAACATCAAAGGCCCACAAGAGGTAAAATCTTTCAAAAAGGACTTAATCCGGCATTTATAACATCATAGATATTTTCATGAATTCAATACTTTTTTTGAAAGACTAAAATCATCATAAAGTTACTTGACTCAAAAATCATGCAATAGATCATCAATAACTTTAAGAATCCTTGAAAAGACATTTTAGGAAACACTTGGTGGGTGTATGCTTGTTCAAAATCATGCAATTCAAGAGTGTAATAATATGAGAAAACTCGATGCAAATCAACCCACCAACATATAGTAAAACCCTCATAATAGATCATTGTTTCATAGCTCAAAATATGCATAGTTTCAATGGACAAAACCCATTCATACTACAAGCTTGAAATAGATAGCTATGTAAAATAAATAAACATTTCATCAAACCCCAACAAATTTATACTCATAATCCATAATAGAAGATACCCATAGTTAATACAACTTGAAAACATGTAATTTTCATAAAAAGGAAGATTGGGCTCCATAGGTGAAAGAATCCAATGGATGAAACCCACATACCTTAAACTTGGATTTTCTTGATGTAGACTTAAAGGAGACTTGAAGCTTGAATGGAGTTCTTGAGATCTGGAATCAAGTTTGAGACACTTGAATTTGGATGAAATATTTGGTTAAGTCTTGGAGAGGTTTTTGAGAGGGTCTTGAGTGATATAGAGTTGAAAATGACTAAGTATAGGTGTTTTTATGCATAAGTGTGCATGAGCTATGAACCCATGGACCTTGAGTCAAAATGAAAAACCAAGGAAAACAATACATTGGTCCGTGCCCTTGGCTCAACATGGACCAGTCGCGAAGTTCCTCCAACAGTAATCCATGCCCTTGGTGTGTCTCGACTAGGGCGGAGATGGCCACTAGACATTGAAAATTAACAAAAATTATTTTTCACTACAGGTCCTCTAAAATTATGGATATACCCATTTTCCACTCAATCTTTCCCCCTGATCGAGAATATGAAGTCAAATTTTCGATATCATGCACATATTTTGAAATATATGAAAATTATGATTATGGGCATTTCCAAAGCACATTTTTGTGGCCTTTTTGGGGCGTTTCACATTCGTCCTGAATGTAAAGAAATATGCATGAGTAGTAATCATGAAAATTTGAGCTCGACATGAATGCAATAAATCACCACAAACTTGGCAACATAAACATGAATGCATGCAAAATGACGTAAGGGCTGAAACTTAAGACTTAAAATCATATCGGGAACTTAAATTAGTACCTTCGGCTTGAGTAGAGTGGGAGGTACAAGTATCATTTTCTCATGTCCACCTCAGCTTCCTATGTGACACTTTCAACTTGTTAGTTCCTCCAAAGGACCTGACGGAAGCTACATCCTTGTTTCTCAACCTCTTCACTTGTCTATCCAAAATCTCCACCAGGACCTCTTCATAAGTCAAATTATCTTCTATAACACCCATAACATCTAAGGGAACATAGCACTTGGGTCACCCACACACTTTCTCAACATAGATACTTAGAAAATCGGATGAACCATATTCATGTCCATAGGCAACTCCAACTCATAAGCAACCTTACCAATCCTCCTTAAAACTCTATAAGGACCCCCAAATCTTAGGCTTAACTTCCCCTTCTTGCCACATCGAACCACACCCTTCATAGGTGAGACTTTTAACTAATCCCAATCTCCAACCTTGAACTGAAGGTCTCTTCTCCTCACATCGGAGTAGGACTTTTCCTTACTTTGGGCTATTTTCAATCTCTCCCTAATCAACCTTACCTTCTCCAAGGCTTCCATGACCAAATACGGACCTTGCAAGACCATCTCCCCTACTGCAAACTATCCAGCTGGGACCTACAATGCCTACCATAAAGAGCTTCAAAAGGATCCATACTAATGCTTGCATGGTAGCTATTATTGTAAGCAAATGCAATGAGCGAAAGATGTTTATCCCAACTATCCTTAAACTCCAAAACACAAGCTCTAAGCATATCCTCAAGGGTTTGGTAGTCCTCTTGGCTTGGCCATCTGTTTGTGGGTTAAAGGCCATTCTAAGCTATTGAAGCTCCCCAAAAGTGCCTCGAAAATGCCCATGAGTGTAATTTATATATATCTCAAAATCCATGCAAGATATCAAAAATCTAACTCCATATTCTTAATCAGGGAAAAAATTGAGTTGGAGATGGGTATAATCCTGACTTTAGAGGACCCAAAGCGAAATTTCATTTTTGCCAATTTTTCAATTTCTAGTGTGCATCAGTTGGCTTCGTAATGCAGACCCATCGTGGAGCAATGTTATGACTTCCTTATTTTTTCTATTTCGGCATGAGATTTTGGTCTCTTGGCCTTATGCCTTCTTATGCATAAAAACACCTATACTTAGCCATTTTCAACTCTATATCACTTAAGACACTCTCTAAATCCTCTCTAACACTTGACCAAATATTTCATCCAAATTCAAGTATCCCAAGATTAATTCTGGATCTCAAGAACTTCATTCAAGCATCAAGTTCTCATTCAAATCTTCATCAAAGAAATCCCAAATTTGAGGTATGTGGGCTTCAACCATTGGGTCCTTTTACACATGGTGCCCAACCTTTCTTTTTATGAAAAAAGCATGTTTTCGAGTTATATTACTTATGGGTATTATTTATTATGAGTTATGATTACAAATTATGTTAGGGTTTTATGAAATGTTGATTGGAATCACATGTCTACCTATTTCAAGCTTTTACTATGAGATGGTTTGTCTATTGTGACTATGTATGTTTTGGGCTAAGAAACTATAATCTATTGTGAGGTTTGATAAGGGATTTCAAGCTATCTTGCATGAGGGTTTTACCATGTGTTGGTGGGTTGATTTACATTAAGTTTTATCACATTATTTCACTCTTGAATTGCATGATTTTGAAGTAGCATTGCACATCCGCCAAGTGTTTGATAAAATGTCTTGACAAGGATTTTTGAGCTATTGATGATCTATCGCATGAGTTATGAATCAAGTGACTATTTGATGATTAGGTGATTTGATGTATGTATTAGATTCACGAAAAGTATCTATAATGTTGCAAGTTGACCATACCTTGTTGAGGGGGTGTCATGCCTCAATAACTTTGATGGGGAAGGGGGGCTGCTATGCCCATCTACCATGTTGAGGTGTATATACCTTGACCACTTTGATGGTGGTGCTATGCCCATCTACCATGTTGAGGGATATATACCTTGACCACTATGATGGGGGGTGACATGTCCATCTACCATGTTGAGGGGTATGTACCTTGACCACTATGATGAGGGGTGACATGCCCATTTACCAATTGAGGGGTAGATACCTTAATCACCTTCTGAGGGGGTGACATGCCTTTGATTCCAAGTAATAGCTTGCTTGGTCTATGATGATAGTCTCTTCCTACACATGTAGTTCTATATTCTCAAGTTATATGTTTTACAAGCATGTTTTACTTCAAGCATTGATCATGCATGCCATGTTACTATTATACCTATCCTTTTCTTATGATTGTGCATTTTGACTATGTTGCCTATCTTTTGTTGCATTGCATCCTACACTTAGTACATTCAGACACACTAACGCATACTCTATGCCTACATGATGTTACCATGTAGGAACCGGAGCACCTCATGATCATCCTCCACATGGCTAGTCTTGACATATTGGAAGAAGAGCTTTGGTGAGTCCTCAAGTTTGGGGATATTAGATATCTTACTCTTGTCACTTATTTTCTCTTCATGTTAAACTCTTGACACTATGAGGGAGTGCCCAGAAAGTGTCTTCACCCCCACTCAAATCTATGTTTAGAGTTGTAGTTAGAATTAATGATGTGATTATGCTTGAGCTTTGATTCTTTTATGTTTTACACTATCAAAGACTTCCCTTAGTCCCATTTTCCCTTTTTATTACCTCTTGTCATTGTTATTATGCTTCCGCGACCAAGGATGTGTATATGATATGTTAAGAGGCTTGTTTGGGATCCCTTCGGGTTCTCATTCGCCATGTCATGTCTAGGCACTAGGCTTGGTTGTGACAAACTTGGTATCAGGGCACTAGGTTATTAATGATCCTCGAAATCCAAAACACCGCGTGAACTAGAGTTTTCTTCATAGTTGTGAAGTGCACCACAACAATGAGTAAGAGGCTATGAGGCATTTTAGGAAATGTTTCCCTTTTTCATGATCTATGTCGTGCTTTAGGAGTAAGGTAAGGCATTTTCTCTAGTGATTGTTCTTTTCTATTCTAGATCATGCCTCTTCCAAATGGAAGAAGAGCTCGTACACCCTAGGAACAACCGGCTCCCCCCACTCCTCAAGCTCCTCAAGATGGAGGAATGGCTCATGAAGATTTCTGGGATGCTCTTACCATGATGGCTCATGCTTTGGATAATAAAATCAACCAAGGGGCCTAAGCTCCTCATGCTTCTACTTCGGCCTCTAGGGTGAGAGACTTTACAAGAATGAACCCACCGGAGTTCCATGGGTCTAAGGTGGATGAGGATCCACAAGAATTAATTGACGAGGTGCATAAAGTATTATCTATTTTGGGGTTTACTTTGGAGGAAAAGGCAGAGTTGGCAGCCTATCAACTTAAAGGGGTGGCTCAAATTCGGTTCACCCAATGGAAGATTGAGAAGGGGAACAATAATCTCATCCATTGGGTAGAGTTTAAAGAGGCATTTCTCAATCGGTTCTTTCCCATTGAGCTTAGGGAGGCAAAAATGATAGAATTTATGAATCTAAAGAAAGGGTCTCTGAGTTTGGGGGAGTATTCCCTCAAGTTCAACCAACTCTCCAAGTATGCTCCACATTTTATGGCCGAGCTGAGGTTTAGGATAAATAAGTTTGTCTCGGGTGTGTCCGAATAGGTAAATGAGGAGTGTCGTACCTCCATGCTTATAGATGACATGGATTTGTCCCACCTCATGACATATGCCGAACAACTAGAGGGGGAGAAGTTGGGAAAGAGAAGAAGTGGTGAGGCCAAGAGGGCCTGTTTTGAAGGTAGATTCCAAAGTCCCAAGGGTATATGATTTCATCAATGCCAAGGATCTTCCAATGCTCCTAATAAAAGGTTTTCAAATGACAACCCAAGGGTCTAAGGAGGTGGTGGTGTAGTGCCTAATATTATGTGCCCAAGATGTGGTAGAGGCCATAATGACCCATGTTTGAAGGATACTAATGCTTGTTATGGTTGTGGTGAAGTGGGTCATAAGGTGATGGATTGTCCTCGTAATTGAAACAAGGGTAGAGATGGCCGTCCACAAGGTCAAGGTGCAAATACGGTTCCAAAGGGAAAGGAGGTCAATAAGGGGGTGCTCTAAGGCAAAAATGATTTTATGCTCTTCAAGGGAGATAAGGGGTGGATGAGGTGCCCGATGTCGTCACTGGTATGTTAAAGGTTTTTGATTTTGATGTGTACACTTTTATAGACCCGGGTGCCACTCTTTCTTTATTACTTCTTTTATTGCCAAAAAGCTATATGTTAAACCCAAATTCTTGTGTGAGCCTTATGAAGTCTCTACTCCTATTGGTGCATCCATTGTTGCTAGAAGGGTTTATAGAAATTTTCCCATTTTCTTTTACTTAAAATCTTTCTTTGTGATTTTGTTGAATTTGGTATGGTGGATTTTGATGTCATTCTTGGAACAGATTGGTTGCATGGATATTATGCTTCTATTGATTATAGAACACGTGGGGTCAAATTCTTATACCTTAGTGAGCCCATCCTTTAGTGGGAAAGTTGTGATGTGGTGGTCAAAGATAGATTCATCTCTTACATTAAGGCCCAAAAGTTGATTTCTAAGGGTTGTCTCTATCAGCTTGTGAGGGTTAGGGATGTTGAGTCCAAGGTCTGTCCCATAGAGTTGGTTCTGGTGGTTAATGAGTTTATTGATGTCTTTCCTAATGAGCTTCCTGGTGTTACTCCCAAAAGGAAAATAGACTTTGGTATAGACCTCCTACCATTACTCAACCCATTTCTGTTCCTTCTTACCGTATGGCCCCAACATAGTTGAAGGTGTTGAAAGAGCAATCGAAGGATTTGTCGGAAAAGGGTTTTATTAGACCTAGTCAATCATCTCAGGGTGCACCGGTGTTGTTTATGAAAAAGAAGGATGAGTCTCTTAGAATATGTAGCGACTACCAACAACTCAATAGGGTCACCATCAAGAATAAGTACCCTTTACCAAGGATTAATGATCTTTTTGACCAACTTCAAGGGGCTAGTCACTTCTCTAAGATTAATCTTCAGTCTGAGTATCACCAAGTGAAAGTGAGGTAGTGTAACATTCCCAAGATGGACTTCCAGACTAGGTATGGGCACTATGATTTTGTGGTTATGTCCTTCGGTTTGACTAATGCACCGGCTATATTCATGGATCTTATGAATAGGGTCTTAAACCCTGACTTGACTTGTTTGTGGTGACTTATATTGATGGTATCTTGATTTCTTCCCATAGTGAGAAGGAACATGTAAATCACTTGAGAGTGGTGTTGCAAATCTTGAGGGAAAAGAGGTTGTATGCAAAATATGAAAAATGTGAGTTTTGGTTGAAAGAGGTTGCCTTTCTAGGTCATGTGGTGTCGAGTGATGGTACTAAGGTGTATCCTAAAAAGACAAAGGTGATTAGAAATTGTCCTAGACCTTTGACTCCATTGTGCATTCAGAGTTTCTTGGGTTTAGCAGGTTATTACTGGAGGTTTGTAAATGAGTTCTCTTCTATTGCTTCCCCTATGACTAAGTTGACCCAAAAGAAGGCAAAATTTGTGTGGACCGATTCAGAAAGGCAAAATGGGTACATTCAACTGCAGGTTATTACTGCAGTTGCCTCAGTGTGCCTTCAACACCTCTAACCCCCTTATATATGCTCTTAGAAAATAAAACCCAAGTGGCAGGAGTAGACATGCTTTTTCCAGAGAATCATAATAAACGTATACAACTCTAAGTTGCACATTTTGAGGTACAAACACACATGAGCATGCACCAATGACTTATAAATGTTGTAAAAAATAGTTTCCAACGAATTATTTTTTGAAATTTTCTTTGGAAAATTCAAAAAATAATATAATAAATTAATTAAAAATAGAAAAAAATATTAAAAAGATATTAGAACACCACCGAAAAATTATCACTGCATGTAGTGACCTTTAAAATAAATATTGAGTGCATTTTTATTGTTGCAAGGCGACGTGAAAAATATTAGCACGCCAAAATAGATAGTAAATAAAAGAAAAAGCTGTCCAGAAATTACGAAAACAATGTAAAACACTTCTCGACGTTTATAACATCCTTGGACCGAAGGTTTGAATGCGAATGATGTAATTCACGAGTTGTTTGACAATTGGAGGGACCGTAGAGGTAGCTAAACCACATTGGTCATAGGGGCGTGAAGCGGGGTCTTGTGCTCACGCTTGTTTGACTCTGTGCGACATCGTTGTTGTCAGCTCGTCGGCCCGTGTTTTGGTACATGGATAGTGGAGGCGTGGTGTTTTGGTGCACGCCGCATAGTGGCCCGGGGCGGCGCTAGAGCGCCCTGCGCCGCGCGGCTCCCCA
>JAOTQR010000007.1:10270077-10292860 GCA_025774065.1 Solanum ossicruentum
TTTTGATCCAATTAAGGACTTCCGACTCCAATTTAATTATACCCACCATATTCACTTAAAGCTCTAATCAAACACCGAAAATATACTTAAGTTTAAATTACCCGACGTCCACAACAAAATTTCCCAACTGTATAGTTATCCTTAATTAAATAATTACGGGGTCTAGTAATCAACCTCGGTCACAACAACAACACACTCTACTTCATATTCATCTTCATTTTGTGGTACAACCCATTTTTGACAAATAGTAACTTGTGTATGCTCTGGGAGAGTTATAGTGAAGGCTAGAGTAGCTAAGGTATCAGTAGGTTTGTTTTCCTTCCTTGGCACATGTTAGAGAGTCATATCTCCGAGCCATCATATCAATTTCAGGGCATAACAGCGATAGGTACGACGTTCAGGCTTTTTGACCTCATAGCTTCCCAAAAGTTATTTGATCACCAATTGAGCGTCATCAAATACTTCTGATTGTAATTGCTTTATGTCAAAAACCTTTTCGAGTCCAAGTATTAACGCTTGATACCCTGTGACATTATTGGAGCAACACTGTTTTAAAGTAAAAGAGAATGGTAGGACCTCTCTTTGTGAAGTGATAAATATTATATTTGCACTAGCTCCACCACGATGCACAACCCTATCAAAATACATTTTCCAAGGAGGTTGAATCTCAATGTCCAACACACCTTTGTTTGGAAGCTCATTAGTCAATTCCTAATCATCTGGTATAGGATGGTCTACCAAAAAATCCGCTAATGTTTGTCTCTTCACGGCCTTTTGAGGGATGTACACAATCTTAATTTGTTGGAACTAGTCGATGACTAAAGACTAGTTTCGACATAACAAATTTGATGGGATTTTAAGATGGATGATGTGGGCATGAAAATATTGCCTCATTGTTAGAATGGAAAAGACTAGTGCTAAACATAACTTCTCAATAGGTAAATAATTCTGCTCATTTGGTGTCATCGTCCTGCTCAAGTAATAAAAGAAATTTTCTTTGCCTTCACTATTTTATTGAGCTTGTAAGGCTTCCACAAACCTTTCTTCTTTTGTAATTTAAAGTATCAACGGCTTTCCTGGTATAGGTGCTACCAAAACTAGAGGATTTTCCAGATACACTTTGATACTTTCAAAGGCTTTGCTACTTGTTTGATCCCACTTGAAAGGAACCCCTTTCTTCATGATATGACTAAATGCTTGGCATCTTCCAGCTAGATTCGAGATGAATCTCCTCAAGTAGGCAAACCTTCCCTGAAGGATTTTCAACTTATGAATGTTTCTAGCTTAAGCATCTTTAAAATTGCATCAACTTTGGCTTGATCATTTTTAATTCCTCGATGTCGCACAATCAAGCCAAGAAACTTTCCAAAAGTGACCCCAAAGGCACATTTTAATGGATTCATCCTACGTTGATATCTTCGAAGCAATTCAAACACCATTCTTAAGTCTTTCAAATGGTCACTCCTCCTTTTCGACTTCACCACCAAGTCATCAACATAACACTCGACGTTTTTATGGAGTAAGTTGTCAAATATATGTTTCATAGAACTTTGATATGTGGTAGCGGTAATCTTTAAACCAAAAGGTATTATCTTGTAGAAATAAATACCTTTAGGTATGCTAAATGCTATGAGTTTTTCATCCTTTGGTGACATTTGATTTTGGTTATATCCAAAAGAAGAACGATATTGCCTCATAACTAGTCGTAGCATCAATCATTAGCTCATTATGGGCAACGGGAGCTCATCTTTAGGGAATGCATTATTAAGTTCTCTAAAGTCAACACAAACTCAAATTTCGCCATGCCACCAGAACAATGCTTGAAATCCATGTAGGGTATTTAACTTTACGAATAAAGCCTGCCTCAATGAGTTTGTTAACTTCTTTCTTGATCAATGGAACCAAGTCTAGCCTAAAACATTTTTGAGCCTGCTTGACAAGACGAGCGCCGTGCTTGACTGTCGATTGATGGCTTGCTATTTTGGGATTTAAGCCAGGCATTTCTTTATAGCTCCAAGCGAAGACAACCCTATATTCTTTGAGTATGTTCATATATACCATTTCATCATCGACTTCCAAAAATCTACTCAAGTAAGTTGGCCTCAGATCTTCATCAATGACAAGGTTAACTTCCTTTAAGGGATCAGTTGTTGTCTTCACTCCTTCTTCAAATTCTAGTGGGGCCTCTCCAACATCCTCCTCTTCTTTTGGATCATTGTTATTAATAAATATATGATTGCACCAAACAGTACCTCCCAATTCTTCATCAATTTTCATTTGACAGGAGGTAT
The DNA here is from genome assembly GCA_025774065.1 of Solanum ossicruentum. Classification (NCBI taxonomy): domain Eukaryota; kingdom Viridiplantae; phylum Streptophyta; class Magnoliopsida; order Solanales; family Solanaceae; genus Solanum; species Solanum ossicruentum. Next base: position 10,272,369 of record JAOTQR010000007.1, read on the forward strand.
CATTCTCAATCTGAGTTGTAACATGACATGAGGAGCCTACACTTCCTTCATCTTCTTCCTACTCTTTGGTATCAATCATAGTGTGAGCCTTCACCTTTAGCACCTCTTTACACCAAACAATGAGTTTCACTCATCTCTTCATCCTAGAAGGAATTACACTTTTGAAGACCTTTTAGGTCATAGGTGAAGCAAGTGTCGTTACATTTAGGTAACTTTTTCAATGCTTGTTATACCTCTTCTTCAACAGACCCAATCTTTCAAAAATAGAATTTCTCCCAGCAGGCTGTTCGAGCCGATCAAAGACAGAAGGCCTTTTATTAGAAGAAGCATACTCATCTTCTATAGTGATGTAGTTATTGCTTACCCTCTTTATGGAGATGCCAACTGGTGGTGGTTTGCTATAGCCTAAGTCTTCGCATGCTTGCCTAGTTATGCCTTTTGATGAGAATTTCCCTAGCCTAGATAACTCATTAGGGTTATGCCCAACCTTTGCGAATAACTTGTAAGCATTTGGATCAAAGCCTTCTGTATGTTTTGTAGGGAGCGACACATCTTGTCGCGGATTTTGAGCCACAAAACTTTCTAGGATCTTTGAAGACAAATTTATGGCATCAATCTATTTAATAGGAAGGGTCAACCCTCATAACACATTCCCTTGCATACCGGATGATTGTCCCTCCTCTCTCTTCACTTTTGGTACATAAAAAAGTGTGGAGGTTGACTTTCCTTTCGAGGGCATGATCTTCCCCTTATTTGGACAAATACTAGACTTCCCAATATCGACTTTTCCCTTTTCAATAACCACATCGCTTTTTTGCCTCTAAGCTTATCAGACTTTGTTAGTTTGAGACCCTCAAACTTTATGCCTTTTATAACATAACTCTTCAAATAGAACTTTGCATCGGACAATAGGACTCAACTTCAGTGAAAAGATTATTGTCCGCAACTATTTTTCTTTCAATTCCATCTTCGAGGTACTTTAAGCATTGATAGTAAGAAGATGAGAGAATTTTTTTCTGGTGCACCCAAGGCCTTCCAAGAAATATATTATATGAAGTATTTGCATCAATCACATGCATCCATGCACTTGATCGCGAATCATCCATATGAATTTCCAGCTTAATAGAGCCTATAGACCTCTACCCCCTTTGATTGAATCCTTGTATCAACAAATGACTTTCGCTAAGTTCTTCAGTCATGATTTCAAGCTCTTTCATCATATGGATGGGTAGAATGTTGACCCCAGACCCTTCATCTATACATATTCTATTTATCTTCTTCTCTAGCATGTGACCCACCATATACAAAGGACAATTATATAGAGTTTCACCAAATAAAATATCATTATCTGTAAATGTAATCTTTGTATCACATGCATGTGCTTCTTAAAAAAGGGGTTCCATTGACTTTTTGAAAGATGAGGGGGATGCTTTTGATGGGATTTCACCCATCTCTTCTCCCTTGTCCGCAGGAGACATCTTTGGTGAGATCTCACTTGCTGTTTCTTCTTTATTAGCAAAATACACCATTGATGAAGTTTGATTAATTGCTTCTCCTTTGCTAGCACTAAAACTTGATACCTCGACATTGTCTTGAGTAGCCTCCATACAGAACCAACGTGGTAGGAATTCCCCCAAGGTCACTAGAAATCGCTATTTTTGGTAGTGATGTACTTCTACCTTTGACCTCTTTGGACGTTTAACTGACTTTTACTTCTTTGATCTCCTTACTGCCCTTTGTTTGATTGGTTTCTCAATTGATTCTTTTCGTGGACTAGTCTTGTTGCATCTCCGCCTTGTCACAAGAATCAACCTTCATCATTATCTATATCAATTTAGGACTTTTCTTGTTCTAATGGCCCTTCTTCTTCAAATGCACATATTTGGATTGAGTCAAGCGACCCGAATACTATAGAAATTAGATTAGAGTTTTTCTTTCCATCATCTAGGACAATCTTCTTTTCGTTAGCCATTTTTATAACTTTATCTTTGAAGACAAAAAAAAAACTTTTCAAGAGGATGACCTACAAGCCTATGATGCTTACAATAATTTGGGTCATCAGTCCTCCCAGCTTTATTGAGTCATTTCATCTCTGGCAACTCAATGAGTTTTAGCTCAATCAATTTATCAAAAATTTCAGGAACATCAGAATCCAGAAAAGGGTATTCCTTTTCCTGCATCTCCCTCAAGGTCAACTTTTGATTTGGATGCTCTTGAAAAGTTGTCTTTACACTTCACTTCTTACTTCCTTTCATAGTAAAATTCACAGGCGCCATATTGGCATTCATAGATTCTTCGTTGTCATTCCTGGGCACAAATTTGCTCCATTTCTTGGGTTCCTATTTATTCTTCCCTTTGCGAGGGTCATGAATAGGCATTCCGTCCTTTTCGGCAGAAGACATGCTCAACTCCATATCATGGGCACGAGTAGCCAAATGTACAAAAGACTCAGGCTTGATTCCTTGTAAGATGTAGAGAAGCCCCCAGTGTATCCCGTGGATACACATTTCTGTAATAGAAGATTCACTAAGCCTATCTTTGCAATTTAAACTCTCTTTTGTCCATCGATATATGAAATTAATGACTGGTTTATCCTTTCTTTAGCGAGAATTCGTGAGCTATGCTATGTTTACAGTGCATCTTATGCTGTAGAAACGATTAATGAACTCATGTTCCAGTTGGTCCAAACTATCAATAGAATTACGCTCAGGATCAGTGTACCAGTCAAATGCATTTCCCTTTAAGGAGCGGACGAATTACTTGACAAGATAGTCTCTATACGTCCCAACATACTTATATGTCTCTATAATGTGCGCAACATATTTCTTTGGATTTCCTTTGCCCTCAAACTGTTGGAACTTAGGAGGTTGGTAACCGACAGACATTTTGAGGTTATCAATCCTTACAGTGTAAAGCTTGACATATATATGGGAAGACTTGGCGGAGACGTCATACTTATCTTTGATAGTCCCTTCAATGAACTCTTTCAATTGATCAAGTTGGATCATCCCATCAAAGGAGACCTACCTCCTTGATATGTGATGCTTGATTCGTAGAAATTTTAGTCTCGTGAACTTCAACACCTTTTCTAGGCGCATGACTAGATTTTCCATCTAGTAAATCACTCATCCTATCAATCAACTTGTTGATATGAATTCTTGGCTTTACACATGCTTGGTCAATCCTTCAATCATCTTTGCCAAATCCATGAGTTGCTCCTCCATGGATGAAGCATCAGTTACTACTACTTGCATGACCATTGGCGATGGACTTTCGTGTGAGTCAATCTTTACAGGGCTCACATTATGCAAGCCTTTCTTCGTGATAGAGTTCGTAGAACTAGGAAGCTCAAGTAAAGCTAAAGTCCTTTCGATCTTTTTAGCAATACTGCTTCCCTCATTCGCAATATTTGTAGAGGATCACACTCCTTTCGGAGTTGAAGAACCAAAGACAAGAATTGATGTGGATGACAAATGAAGTGTTTATTGTCCTAGCATGGTAGCCTTGCTCCTCTTAACAACACCAAAGATCCCAAAGGTAACACCATGGATTCCCTCCACTTCTGCAGAGAACATGGAGTCAACAGCGTTGGAGAAAGTTGATTGGGAGTTAATCTTCTTGGAAGCCATTTGAATTTTCTTTGATTCTTGAAAAGTTAAGATTAGAGGTAGAGATTATCCTACTGGGCATGCCAAAATTTATAGATGATAAAATTCGCGTCGAGAAAATAAGTATCAAGAACGAAAATATCGAAAACAATTTGTTGCATTTAATTTCAATATATGAGTATTACAATCTCTATGAATCCTCTGATTCGCCTTTTCAAGTGTAAATTCAAGGGCTCTTGAGCTTGATCTTGAATTTGAAATTTGTTCATGAACTCAATCTTGAAATTTAATTTTTTTCTTTATCTTGTTCTTGAAACTTGAATTTGTTCTTGAGTTTGATCTTGAGTTCAAGAGCTTTTGAGCTTGCTCCTGAACTTGAATGCTTTGAATGTTTGAATTCTTAAACTTGTAGAGAAATTTGTGGCGTTTGATCCACGAGCTCTCTATAGCTTCTTGTTAGAATTTTTTTTCTTTGAATTATGAAGACCCCTATTTATAGTTGTAGAATAGAGTAATTATAATAGGAAAGACTTCCCTTAAACCAATCAGATTTAAGTGACATGGTATATTGAACTTTAATGAAATGGGCTTGTCATTTTGACACATGACATGATCTTATTGGCTTCTTTGTTTAACTTGGTGTGCCACATCATTTGACATGTGGCGCCAAGATAGGCGCTTCTTTGTTTGACTTGGCGTGCCATATCATTTGATATGTGGCTCCATGATAGGCCTCTTGGATGAAATAATAATGATGTTGTTAATTTGGACTCTTTTATTGTAGCCTAAAATATATCCATATTTATTAGACTTAAATGATTAACCAATTATATTAGTTCATAACACTTATTTAGACTAATATATTCTTGTATTTAATATAATCTGAATTATTTTAAAATTTATATTTAATAAATTTAAATGATTTTAAGTACTATGCTATTATACAACAAATGTGTCTCTCTGTTAGCCTCACAAATCAACTTGATACTCTTAGATTAGACTTTTTTCTGAGATAAAACTCAGATGTGACATATGATTTTTGTCAATTGTCTTGTTCAAAATTTCAGAGATGGTCTCAGTAACTCTCAATTTAATCAAGTTATAAATGTTGAGATGGAGCAGATTATTGAGGTTTTGCCTGATAAATGCTTTCTTGATGAATGATATAATTTTTGCTAAATTATTTTTTTCATTTATCGATTTACTAGGCTTGTAAATTTCTTGTGAGAAATGGTCACCAAAGTTTGTGGTAATAGTTGCCTAGAATAATCATCATACTAAGTTTATCCAACCTAATTATCATCACAATATTCCTCCAGGTATCCGCTGGAACTTGAAGAGGATATTAGTTGCATATTTTTCACTGGATGAAATCGCTTACACATTCACTTTGTGCAGGCACAATCATAGACAACAATGTTTGTCATCCAAGGAATTATGACTTCTACTTGTGTGCCTATGCTGGAATACTCGTTAGTCTTTACTACCATCCATATGTGTATATTCTAGAATTAGGAATAAGGCTGTATACTCATGTTAAAGATTCACTTTGCTATTTGTAGGGGAGATGGCCAACAACTGAAGTTATCCTCATCTCACCTCCTCCGATTTTTGAAACTGTGAGACTCCTGTAATCTTTCCATTTACATGTTTCATAAAATTCTTTGATCCTAGAACAAAAGAGTATTATTTCACTAGTCTTTTGACAAGTTATAGTATCGTTAGTGCACTTTTTCTTGAAGCTCTGATGTTTAATTCAAACATATGTAGATGTCCTTTTACAGAGAACAAATTAGGACTGCCAGAGAGGACGAATGAAGCTGCTGGAAACTATGCTAAAGCATGCCTAGCTATTGCTGCTGAATGTGGCGTCTCCACTATGGATCTTTGGACCAGAATGTAACAAATACCTAGCTGGCAAACAACTTGTTTAAGGTATCCAATGCCCTCCTCTCCACAAGAAAGATTTTTATGATTTTACTATTTTTATGTTTGTTTATCCATATATGTATATTCTGCATTTTGTAGATGAATGATAATTGCTACTAATGGTAGTTCACAACCTAATATTAACTTTAGCAAATAATTTTATATCATCCTCTTGCAGGTACCATAGGAGCACCACTGCGATATTTGTTGGTCAATGGCGGATCCGTAAAATTTTACATCATCGGTGCTCAATTATTTTTAATTTAAAAATTGATATATAGAGTGGGTGCTCTGTTAATATATTCTAAAAGTTATTAATTTTTGTATATAGATAATAGTATTTGTCCATATGGCAATGGGTGCTTAGGCACCCATAGAAGATAACATGCATCCGCCACTACTGTTGGTAAGTTTCCATTAGCCAAGTATATTTGTTTGAAAACAACACACTTCTATTCTTGTATGTTGTTTTAGACTATTTTTAGACTAGTCAAAAGATATGTTATGTGAACATGTTTCACTAAACACATGAAATTTTGTAGCTCATATGGTCAAGTTCTCACAGAAACTGACAGTCGTAGACATTCATGCACATAGTTTCACCATTAACTCCATCCAAAAGAAAAAAATTTGTTGATCTGCAAATAAGCTTGTCTTTCTTGGCTTCAGAAAACAAGAAAGTACCATGTTTCAAAAAACAAGAAAGTACCCCTCCCTTTATCCTATCTAAGCTAAAATCCTCAATTAAAACCGAAAAATGAGTTTTAAATACATTTTAAAAGTACCTCTATTTGATAAGTACTTTTTCAAACACAACAACATATTGCTCAACAATTTACTGATAAATTACTTTATAAAGAGAAGCAAGCACTGATGGATATTGAGATAACAAGATAAGAAAAAAAGGAGTCACCAATTCATTATCCAAGCTGGGTAGTCTAGCTATAGAGGATTACACTCTTCTGCTCTTCAAGAAACAAATATATACAAAGAGCAAAAACTATATAAACAATTATTTAAGTACCAAAGTAATACTATCTAGGGTTAACTATACAAACAATCATTAACCCTAGTAGTTGTAACTCTTACAAATTCAAAAACGGAGAATTCTTTGAGCAAGAGCACTGGGCTTAAGAGCATTCAAGCAAGATCTAGAGTTAGGTTTTTCTTGTTTGCTCAAATTGTTGCAATTTTTTTAGAATCATTGTTTAGGGACAATAATTGTACGAGATTGTTTTCTTTGAGAGAGTTATCGTTGAGAGTAGATTTGGCTCTCATTTGTTGCTAGTTAGGTGAGTGAAGTTTGTTGAGTTGGGAGTTAGGAGTTTGTAAGTTAACATTGCTCAAGTTTTGAAGTAGTGAAGCTTTTGAAATCCTACTAGTGTAGGTCATAGTTGTTTCTCGCTTGAGCAAGGAGTTTCTATTATAAGTGTCGTGTTTGCCTTGATATTGCATTATTACTCATTCAGTTATTACTACTATTGAACCAGGTTCGTTGGTATGGTAGCAATAATTATTTTTTAATTCGTATATCTACTTTATATATTTTAACATACCTTGAAAGCTTATGTACGTAAAGTTCAAATAATATTTTCCATCATCACTGGCGGTACCATATGTATTCAAAAGGTGTCAACTGGCACCACTTAATTAAAAAGGTATACTGTCTAGATAGGTGAAAATTTTTAAGAATTGAATCCGAAATTTACTTATATATTTTACTCTTTTTTTTCAAAATATATTTTGACAACCCTTGAAAAAAAACATTTGTAAACAAATAAAACTTAAGATTATAAATTTAGTCAAGTAAAAAATATTGAACTACTACAACAACAATATATTTGATGTAATTCTATATATAGAGTCTAGAAAGAATGAAGTGTACCTGTACCTTATCCTTATTTTGTGTTAGATAAAGATTATTCTTGATAGAATACTAGACTCAAGTTTAATTAAAGGGTTCAATTTGCATTTCATTAAAAGTGCACGATTACTCCCGCCATTATAAGATCTGTTTATATATGTTTTTATTCAATGAATGATATGATCCTCTTTATAAAAGAACAAAGATTAAATTTACATTTTCTTGCTTTGGTCAAGACAAATTTAAACCTTTTACCATTTAAACATTGAAGAAGAAAACTGATATCTAGATTCCAGGAGATAGTAATGGTAGAAACATGAACATTATAATTAAATGTTTCTCATTTTCCACAGGTCTGTCACACCCCAGGAGGGTACCCTAGACGTAACTAGCACTCGGAGGCTATTGCTAGCCCCAAAGTGAACCGCCTAGTCTCATTGCATTCGTTCAATCAACTCATATACAGAAGATATAAAGAGAATAATAGACTATCAGTGGGCTATCACAATCACTGTCATATAAAGTACGAAAGAAGTATCTCAATAGAAAGAAGATAGGAAATAATCAATCCCGACATCAACAATCAACTGTCTATGTCTATGAAGCCTCTATAGCTATCCTCTAAGAAGATACCATGATAGGCCATGGCTATCACAGTCTAATGAAATAGTCAAGAGTAAATAAAAAGATAAACATGTCCCCCAAAAGCAAGGGAGGACTCACCAAGTCTCTATCTGGAAATCTGCGAACCTTAACTATTAGCCAGGTGAAGTCCTCTATCTACAAAAGCTGTATCATTAAACGATGCAGCGCCAAAGGGGAATTAGTACGTGAAATGTACTATATGTAAAATAGGCTAAAGTAAACAATTCGCAATAACAATAGCTCCTCAATCACTCATCCTCAACTCAGAGTAAACGACAGAATTCTATCACCTCACTATCCATAAGACATCATACAATGACATCAACATCAGACTACCATCAACAAGGAAATCTATATGGGAGTTTCTATAACCGATAACTACTATCTATGAGCCGATAATGATACAACGAAGCGATGTTATTGCCACATCCTTCCAGTACCTTGCCGGGGTAAAGGACGAGTCTATCAGTGGATTCAAAATTCTGTCAAGTCCTCTTTTGGGACAAACGAAACATCCGCTTTCATGGTCCAATCCTCTCCTAAGCTAGCTACGTAGTTAATGAGTACGAGTAGGACTCACTCTTACCCATTTCGGTGCTAATACTTCTCCCATGACTCAATATGCATATAAGTCTGTCAATCCATCAAGAACTTCTATCACTCAACCCCTATGGGCAAGAACACTCACCTAATCTCATCATCTATCAACTCAAAGGGCAAGACTATCCTTTCAAGTTAAGAATAAATATTCACTTAACTCTATCAATGCTATTTCCAGCTATTACAGTCATCAATACACACACCTTAGGACTCAGACCCAGTCAGACATCACATTCAGATAATCAAGGCTCTAGACATCCCCCTAAGTTCATTATTCAAGTCTTTACAGAAAGAATTTATAAGGGTTAAATCACAATCACATAATAATGCATGTATACAATAAACTTTAAGCATGATATACATCAATTTAAGATACAAAATATAATTTAAAGAATATATCCAAGAAAAAAAGATAATATTCAAGAATTAAAGACAATATTCAAGAAAACTTTCAAGAAATCACTATTCAAGACTCTAATTATCAATCTTGCATCCTAAATTTACATTAGGGCACATAGAAGAACAATTCCATGCTTTTGGGTAGCCTTTGCATACTTGGAAAGTTGATATTACCATTGAAGATTGATGAATACTCGCTTTCTGAAGAAATCCTCAATCTTGGTAGTTCTTTTAATATGAAAGAACTTGGAAGGAATGGGTTGAAAGAATTCTCTTTGATTCTTGAATTCTTGAATCATACTCTTTAGAGTTTTTGATGAAGAACCATACTTCTTGAAGAAGAAGAGTCAAGAAATCCTTTCTTGGGATTCTAGAATTTGTTTTCTTGAAACCCTAGGTTATGATTTAAAATCCTATTAGAGATTCATGAATAGATGAAGAAATTTGGGTTGGATAGATTGAAATTTATGAAGAATAACTTACCTTGAGGAGGAATCTTGAAAGCTAATCCTAACTTGATGACTTCCTTGATGATTCTTGAGCGTTTATGTTTAGGAGTGAAGGGAGAGAGTTTTGATTATGAAAACTGACTTTTTATACATTTTAGGACCCTAAATAGACCCCCAAAGGTTTTAGGATAAAACTATCATCAATTTAAAAGGGAAAAAAATCATTGCTTATCCAGTGAGGGTTCGTGTTTGGTCCGCGATGCGCTCCGGGCGTGAACCTTCGGACAACTCTACACTCTTTCACTAAAATGGTCATAACGTTCTACTCTGAACTCTGATTAAGGCAAAACTTGATGAGTTGGAAATATTATTCAAATATCTTCGATTTGATATATTATGGGTCATCTAACTTTTTATACTTTTGGAGATATGATCATTTGAAATTGACCTTTCTATTAACTCATACGAAAACTTAGTTGCTAGAAATTCTTTAGACTTGGCTTGATGTAAAAGATCTCTTATGACTCTTAATCACACCTAATATACTTTAAATACATAGGAGTTATCGTAGCATGTCTATACAACCTCTAAGTCATTGGTTCACCTAACTTATCTTACTTTGAAACTTAAATGCTAAGAAAGTTTTTAGCTTAACTTCGTATTAGAGGGTTCCTATGACCTTAGATAATTTCCAATTTTATTTCCAAACTAAGAAATTGAATTTAACACCTATACTCAATTAGGAATCATCTATTAAAATCCTATATCATATGAAAGATGACTTGGTTTTTAGCTAAAGAAAATTTGGGTGTTACATTATCTCCTCCTTGGGATCATTTGTCGTCATTGGGATCATTCGTCCTCGAATGATGAGTTAAGTTAGATGTCAAGGAATGAATAACAATCAGAACTCTTCTCAAAACTCAGTCAATCAATCAAACTCTCAACTTCTCATCAATAACGTCAAGACACAAATAACAATAAGAACTCTTCTCAAAACTCACTCAATCAATCAAACTCTTAACCCCTCATCAATATTAAACTATCTTTTTTCAGACTCAGGAATTGACACACAAACTCAAATAGACAAATTGGTTCAGACCAAGAGTATAGATATTATCTTAGGCATTTTCACCATCAGGCATGAATGGAAAGTCGGAACTCAATCAATTTGAATTATTTAAATACCTCGTCAATCAGATAGTTGAACTTAAGAAGGAAATCATCAACTCTAACCAATAATGGGACCATCGTGATATGCAAGACTCTACTGACACTCTCGAGCTCAACTCCCCACCTCTATTGTACTCCCTTTCATGGCACCCTGCTCTATTAACTTAAGCTTACAACTCTTACTTAAATTTCCATCTTCCCACCTCCTTCTCTTTCATTCAACCCTACTTCTTAGCCTTAAGGTGCTATTCACGAGATGATTATATTCCTACCAAGCGAATCCTCAATACTTAGCTTTAAACTTCCACAGGGCTTTCATTAAAAGGTCACTAGTCCTCTTCACTACTTCACAACTCTTTCTCAAGCTCTTATTACGAAGTCTTCACTAGTATGTCATCGATACTCGCATAACAACAACCATGAATTCAAGCCTATCACTCTAACCACTTCAACTATACCTTAGAATTTTCAAGCCTACTTAGCACTTATACCTCCACCATTCAATGAGTTCTTATTCAGAGTCACACCAACATACTCTTACCTATCTACTGCTCATCATAAGGTTTTACCTTGCTCCTCTTTCCTATCTCTATCCCTACATGTTAAAAGTTTAAACCAATATCTCAATAAGGATATACTCAGTTCTCCTCATCTACCCTCATCCTCAGTCTACTACTATTAGCATCACTATTTGGACCTGGAGGAATGCATCATCCCCCCTTTTGGCGAAGCCTCAAACTACTACCTCTCCATGCAAAATAAGCACGAATATCATCACAAATTCAAATACTTAGTTGCTCGAATACTCATTCTAATGAATAGTACTCAAACATAATGTTTAGAGTTTAAATTTTATCTCTAGCATCATTATTAGGCACGAATACTCTCAAGGACTTGCATACTCGAGTATACAGAGGCTCAAAAGAGACATCAACTCAAAGATAGGAACTCAACTCTATTATCACAATTCTGGAGCACTCATTCTTTCCCATCACCCATAACTTATCTACTATCATCAATATTTCTATCAAGAATGGAAAGCTGGAATACTCAAGGAGCTTGGAACAAAAGATCATTAGCATGATTCAATTAAGAAATTTTATCTGAGAATATTCATAGATGACAATCTCTCTTGTCTATTAAGACTCATTCTGAGTTCACAGAACTATACGTAATGTAAAACTCAGGTCATATCTCCTTGAATATAGGACTGGAAACTCTTGGATTCATGGGGTAAGATCAAGATTAATAAATGAATTTATCATTTCTCATCCTCAAAACTCAGCATGACTGGGAATCAACATGATGTGTATAGGACTAGGCCATTGGTACGACAATCATACACCAGTAAGGAATAGTGTATCACGTCAACGGAAGGGTAAATATTGTATGAGATGGAAAGGAGCTGACATATCATCTTGATCAACCCATTACTTTCAAAGACTCAAAACCTACTCTGGTTTACCACTTCGTCATCTCCCCCTTAGCTCTCAAGGTCCTCTCTCTAAATTTAGGAATCAATTCCCTCTGCTAGGTTGTAAGCATATACCTCCACATGATCGAGGAACCATTATTCATAAGAATAGACGTCTTAAACTCTTCTATCAGACTATAGTCACATAAATAAATTAGCCACCAAGACTCTTTTCAAAGATACCACTCTTAGCTTCCTCTTGTCTCTATGGAAATCTCTTTCTATACTTGCTACCCTTATTGATGCACATAACCACTTCCCACACCTCTTACAGTCCAACCTCTTCTTTTTCCTGCTAACGCTCAACTTATGTGCTCTCATAAACTCATTTCTATAAGACTGATACTATAATGGAAAAATTCATCATCATCTATCCATACACTCCAATTAATTTAGTTGGTCAGATGACAAGGAATGCTCTCATCAGCCTACTCCACATTGACAACTCAAATGTACTATCTAGATTCTTATAGTAGTCATGGCTTAGAGCTTCACATATCTTTACACAATTATGGATACACATCTAAAGTCTCTTCTTATCTATTAATCTATCCTCGTCTCGTTGATCTTACCTAAGGGTCTATTGTACCCTGCCCGTAGCACCACTTCCTCATAAGTCAACATCTTCTTCTCAAACATACACTATGGCAAGCTCTTAGAGCAAATCTCTAACTATGGCTATCACTATCATCATGCTATCTCTCTCTTCACAACAACCCCCAAAATTCCAAGCTTAGGGATTATTGGTACCATCTGCATCATACACTTCCCATGTATTATACCAACCTATAACTACTAGGTAACAATTTAGAAATATAGGCCTATTAAAGTCTCAGAGCGAATACTTGATCTACATCCTCTCTTTACAACTCATGTACCATTTACCGATCTAGTATACCTCACCTTATTATCTAGCTAAGTTCATCATTGTATGAATCTCACGATACTATCACATGGAAATCATAAGCTTAGTTTAGGTATATTACCTTAGAAGTACTCTGTCTCCGCTATTTAATATCTATACTCCACCCTCGCTAAAAGAATATCAAAATACATCAGCATAGACCTCTTTTTTAGTTTTGAGCATACTCTAACACATTTTGACACTAACTCTCTCTCCCTCTCTCTCTTTGTACCTCATCATTACAATCATAGGACACTCACCACTCTTTCATCAATCTTATGGTAATCAACTTGTCGTCTAATTACTTACCTAATAGGTACATAACTCTAACTACAAGCCACAATCAACTATCACTCTCGCTATCTCATCCTTTTGATTCTACCATCATCGTTCTAATTCTGGAATGACAACTGTACTCAGGGTGGTATCCTCACATCTTACTCTTAGGTCGTAACATTAAACTCTTTAGAGACATAAGTTTCGCGCTCATGGGTAACATCGAGAGAAAGTTTTGAAAAAGAGGGTCTAGGTGCATCTAGAGCTAACTCAAGTGCATGGTTCATATGAGAAATGGTGCAGTCCTTCTAGTCCACCAACTTAACACACTAGTTGGCTTTCCTTAAGTCTGGTGCAGTATCTTTATCATTCTGATCACTTATCGAATTCCATCTGTAAGAGTTTGAACATTACTATCTCTATCACCTCTTAAACTAGGCATAGTCAAAAGGTTTAGAGCATCACACGAATTATCATAGATTTCTTAGAAAATAGCTCTATCGCACGATTTAAAATATGAAAGAAATGAGACAATTCCTAATGTCCTATAGCCTCCTGCTCATAAAGTGCGGTTGACAACACACCTATAAACAAGTCTCTACTAGACACGACTTCATAGACTCCCTAGGACACTTGAACTCATGCTCTGATACCAAGTTTGTCACACCTCGGGAGGGTACCCTAGATGTAACTAGCACTCGGAGGCTATCGCTAGCCCCCAAGCCAACCACCTATCTCATTACATTCGTTCAATCAACTCATATGTAGAAGATATAAAGAGAATAATAGACTATCAGTGGGCTATCATATAAAGTACGAAAGAAACTATCAGTGGGCTATCATATAAAGTACGAAAGAAGTATCTCAATAGAAAGAAGATGGGAAATAATCAATCTCGCCATCAACAATCAACTGTATATGTCTATGAAACCTCTATAGCTATCCTCTAAGAAGGTACCATGATAGGTCATGGCTACCACAGTCTAATGAAATAATCAAGAGTAAATGAAAAGATAAACATGTCCCCTGAAAGCAAGGGAGAACTCACCAAGTCTCTGTTTGGAAATTCGCAAACCTCAATGATTAGCCTGCTGAAGTCCTCTATCTATATAATTTACATCATAAAATGATGCAGTGCCAAATGGGCGTTAGTATGTGGAATGTACTATATGTAAAATGGGCTAGAGTAAACATTTTGCAATAACAACAGCTCCTCAAGCACTCATCCTCAACTCAGAGTAATGGACATGATTCTATCACCTCACTATCCATCAAGACATCATACAATCACATTAATGACAGAGTACTATCAACAAGGAAATCTATCTAAGAGTTTCTATAACCGATAACCACTACCTATGAGCTAGTAATGATACAACGAAGAGATGATGTTGCCACATCCATCCAGTACCTTGCTGGGGTAAAAGATGAGCATGTCAGTGGATCTAAAATTCTATCAAGTCCTCTTTTAGGATAAAGGAAACATCCATTTTCACGGTCCTATCCTCTCCTACGTTGGCCACATAATTAATAAGTACGAGTGGGACTCACTCTTACCCATTTCGGTGCTAATACTTCTCCCAGGACTCAATATGCTCATAAATCTATTGATCTATCAAGAACTTCCATCACTCAACCCCTACGGGTAAGAACACTCACCTCATCTCATCATCTATCAACTCATAGGGCAAGACTATCCTTTCAAGTTAAGAATAAATATTCACTCAACTCTATCAATGCTATTTCCAGCTATTACAATCATCAATACACTCACCTCAGGTCTCAGACCCAGTCAGACAACACATTCAGACAATCAACGCTCTAGACATCCCCCTAAGTTCATTATTCAAGTCTTTACAGAGAGAATTTATAAGGGTTAAATCACAATCACATAATAATGCATGTATACAATAAACTTTAAGCATTATGTTCATCAATTTAAGATACAAAATATAATTTAAAGAGTATACCCAAGAAATAAAGATAATATTCAAGAATTGATGACAATATTCAAGAAAACTTTTAAGAAATCACTATTCAAGATTCTAATTATCAATCTTGCATCCTAAATTTACATTAGGGCACATGGAAGAATAATTCCATGCATTTGGGTAGCTTTACATAACTGGAAAGTTTGATATTACTATTGAAGTTTGATGAATACTCGCTTTCTTGGAGAAAATCTTCAATCTTGGTAGTTCTTTTACGGTGAAAGAACTTTGAAGGACATGGGTTGAAAGAATTCTCTTTGATTCTTGAATTCTTAACTCAGACTGTTTAGAGTTCTTGATGAAGAGCCATACTTCTTGAAGAAGAAGAGTCAAGAAATCCTTTCTTGGGATTCTTGAATTCGTTTTCTTGAAACCCTAGGTAATGATTTAAAACTCTATTAGAGATTCATGAATATATGAAGAAATTTGGGTTAGGTAGATTGAAATTTATTAAGAATAATTTACCTTGAGGAGGAATCTTGAAAGCTAATCCTAACTTGATAACTTCCTTCATGTTTCTTGAGCGTTCATGTTTAGGAGTGAAGGGAGAGGGTTTTGATTATGAACACTGATGTTTGATGCATTTTGAGACCCTAAATAGTCCCCCAAAGGTTTTAGGATAAAAATACCCTCAATTCAAAAGGAAAAAAATGTCATTGCTTATCCAGTGAGGGTCCTCGTTTGGTCCGCGAGGCGCTCCAAGCACGGACCTTCGGACTGCTTTGCACTCCTTCACTAAAATGGTCATAACTTTCTCCTCCGTATTCTGATTAAAACGAAACCTGATGCATTGGAAAGACAATTAAAATATCTTTGATTTTACATATTATGGGTCATCTAACTTATTATTCTATGGGAGATATAATCATTTGAATTTAACCCTTCTATCGACTCATACGACAACTTAGTTGATAGAAATTCTTTGTACTTGACTTGATGTAAAGGATCCCTTATGACTCTAAATCATACCTTATTTACTTTAAATACTTAGGAGTTGATCCTAGTATATTGTATATACAACCTCCGAGTCATTGGTTCGCCTAACTTGTATAAAATCTTACTTTGAAACTTAAACACAAAGAAAGTTTTTAGCTTAACTTCGTACTAGAGGGTTCGTATGACCTTACTTCATCTCCAATTTTATTTCCAAATTAAGAAATTGACTTTAGCACCTATACTCAATTAGGAATTATCAATTAAAATCCTATATCATATGAAGGATAACTCGATCTTAGCTAAAAAATTGGGGTATTACAAGGTCAAAATTAAAGAATTGAATAAATATAACTCTAGTAAAACACTCTTTCCATCCCATAATAGTAATCAACTTTTTCCTTTACACGCGTCTTCCAAATTCTTAACTAAGATGGATAGGTTTACTAATTAATTTATTGCATAAGAACTTTTTCAAAACTTTACAAAATTTTTTAGATGAGCACAATACGTTTTTCGATGAAGTCGAAAGGTGGGAAATTCTCGTATAATAGAGTATCCTAACTCACATTAAGACAACAAGTTTGAGCTGTCATCATCAAATTTAACTGAAACTATAATGATATTAAATTCTATTTTACACAATAAACACCTGAAAAACTTTTGGTTTGTCACTTTTCCAAACATTCTAATTGAGTTGTATAAAAGGTAGTGAGTCACTATAACACCCAGTAAAATTATCGAAATACCCTAGAATAGAGATGTGCACGTAATGTGTCTTTTTATGCTCTGTTTTCGAATTTGAGATCGTATATGCAATCAACATAGAAAATTGAGTGAAAAAATGGTCTCGTTCGAATTTTAGAGCCATCCAGTCGAAAAATAATTTTTCGATCCGAGACGAATTCCAGTGTCAGTGTGTGCCCAAGGCGCGATGCGCCTGAGACACGGACCTACACTTGTTTTTTTTGACGAAAACTGGAAAACTCGTTCAACATTTTTTTTCAAAAAAAAAAAAACACTAGTGTGTGCCCAGTCCGTGTCGCGGACTAGGCTATTCTGAAGTGAAAATTATTCTTTTTTTCTTAGGGTCATTCCAGTCAATTTTCAACCCCTCCTAAACTCAAAACATGATCAAATAAAGTTGTTTTGATGTGTAAATAGGGACTAAAACCCCAATCTAAGTCATTCTGAAAAGTGAGGGCTTAAGAGAGAAGGAAAAAAAACGTAAGATTGAAGTATTCAAGAGGATTTTTGAAAGCTCGATTGCTTATAGCTTCATCTCAGGTATGTAAGGCTAAACTAAAAGTATAAGATTGTTCTCTCATGTGACACATAGATGGTCTTAGAAGAGTATTGATAGTTCATGAGTCTACATACATGATTCTTGATGGGTCTTCTTGAAAATTATATTAACTACATATATTTTCTAATGTTGATGATCATCATACACTTATCTTTCTTGAATTGAATATTTTTCATGAGATATTGTATAATCCTACATGATAATTTTGAAAGCATGTATGAATGAAGATAGGGGTTGAGTCTAGAACTTGGATTGAGAATGTTGATACAAATTGTGATTGTGAATGTGAGGTGATAGTCCATGAGTCTTCCCATATGAACTTTAATGATTTGTCTATTCGATTGTTTCATACTGATTGTTCTAAGCTTTGAGCTATTGATTGAGATGTTGATTGATGTGATGATTAGAGTCTCTTTGAGACTGATTGAAAGTTAGTGCCTCCACGAGGCTGATTGAGATGATTTTATTGAGATAATTTGATTGGATAGATTGTTTTATGAGCTTTGTGTCATGGGAGGATATCGACCACCGAAAGAGTAAGGGTTAACCCTGCTCACACTCATCAAACTATGTATACCAAGAGTAGGTGAGGATTAGGACCATCACATCACATTATGATGAGGTTCCCTCTGATTCGAAGTCTTTGAATTCAATAAAGGACTTGTAGATTGTTGTCTCCATTTGGACTTTTCTATTATGGTTTAGATTTGTCCCTACCTGGAAAGTATGGAATGACTGTGGTAACATCGGTAAGATTTTTATACAATCACTGGCTCATTAGTGATTATTATCGGATAAGAGAAACTCCCAGAAAGTTCCCACCTAGAGCACTCTGAGTAGAGATGAGATAAGATGAGATGACATGATGAGATGATGAATTGAGATGAGTACGTTTGAGATGAGTCTGATTTGATTGATAAGGTTTGATGGATCAGACGAGTCATTTGTCTACTCTTTATTATTGTTTTAGATAAACACTTGACATGTTGATTGTTATTATTTCGAGTTGATTGTTGTTTCTATATTACTCTACCTATTTCGATTTCATTCAATCATTTTACATATCGTACATTTTATGTACTGACACCATTCGACGCTGTATCATATAGATACAGGGATTAAAGATCATCAATAGGTGCATCGTTGAGGATCTAGGACATTCAGCTAATTAGTGAGCCTCCCATACTCCGGATGATTCATTATGTTATTTTCATATTACTTTAGAATTAGACACTTATTAGCTCATTATTGATCGAGGTAGCCATGGGTCTGTCATTGACACCACATGGTAGTGATAGAGACTTCATAGGCTAGAGTCGAATGTTGATTGTTAAGATTGTGAGCTAGTTCTTTCTACTAGCCTTTTATTATATTATTATCATTTTTGAGATTAGATGATAAGATGTTCCCATTTACTTTTCCTTTGTCTTCCACTGATTAGTAGAATGTATGAACGAATGAATGTGCTGAGGCCAAGTGGTTTGCTCGGGGGCTAGCAATAGTCTCTTGGTGCTGGCCATGTCTTGGGTCCCCTCTCGGGACGTGATATTCACTGGCTAATTAAATTCATAACTTAAAAAATCAATAATAAAGGAATATGAGTTTTAAGAGTTATACCCCATTTGTTAGTGCAATTAATTTTTCTTTTACTAAAGATTATAAAAATTTAGTGTAATTGATATTTCTTAGTTAGTATTTAACCATAGATATTTGAAATCTATTGTAGATAATATCTGACCCAAAATTTAAAAATTTAATGTAATTAATATTTGACCATATAGATTTAACAAAATTTAATGTAATTAACACGTTTTTAGCTAGTGTTTGACCATAAACTGTTAATATATATGAACAAATAGAAGTATGAGTGTGTTTGGTTGCAAGGAAATGTTTTAATTTTTACAAAGTAGTTTTTTTTACTTATTTTCTATTAATTTGTAATAAGCAAAAAAATATTATAGCACAAACAAGGTTCGGGTAGGATAGGTCGGGAAGTAGGGGCTCGAGGGTGGTATTGTCATGGTTTTTTGTACTTTTATGATATTTTTTTGGACTATTTTTGTCACGACCCAAAATGGGTCACGAGTGGCACCCACACCTAACCTCCTAAGCGGGCAAACCAATGATACAATCTCAACCTATATTAGCAGTTCAACTTATGAAATACGAAAATAACTGGAAGCTCAACTTATAAATCAAGAATAACAAAACCTACAATTTCTATTATATAATGTTTCCCAAAACCTGAAAGTCATCGCATCAAGGACACTAATTTCAAAATACCAAATCTACAAATATCAATACCGAAATAAATGAACAAAAATAGTTTATGTCAAAAAGGTAAGGACATTATTCCATGACCGAGAGATTCTGACATGAACTAGGAGGATAGGTCACCTAGAATCTGATTTACTGACGACTGGCTAGAGCTGAGAGTGAGTCAAAATCGATGGAACACTTGCAGCACTCCACAAAAGCAAAACAAAGACAATATAGTAGGAGTCAGCACGAGCCACATGCACTGAGTAGGTATCATCGGCCGACTCCAAAGAAAAATTAATACGCATAAAATAATAGCAGAAAATCATTCATAACACTTAATAGGTAGCAATAACAAGAAAAAGTGCACAACCAATCAACAATGTCAATAATGCACATGAGGACTTTAGGCCTCCACACCACACTTCTTTTGGGAGATAGATTCCTTAAAATTGAGTATATTAAATTATTTTAATATGTTTTTCCTTATTATTATCGTGCCAGAACATGACACTCGATCCAATATATATATATATATGTGTGTGTGTGTGTGTGTGTGTGTGTGTGTGTGTGTGTGTGTCGGATGTGACACCCGATCCTATAATATTGTCACGACCCAACCCAGGGTCCGTGACTAGTGCCGTTTGGGCACCCAAACGAACGCTAACTGGATTCCCAATGA